>CM047883.1:7994793-8275846 GCA_026212405.1 Petrea volubilis | reverse complement strand
TTAGCAGGCCTTGCAACATTGAAGAAAGGCCGCTTTCTACTTTTCAAAATGTTGATCATGAATAACGTCGACATAGACGAGATTGTAATAATTCCGGGTAGTGCCGGATCAGAAATAATAAATGAAACTTTGGCCTTATTGGCCAAAGACCTTTCCGATTACTACAATTGTAATGCGGATGTAATTTATGAACATGACCAAGATCGCACTTCGACAGACGAGATCACATTAAGAGAGTTGAGTGCTGCTCTGGCAAAACTCGATGACGTTAGGATTCAAGTTCAAGATCCTGTCATCGAAGTGGAGCTTGGCAATGAAGTGGAACTCGATGACGTTAGGCCCACATACATTAGTTCTTTATTAAGCTATGAAAATAAAGAGGCCATGATCAACATACTTAAACAGTACAAAGACTGTTTTGCATGGAATTACGATGAAATGCCTGGTCTCAGCAGGGACTTGGTGGAGCTTCGAATACCCACTTTGCCTGGGTTTAAGCCACGCAAACAGCCTCTCAGACGAATGTCCGATAAGGTTTGTGTATTAATCAAAGAAGAGATCCAGATACTTCTTAAAGCCGACTTCATCGAAGTGGCCAGATACCCTGAATGGGTGGCCAATGTCGTGCCAGTCATAAAGAAGAATGGCAAATTGAGGATATGCATAGACTTTAGGGACTTGAACTTGGCATCTCCGAAAGATGAGTACACGATGCCAATGGCCGACATGATGATAGATGCCGTCGCGGGACACGAGTTCTTAACTCTTGTCGACGGCAATGCAGGATATAACCAGATCTTCGTAGCCGAAGAGGAAATCCCGAAACTGGCATTCCAATGCCCGGGGGGCATTGGTACCTTTCAATGGAAGGTTATGCCGTTTGGTCTTAAAAACGCTGGGGCTACGTATCAGCAGGCTATGAATTGCATCTTTCATGACTACATGAATGACTTCGTCAAGATCTACATTGACGATCTCATCATTAAGTCTACCAGCTTTGCTCAGCATTTAGAGCACCTGGTTAGAGCATTGGAGAGGATGAGAAAATTCCAATTGAGGTTAAATCCATTGAAATGTGTATTCGGAGTGGCCGTAGGACATTTTCTTGGGTTCTTAGTACATAAGAAAGGAATCGAAATGGAGGCAAACAAGGGAAAGGCCATTCTGGCCGCCCAGCCACCTCGAACCAAGAAAGAACTTCAACAGTTTCTTGGAAAGGTCAACTACTTGAGGAGGTTCATTTCAAACCTTGCAGGTAAGACCAAGATTTTCTCACCATTATTAAAGTTAAAAGACCATGACCACTTCGAATGGTCAGAAGAACATGGGCAGGCATTCGATAGGATCAAGGAGGCATTGACTTCCCCTCCTGTGATGATGCCGCCACGAAAAGGAGAACCACTTAAGCTTTACATTTCTGCAACCGACAAGACCATTGGGGCGTTCCTGGCTCAAGATGATGAAAATGTACTTGAACGGGCTGTATACTATCTAAGCAGACATTTGAGTGACACGGAACAGAGATACCATCCGATCGAAAAGCTGTGTTTGACCCTATATTTTGTGTATATTAAGCTACGGCATTACTTACTACCAGTAAAGGTTCTTGTGATCAGTAGTGTCGACGTGATCAAATACATGCTTTCGAGATCAATAGTGCGTGGTCGGATAGGCCGTTGGGCCATCCACCTGATTGAGTATCAGCTGCAATTTGTTCCACGAAAAGCAGTGAAAGGCCAAGCTTTGGCCGATTTCCTCATTGAACACCCCGGTGTCGAAATAGAGGATGAAGTGGCTCAGCAAATCGAAATGCTATCAGTATTCGTAAAGCCATGGATCCTTCAATTCGACGGGTCCCGAACGGACAAAGCATCTGGGGCTGGTATAATTGTCATTTCACCATCGGGAATAAAGACTGGCATGGCATTTCAGTTCGATTTCCCGTGCACTAACAATCAGGCTGAATACGAAGCCTTAATTCTTGGATTAGAGTTACTACACGAGTTAGGAGCATCCAGTATCAATGTAACTGGAGACTCCCAGCTCGTCATCAAGCAGATCCAAGGCACATTCCAGTGTCTAAATCCTATACTAGACATGTATATCTCTATGGTCAATGCTTTACTAATGAGATTTGATGAAGTGACATTTCAGCATGTTGCTAGAAAGTCTAATTTCGAAGCCAATGAATTAGCTCAAATAGCCACTGCAGTAGAATTTCCTAAGCATTGTAGGGCCGCCAGTTACACCATCACAAGGCAGGCCTACCCCTCCCATCTCGAAAGAACTAATGTGTGCGCCATAGAAAGCACCATGAAGCAAACTGAAGATTGGCGGGAACCGATAGTGAGTTATTTAAATAACCCCTCCCAAGGAGCACCTCGACAAATCAAGATGAGGGCAGCTAATTACGTGGTCTTGGGAGGTCGCTCGTTGTATCGTCGAAGTCATAATGACGTTCTCCTACAATGTGTTGGACAAGATGAGGTGATGAAAAGCATGATGGAAGTCCACGAGGGAGTATGTGGAGCCCATCAAAGTGGCCGCAAGATGGCATGGTTGATCAAACGATATGGCTATTTCTGGCCAAAAATGGTGCAAGATTGCCATTGGCTGGCCAGAGGCTGCGAAAAATGTCAGCTGCATGACCCAATTCAGAGAGTGCCAGCAGAAGAAATGAATTTAATTATCAAACCTTGGCCATTTCGATGTTGGGCCATCGACCTAATATGGGCCATTTTTCCTCCCTCTTCGAAACAACATACCCACATTATCACCGCCACGGACTATTTCACCAAGTGGGTAGAGGCCATCCCCCTCAAGCAAACCGATCAAGGAACGGTAGTCAGATTCACCAAGGAACACCTAATACATAGATTCGGAATTCTCCAGACTATCGTAACGGATAGGGGTACTATGTTCACAGGGTCTGAGATTCAGGCTTTTGCCACCACGTATGGCATCCAGCTCACACATTCCTCGCCATATTATGCACAAGGAAATGGACAAGCCGAATCCACCAATAAGACCTTAAAGAATATCATTTCGAAGATGGTGGAGGAAAATCCTAGAGCATGGCACTAATTGCTTTCCGAAGCGTTGTGGGCTTATCGAACAAGCAAGCGCACCAGCACAGGAACTACCCCATTTCGACTCACCTATGGCCACGATGCAGTTCTGCCCATGAAAATCAACGTGAGATCTGCACGGATAGCTCAACAAAATAATCTCACCATTGAAGAATACCGTTACAAGATGGTAGACGAACTAGACGTCGTAGAAAACATCAGGATACAGGCGCTAGATTCCATTGAGGCTCAGAAGAAACGAGTGGCTAGAGCTTACGACGGAAAGGTCAAGGCCAAGAGATTCCAAATCGGAGACCTAGTGTGGAAAGTTGTCTTCCCTTTGGAGAAAAGAGATGTGATGTTAGGAAAATGGAGCCCCAATTGGGAAGGCCCCTTTTCGATCCATTCGATAACTAGGGGAAGAGCCTATTTACTGGAAAATATGGATGGAAACTTGCTCAGGGATCCAATTAATGGCAAATATTCGAAAAAGTATCACCCTACCTTGTGGGAGACATTGCCATTAGAACGCCGAATTAGCCTAAGTCAGAATGGCCTCTAAAGCCAACCATACTTGGGATGTTTTTTTGCTCATCTGTTTATCTTGGTTCAATTAGGTCATTTGTACGCTTATGAGGTTTCTTTTCCACATGTAAATGCTTTTTGAAGGAATCTTAGGGTAAGCAAACCAAATAGCATGATGAAACTAGATCGGCCGAAAGAATCGAAATAATAGCAAATTGAGCCAAGAATAGCTTAAGAATTCAGAGTAAAAAGCAAAATTTGTTCCGGCAACAAGCTGCCATTTGTAAATGGCACACAGGCCATAAAACTGGAAAAACTAAGAAAGTTAGATGGCCGGGGCATCCTTGTCTCGAGCTGTACCACTTGGACCAGCCGCCTCGCTCGCTGGTTGGTTAGAGGTCGAAGTGGCTTCTGCCAGATGACCAACTCCATGACCTCCTACCTCACTGACCCTTGGGGTTCCTTCGCCCAGGAAATCAGCTCGAAAGCGAGCAAAGAATAAATGCAAGGAGGTAGTCACCTCGTCAAGTTCAGCAGAAGCAGTTTCGACTTGACGTTTCCGTTCCAAGTCCCTTTCTTTGGCTTGTTGGTAGGCTTTGATTTGGGCATCAAAATCGGCCTTGAGTTGGTCAACCTCACCAGAAAGATGGAGCAATTGCTGGTCCACCTCTTCAATAAGTTTTTGCAGACGTTCCATTTCGGCAACAAGATTTTCTCGCGTAGTAGACAGCTCCAATTGCCGTCCAGCCCTCTGGTGCAGTTGAACTCGTAGGGTCTTCAGATTATCAACCAGGGGGCCTGTGCTGGAGACGTGAGGAGTTTGGATGAGAGCATGATTGCTTTCACACTTTGTCCCAAGACTTGGGAGATTCCTTGAAAAATCTTCATAGAATCGTCTTTTACTGGGCGCCATGGTGAGGCGAGCAACCTCCTGCAGGATCTGATCGATTAGATCCTTTCTTGTCCCAAAAATGGCCGGCGCAGGCTCAGAGTCCACTCCTGCAAGGAGTTCTTTGAGCTCCTAAACGTGAGCGTCGGAAAGGTGCGTGGCCACCTCAGGAATAGGGGCATCTCCCAAGATCGAATCCAGCAAGTCCACCATGTCCTTTGCACTACTTAAAGGCGTTGAACCTGACATAGATCGAGGAGAAATTGCCTGCAGAAAAGAGAAAGTTAGATTTTGGAAAGCTAACATAGGGGCATAGCGAAGAGAAATGATGTTACCTGGGAACTTCCGGCAGGGGTTTCTGGCAGCGAAGAGGTGTTAGAGGGAGCCTAAACAGCAGGTTGAGAGACAGCCTGCAGGAATCGAGGGTCAGAAAGGAACAACATTGAATGAGCAGGAATGAGCCAAAGAAGCGCTACCTCAACCACTTTGACAGGAGGGGGAGGAGGCGGCATATCCTTCTTGGTAGGAAGAAGGACTGGAATGTCCGCAGATGTGTAACCCGCCTCGATAAGGTCGGCATGAATTCAGTCAATGGTCGCATCGATGTCTATCCCTTCAGAAGGAGATTCCTCAACGCTTTCAGTTTGAGGACCAGCAGAGGCAGAAGGGGTGCTAGTCGGAGAGGATTCAAAAGAGGAGGCAGGCATCACTAGGCGCCTCTTCGTCGCCACTTGCTTTATACGCGGCCGCTTCGAGCCAACTTCAACCAGATGCCTGCAAATAAAGGAAATCAACAAGGTGAAAAACAGAAAGAGAAAATTAAAGAAGCAATACCTGATCGGGCTCATCATCCTCAGAATCAGATACTTCGATCACTCCTTCAACCTTTCTGAAGCGAAAGTGACGGGTGGAGTGACGGGTACCCACCTGGGCAGGGATTGGTGCAGATGCAGATGTAGATACAGGACTTGGAGTCGGGATCGGAATTCCGGCAAGGATGGCAGCAACAGCAGACACCAGAACCTCAGTTTTCTTGCGGGGTCCTAAGAGACAAAACAAGCAAAAATTCAACAACCATACGGAAACAAAACCAAAGCACAAGAAACAGGGCTGAAGGGAATACCTTCCCCTTCTATGGTGACTGCGTTACTTCGAAAAGGAACGGCAAGTCCAAAGAGCTCAACCCTATGATCTCCCATGGGGTCATCAGCAAACAAACCACTGAATGTAACCTCGTCATGGAAGCTAAAGGGTCTTTCAAGGGGAAGGTCAAGTATAATCACCCATGGAACGAAGTCAGGTGAGGGGGGGGGGGGCAGTCAAGCATAATGGTTTGTAAAAGGTGGACCATTGCGGGGCATGGTCCTCTAGTTTCTTCCTAGTAGTGTGAAAGTGCTCTTTGGCCCCAGTTATTAATTTTTCCTTCTTTTCGAAGAATGTGATCGAAGCTTGCCTAATACAGCCATCACGATCAAGGGGGTTCCAGGTAACATTGTAAAAACGCTCAAATTTATCAATACCTTTTTTACCCGCAGCAGATTTAACGAGAACGTCCTCGGGGAAGGGCACGTCAGTGGCCACCTTCGGAGGCACGGTCGAGAAGGTAAAACGGGCCACAACCGCGTGTGCAGGCTCTGTCCGAGAACGTTTCAGGTAATCAGTCCACCAGGACTGGAAAGACGAAGTGGCCCTGGAGTCTCGCACAAAGTAAATAAACTCAAACTCATCCATACGGCGCGAGGAGCTGTCGGTCAAACCCCTAAAGACGTCTATCCCTAGGTTCTTGTACTTATTCAACTTGAACCGTGACGAATTGATCATCACGACCGGGGCGGGTAGAAAAGAAGCCCACCTCCTCCGGGTAGAAAATAGTCCCTGGCAGTTAGAAAAGAAGCCCACCTCCTCCGGTCGCCAGTATGGACAGAATGAGACCCCTGGCGATAGAATGCCGGGTCACCACTGCATAGCACACTCCAATCGGGAATGCTGCCTTCTTGCGGGAGGTAAAATCGAACGAAAGCTCATGCGGGGTTGGCAGTGGAAACGTTGGTGCGCGCCAAAAAGGTGGCGAAGAGCTCCTTGTCCATCCTGATGCCAGTAGCTCTGGCGCACAGGTTGTTGTTTGTTGGCAAGATTGGCTGCAGAATACGTACCTGCACAGCCACAGTGCAAGGAATCGGACGTGCTCTTCATTGGTAACCGGAGTGGCTTTTTTAACAAAATGGGCAATGATGTGCCCGTAGCTCGTCAAGGGTTTGTTCTCACGGGTGAGATGGGAAAGCTCTGGAACATCAAGATCCTCATACTTGACGTCAATGCCAATTGGGTGACCAGACGAACTGAAACCCGCCAGCTGCTCCAAATCGAAGAGGCTTATGGTCATGGGGCCGGCGGCGAAGTGAAAAGTGTTGTCGATACGGCACCAAAACGGCAGCGCCGCCTGAAGAAAACCCATATCGAGAGAATATGGGGATTTCGAAACTTGAATGGGTTCGTAAATCCCGATACTTTTCCATAACAGGCTGTTTACGGCTTCGACACGAGCGCACCAGATGGTGAAGTCACGGTGGACAGAAGAGTTGGCCGACAATGGCTAGTTGCGAACAGAGGTGCTAAAAACATGGCCCTCCGGGTACGGCAATCGCTCCTCGAAATGAGACAAGTCACGGGGGTGATCGCGAGGGATATCCCCGCTAATGGTGGGGCCCAAAGAATGGGAGCCTTTACAGGTAAAAATGGGGGAATTTTGAGACGCCATTGGTGAGGGAGAAATTTAGGGTTTCGAATTTGGGAAAGTCACTACTAGAAAAACTGCAAATAGCCACGGATTTTAGCCACGGAAAAAATCTGTGGCTAATCCGTGGCTATTTAAATAAAAAAATAAAAAAACTTAGCTACGGATTGGCCACGGCCTGGCCGTGGCTATTTTTGGTGGCTAAAATTAGAGGAAAATTTGGAGCCTATTTTTAGCCACGGATTAGCCACGGTCTGGCCGTGGCTAACAGCCACGAGTTAGCCACGACCAGACCGTGGCTAAAAATTCCTGGGCAAATTTTTTTTTGGTACCGGATATGGTTTGAACTCTTGACCTGTTAGTTGAAGTTAGAGCATCAAACCACTACACCACTTTAATTTTTTGTTTAATAATTAATTTTTGCAATACGTAAGTAATATGTGTATATTAAGTATATTGATATATATAATAAATGATTCGATATGTTACATACGTATAAGATTAGATATACTCATATATATATGTATTTATGTCTAATTAGATGTATATATATTAGCTATATAAGTACATATATAACATATATTAGATATATAATACACTAATATATGTTTATTTCATACAGATGATTGAACATATATAGTACATATTATTAGATATATATATATATATTTGATCGATATATATATGCACTCTATATTTATAACATATATTAGATATGTTATATATAGATATACAGTTATTCATATAGACTATATATAGAGGATTAGAATGTACATATAATATATTAATATATATAAGATACACATTGACATATATATATATATATATTGATATATGTATATATGATATATATACTTGGACATATATATACACATATATTGATTGATATATATATACACATATATATGTATCAATATAAATTTATATATGTATCAATATATATATATATATAAATTTATATGTGGTGCAAAAAATCAAAAAAATAAAAAAAAAAATTAGCCACGGCCTGGCTGTGGCTAATCCGTGGCTATTAGCCACGGCCAGGCGGTGGCTAATTTTTTTTTTTTTTTGATTTTTTGCGCAACGGATAAATTTTTGTTATTGATATTTTAATTATCTAAATATAAATTATCTAAATTTAAATTATCTATATATACTTGGACATATATATATATACTTGGACATTTATATATATATATATATTGATACATATATACTTGGACATTTATATATATATATATATATATTGATACTGTGACGACCCGCAAATCCTTATTATTTAAATAATTGATATAAAATATTATGCTTCTTGAAAAGTTCATTATTGTTTGTTATTTTCAAATTTTAGAATGATTTTGATGTTAATTTACAATTTGAACGGTAACGTACTAATTTTCGACTTTGATTACCATTCTTGGAAAATTCATTTATTAAATATTTATGAGTTTTCAAAAATAATATAAATAAGTATTCTAGACTTTTATGCATGGAGAATATGCAATTTTGAATAAATTACATGATTTTCCAAATTTTAGATGAATTTGACATTCGAACACAATTTTCGAACTTTCTATGTCCAAAATTGCAATTTTTTAAAATATAATTAAAACATTTTTAATTTCTGGGACATATACATAAAATTTCAGATTCATAAAAAATAAATTTCATAATTTTGGAAATTTTCTAAATTAATTATGAATTTTCGGATTTTATGCCCAAAAACCGTAATTTTATGCCCTAAAACCTTAATTTTCGGTTTTTACAAAAATGAATAAATACAAATTCGAATTTTTAATTAAATAAAGATATGATTTCAGATTTTATAAGATCAGATAAGCTTATGATAAGATTAGATAAGATTATTATAAGATTTGGATAAGATTAGATAATATCTGGATAGGATTTGATAAGATTAACCTGGATAAGGCCATGACATATACATATATGTATATCTTATCTTAATCTCCCTACATTTATTAGGTTAATCTAGCAAAATCTTATACTTGGAGCATTCTTATAAACTTAGGGTTTGAATCATCATTTTAGGCCAACACCTCAACACCATTAAGTTAGTGAATAAGATGATTGCATTTAATGAAAATATCCTAGTTAGATTATACATTAATTATGGAAAAAGACCTTATTATATAATAATTTTGTGTCTTGATCACAATATTATAAATAGGGGGGAAGGATTGCTCACATTTTATCACACACACACAATACACAAATCCCGCCTAAAACACCCCCACCCACACTCACCTCACTTTCAACACTCAAAACACTCCGTATTTCTAAAATATCTCCTTCTCATATACATATATATGTAAACCTTCTTTTTTTACATACATATATACCAATGATCCTTCCATATAGCCCTTTATACACCCTCTTTTTCCTAAAAATATTTGAAGGTAGAATTATTACCTTTCTCATAAGTAGTTTAGGCAACATGATCTTAGATTATTTTCATAAACAAGGCTTTAACTTGGGTTTACCAAAATAATGGTAAAATACCAAGTGATTGCCTATGTTCACATTTTACGATTTTATGCTTCAAATTATTTGCTATACATGTCAATATCATGATAATTGTTTTCATGCTATTATGCTTTCATAAAGGTATATGCATGAACATGATATATTTATTTATGCTCTTTATGATCTATGCGTTATGAGAAAGTTATTTCTCAATTATGTGTTGGGCCCAAAATATTGCGGAATGGATGTGGCTAAGTTCCGCCGGGACATTCTATTGGAGATGCCGGTATTAAGTGTTCCAGCCCTCCATCTCCTAATCCCTCCTCATATGGACGGAGTGTTCCATGTGAGAGTGGGTCGTAGGAATTCGGCATATGCCCGGGATATGACTACTGGTGTGACTCGGTTGGGATTGGTGGAATCGCGGAGTGACTCGGTTGGAATATTGATTGTTTGATTGTGGTGGGAGTTATAAGGTATTACGTCACTGTATGTGACGAACAGGGAGTATTATGTGATTTTACATGTTTATGTGCAATTTTCACACACTTGCACCTTATGTGATTGTATAATAGTTCTACTCAACATGTTTGTTGACTGTGTTTCACATATCTATTTTAGATCAACTTGAATCGGATCGTCAGGAGAGCGGAACTGAGGAGTACTATGAAGCTTTTACTTAGACTTGATAAGGATTAATTATGATGTACCTTGGAAGCCGTCATATTTTGTATTTTGTATTTTGTACAAATTTTATGTGAAAGTTATTATTTATGTTTAATATAAATAAAAATAATAAATAAAAAGGGTTTTTTCGGGTCGTGACAGATACATATATACTTGGACATATTTAAAATAGATACATATATATATAAATATATGATATGTATACTTGACATATATATATATATATAATACCACACATATACGAAGATATTGGCAAAGGATCACGAATTAAAGTTGCTATTATCTAAATATAAATTATATAAATAGATTTTTTTTATAATTTTTATTTTTGATATATTAATTTATTAAATATTTGTCATAAAAAGAAAAACTGAATAATGAACGATAAAGTCGAAGGTAAATATCTTTAACTTAAAAAAATAATTGGTTAATAATTTATAAAAATTACTAAAATTAAATAACAAAAATTGATAAAACTAATGAAATTTATTAGATAATTTAAGTTTAAAATATTGTAAAAATATAGTTTAAGTATAATAAAAAGCAATCAATAACCAAAGAATTCCTTTGGCGCAACGGTTTCATGCTCCAACTACAACATTGACATCCCGTGTTCGAATCTCCTTGAGCGCAAAAAAAAAAAAAATGCTTGGAGGACGAGGGTCCAGGTTCGGGCGCGGGTGCGGGTTTGGTTTGATTAGCTTTTTTTTTTTTTTTCCAATGGCCACGGATTGGCCACAGCCTGGCCGTGGCTAATCCGTGGCCCTTAGCCACGGCCAGGCATGTCCAAAAAAAAGTGGCAAAATTTGGCCACGGTTTGACCATGGCTATTAGCCACGGCCAGGCCGTGGCCAATCCGTGGCTAATCCCAGCCGTGGCTAAATGGCCGTGGCTAAGATTAGCCACGCCACTTTTAGCCACGGAAAAAATCCGTGGCTAACCCCCTTGGCCACGGATATTTTGCCAAATCCGTGGCTATTTGCATTTTTTCTAGTAGTGAGTGAGAGAGTGGAGGTGACGGTGAAGATGGGTGACTGAGGAAAGGGTTTCTTAAAAAAGTCAAAAGGTAACAGCTGAAGAGGAGTCCTAATTTTTCTGGAGAGAGCACGTAAGAGTTTAAAATGGTTAGGAGATTATGAGTCAAGAAGTAATGAGAGTTCCAGGCGTAGGAGCACACTAGAAACGGCTAGTGTTGGGACACTCAAAGGACTCCATCATGATGGCGCCAGTAATAGCCGTCAGACGGGATGAACAGAAAAAGAGGAGGGTATTTAAATATTTACATAAAAGAATAAATGAGGGAGGTTGCAGAAAGTGCCATAGTGATATTCTCATGGCCTGACGATCGAACATTAGTGGCAACATGAAGGCCATGGCATTTACAGTAGTATGAGAAAATTGAAATATGGCAAGCCTGAATAAAAAAGCCGCCAAAAATAATGGCGCTAAAGTTTAAATTAAGTTATGGTCAAATCTTACTAATTGACCACAACTTGCGGGGGACATTGTTTGAGCCCAAAAATGAATTTTTGTATAAATTCGGAGTGGGCTAATTTTGATCCTTTTCGCCAAGCCGAAATGAATTAATAAGGCCCATGCCACTTCGGCGCGCCCACAGAGCCCATGTTGGAGGCCCAGGCCGGAATGAAGTTACGGCCCATGGCCCAGTCGGCCAAAAATATAAAATAGAAAATAGAATAATAAATTTAAATTCAAATCCCTCACTTTTAGGGTTGTTGGATGGAGAATAATAGACTGGCTAAAAATAGGCATTGTTATGTCTGCATATGCCTAAAATAAAGGCCATGTGGGGTTAATATTTGAAATTTAAATAAGATGGCAACAACTGCCACCTCTAGAAATAAGGACGGCCATTCATTTTGGCCAGGTTTGAATAAATCATTCCAGCCCCAAGAAAAAAAGGATGCAGTTGCAGCTTGAGGCCTATAAAGGGAGCTGGATTCTTCATTTTCAAGGACACAACGTCAATCAACAATCAACACAATACAATTCTCTCAATCAGGAAGTCCACACTTCTCTGATTCTTTAGCTTAAATGAAGAAAGAATAGCTTTAGTTCAAGTAGGTAGAAAATCGTTGCGGATGTTTGTAGCCATACCTCACTCGGCTCGAAGTGAGGATATCAATGCACTCATTCCGTAACGTCACGAGGTCGTAGCCATCACTCACTCGGATTGGGCCCAGTTCGAGGTGAGATATCAATGCGACGGAGTGGTACCCAGCATTCATATCGAGCGCATGCATGAAGAAGAGTACAGACGGAGTCAATCAATGCTCGTCGGAGTGAACAGCCTCTGAATACACCCACAGGTAGATATGGTCGGAGTCATCAATGTGGCCGATTTGTAGCTAGAGTTCTTAGGTACTGCTCAATGCATCTCTGTTATAGATATGGCCCGAGTCATCAATGCGTGTGTCTGTAGTCGAGTCCTGTAGAAGTCCGTGTGGCGAGTAGCCATAGTCTTCAAGTGTATTTTCTCTTCGATTTAAAGCTTTTCGACCCTTTTCGATTTCGAAAGTGATGAATTATTAAGTCCTACATTCAGTTGTAGGCAAGTAGAATCTCAGGGGTAGTATTTGCCTACTCCGACTCAGTCGTCTTTCAGATAGAAGTCTTGGGCGCATTACATTTTCATTTCGAATCCACTTCGAATCACATCATTTCATTTCGAAACACAAGACTTCCACTTGTGTGCTCCTGCACACTGGTACGCCTGCACCCGAACACCAACAGCTCACTTCGAATTGGCTGCCTTCCCATCGAACTCCGTCGGTTCGAACCCTGAGCGGCCACTTCGGCGCGGCCGTGGGAAATTTATGCAAACAGTTACAATCCATTATCCAATGTCGTCCTTCCGTTAGTTTTTCCGTTAAAAATCCTAATTTCATTTACAATTTGCCCCCTTAAAAATAAAAAAATACCAAAATGCCCCCAAATAAAAGAAAAAGAGCTAAACACCCCCCCCCCCCCTGAAATATTCAGGCACAACAAAATAAATTTTGTAAGAAATAAGACTTGAACCCAGGTTCAATGAGCAAAAAAGAACTTCAGCTTGCTTTCTTAACCATTCGACCACACCCAATTTTTGTACCAAGGTATCCTATACATAATAGTATACTTTTTGAAATTGTTTAAGTTCAATTTTTTAATATATCGATAAAGTAATAAAATAAATTATTTTTTATTATAAAAGGACAAAATTAATTTTTGTAACTGTAAATTGAAATAAATTTAATTTATTTATAAGTATGTGAAACGGTCATTAAATTTTTTTCAATATACAGATAAATTTATGAAATAATTAATCTTGTAAACTTTTTAATTTAGATTTTCATAGCTTATATCTACTTTTGATATTTTACTTTCAATTGTTTTTTCAAATGTATCGAGCAAATGGACATAATTATAAAATAAATATTTTTTTTTAATTCATAAATGTATACGTTGAAGGTATATTAAAAAATTAAACTTAAACAATGTCAAAGAGTATACTATTATGTATAGAACACCTTGCAACATAAATTGAGTGTTGTTGCATGATTGAGGAAGAAATGTTAAGTTCTTCTCTTCTCATCAACCCAAGTTCTAATCCTCTTGCCATAACTAAGCGTTTGCCTTTTATTCCCGCATAGGAAACATTGGCAATAAGGCATGATCACACCTTACGCAATTAATTTTCAGCTCCTTTTCATCAATTTTCACATACGACAAGTAAAAAATTAATTTGGTGAAATTCTAACCAATTTAAAACCCAAATTTAATCAAAATAAGTGCAAATGCTGCCTAAAATTTGGAAAAAATGACTTGTTATCATTCCTTGAGGAGTTTGGTTGGTGAGCATAGCGGCACTTCCAAACACTAGCCGAGGGCCTCCTTTTGCGTGTATTTGTTGGTATTCTCTTCTCAGATATGCATATGTACTCTCTAAGTCAAGTTTCTAATCATTTCATAAGATCTCTCCATGGAATTGATTAAATTCCATCCAAAAATATATAAACTCAAAGCCTTGCCATTGCAGAATGCAACTAAACTACTCCTTCAACTGTTTATTTCTTTAGAGACAGTCCTGCAGTCAATTTCTTGAAAAATAGCCACAAGTTCATTATAATATGTTGGTAATGGTCGACCATTTTCCAAGGTAGAGAAAGATCTCTGGTTCAATTAAAAAAGACATGCGTCATCTAATCCATCATAGAAGGTTTTTGATACAGCCTTAGCGCTGGAAAGACGAATAAATCATTGCATTAGCGACGGGCTCTTCGAGTCAATAAGCTAGTTTTTAATTTGTGATTTTCAGTATTCCATGTCCCAAAATTGGGTTCATGGGTTCGGGTTTCTTTGTTTTTCTGGTGAGATACCCTGGTTTGTTGCGGACACCAAGATGCATCTCCATGAAAGGAGACCATAGAGGGCAATTATTTTCATCTGGTATGATAATAGTAGGAAATGCGAAATTATCTTGATGTATAACAATTGATGGTGTTTGGGTTGTTTGTTATGGTTGGAACAATGAAATTGGAATTTGCCATTTATTCTAAAAAGGGTTAAAGAAATTTTGATGTTGGTTTTGGATATGGGTTCAGGAACACAAAATTCAATTTGTATCAAACAATTTGACCAAGAATCGAACTGCTCTGGTACCATGTAAAACAATGGTGTTTCGGAATAATTCATGGGTGTCTTATTCCTTCTCCAATGAGGTATAACTAGGTACAATTATATTGTGAATAAAAGGAAACAAAGACACAATTAAAAGTGATAGTTTAATACTGTCCTTAAGAGAAACAAAATATTTTGTGAATAAAAAACAATCATATTGTAAAAGAAACTAAATATTTTGTGTAAATACAAAATATTGGACAACTAAACAAATCCCTATGAATATTTACAAAATCAATATATACCATATAAAGATGTTTTTGCCAACAATGACAAATCCCATTTCCAACACTTATCTGTTGGACTTCATGTTGATTTTTTTTTCTTTCATTTGAAAAGAGTGAAGAATAGAAAACAAGGTAGCAAGACGAATAACACTATAAGAAAGTATCTCATTTACTAATGGAAAATTTGTGACGGAGATATTCTATCATAAATTTGAGACATCTGTGATGGATTAGAGACGAAAATCAATATAAACAGTACTAAAGAAACAATTAATGACAAAACATTTACTAATAAAATTGTTATAAATGAAATCCGTCATAAATATTAAATTATGATATATTTGTTTGTCATTGAAAGAGATGCATTCTTGTGATGGCCAATATTAGTCTTCTTTTATCGTATTACATTTTTCAAAATTTACTTGAGCTTCTGGTGATACTGATTATATTAATATCAAGTTTATATAGTGACTTTACAACCTAAATAATATAATAAGAATAATATAATATTCTTTGTTCTTTACTTGTAACTTTTTGTTCTTAATCAGAAATTTCGTAGGAGTGCTCCTGATACTTCATTAAAAAAGTTGTTATTTCTAATCAAACAAAAGGAGATATTTAGTATAGTTTTCAAAATTACGAAAATAAAATACAAAAAATTTTATGAAGATCAAAAAAAAAAAAAAAAAATCAAGAAGTTCAATAAATAAGTATTGCTTAGTATAGGTACTCAACAATATTATTTCTTCATATATTTATTCGATCATTCGTGTAGATATTTTATTTTCATTGGCTTGAAATAAAATTTCAATAATTTATGAATCATGAACAATTTTAGTTACATCTAGGGGTGATCACGGTTTGATTTAAATTTTTAGACATATTTTTAACAGAATTTCTATATGTGATTTTTTCCAAAATATATTTCAACTTGCAATTTTCAAAAGTAAAATCGAAGGTACTGTTTACAGTGGTTTGAGCGGTTTGGCAATTCTAAAAAATAAAACAAATAGTTAGAAAAAAAATCTTTTATTATTAGCAAAATATTTGAATTAATATTAAAAAATCAAAGTAAGACAATAAATTTTTGAAAAAATAAGTATAAATACGAAATTTATGGAGACCATAAAAATAATAGATGTAATGTGACTATGCATACTTGAATCAATGTTGAATAATAATATTGATCAACTACACAACTTTCAAAAATCGAATTTGGCCCAAAAAGAATATGACTTAATTAGCCCAAGCCCGGCCCGCCCGGACGGCGGCGGCGCGTGCAGGCTTTAGCCCGAACCCACTTGGACCTAGGTCCTTGCCCGTTTACATATTTGAGTATCCCCAAGGGACCCCAACCCTTTGTGAGTTTTTGGGCTTTATTAAGTGGCCAAATTCCCTTCATTTTTCCAATGTGGGATAGCATTCTTAAATGCTTCCCATTCCTAGCTTCAACTATTTTAAGTGGCCAACTTTGACAATTAATTTCTCATTCACCCGAAATTGTATTCATTCGAGTGAATATACTATTCACACCTACTTTCGGAGTAGAACGCATTAATGCGAAATTCAACGTGTAATCCACTTAAATAATTTCTCAATCTTGGTCCAAAACCAACATGCTAGGAATACAATTTTCTAACAAACTTTTAGTCAATGCATAATTTAATATTTAATGGTTAGATTTATTTGAAATGTTGAATTATTAAATTAATCATTAATGAAATTTGGAACAATTTAACGAGTGATTAGTAAATCTATATATCTTATTTCAAAGAGTTTGAGCTAAATAAATGGATAAATTCAGACATATATAATTAATATATATGGGCAGTTCGGTTCGGTGCGGTTTGATAAGAAAATTAGAAATTGAATCGTGCTTGCAGTGCGATTTCGAACATAGTTATTGAACTGCAATTTTCTAAGAAAATTATAAGAACAGTGTGATTCAATGTGATGCGGGCGGTTCAAGCGGTTTTTAAAAATTTATAGTCACCCCTTTTAAAAATTATATTAATCATATTCTTTTCATATAATCATTGCTATTAAAAGAAACTTATTGCACATATCAAGCTTTATTGCACAGAGATCAAGTTCAAAACGTATTTGAATTACTGTAAATCCTCGTGTTTTTTCAAAGTTCTAACAGATTTACCTGTTGTAAAAAGTTATGCGGCCGAATCAAGTATTAAATCTATAACTCGTATTGCTTGAGCCTCTATTTTTCCACATTCCAACAAATGCAATAGTGATTAGGAAACAAGAATTAGTTGAGCTGTGCTACCGCGTCAGTATGTTAATTTTTTGTTTCCTTTAATATAAGAGAGGATTGCATTTTTTGTCCATAAGTCTCTCCAATTTTTTTTTTTTTTGGCACTTTCAATCCCAAAAAGAAGACTCCCGTTTAATTCCTAACAGAAAATGGCATACTTGCCGTTAGGATAATTACAATTTCTCCTTGTTTTGTGCGAAAACAACCCCAACCCCCCCCCCCCCCCCCCCAAACAAAAAAAAGGCTTTATTTTTCTTATTTTGGATTAACTTTTACTTAAGATATATAGAAACATAGACAAATAGCTAAATGATACAAATATAGTAATAAATAAAAATTAAAATGACAAATATATACATAATTTCATTTTCATATATATACACACATAGAAATTGATGTTAAAAATAAATCAATACAATATAAAAATACATAAATAATATATATTACAATTTTATATATATAATATCACAAGATGTATACACACTTATATTTCATAATTTCTTTATATTTCATTTTGAAATATTAATAAATTTAAAAGTTTGCTTATATTCAATTTTTGAAACAACAAAACAAATAGCACTACAAGAAATTATAATTTCAACAACAACTTTTGTTGTGAAAAGCTAAATTTTTCATTGTTGAATCTATAAACAACGAAAGATTTATGTTGCCACCTTCATAGCCAAATGCTTGTTTCTAAAAGTTCATTGCAACTAGCAAAATTCATTACCTATACATTGTGTGTAGGCAACATTATTGATTTGATTACCAACTTTTGTATAGTTAGCAACAAATAATGCTGTCTCAAAAACTACAAGTTTTTCGAAGGTAAAGATGACATTTCATTGTTAAACGTCATTTTCTTAATTAAGATGGCATTTCATGGAATTTTCAATGATACATTTCATTGCAAAAGAGACGATCTTCAACAATAAGACATTTCATCCCTGAAAATATATTTTTGCAACAAATATTTTCATTCCAAAAAGTGTACATAAATATATTTTAAAACCAACCACCACATCATCAATTTGCTGTTACCAAATTTATTTAATTAATGACAACCTTTTGATTATCACTTATTATATCGTAACAAATTTACTCATTTTCTGATAGTGTAAATTACTTGTTGATCCTATTCATTTTCAGGGAGTCTTTTCCTCGTCATCAAAGTTCAAGGTCTAGACACAGTGTTCTGTAGTTCAGATTTTAATGATTTTCGTTGCTGGTTCGTTTTGTTTTGTTTTGTGGTTAATGATGAAAATACAGCCCTTAGTGGTGGGAGTTCGAAACAGGCACTATTGAGGCCCTGGGTTCGAACCATTTTGTTTGTGTGGCGTTCTGATTGATATTGATAGGGTGTTGAGTTGATTGTATCAAAAAAAAAAAAAAAAATGAAAACAAACACAAAATACTCTTTTATATCTAAGAGTGATTATACCTTAAATAACTAACAACATTCTAACCTCTTAATCACAATTTCCACTCTTCCGTATGAAATTCCTAAAAACCTTAGCTTTAACATTCGTTTTTCATATAATGATTAATTTTCATAGAAATTGTAAGAGCTACTCTAGAATGTGTTATTAACTTTGATAAAAGGTTGGAAAATTTTGCGACAATCAACATCTTGACTTGGTGGGCTGGTGCTCTTTGTTTGTATCTATTTATTTTCCAATAGACTTCCAAAGACCTTGACTAGAGACTAAACTAAGAATGAGTTTAAATTCTAAACCAATAATTCACCAATAATTGCCAAAGTAGCATTTTCGTGTAGAGATTACTAATTTTCCATAGAACGTGTTTCGCACTCTTGAATGAATAATACTAAAACACACCCTTAAAAAAGTTGGAGTATCAGTATCATGACTTAGTATAGTCATTTGTCCACTATATATACTTCCAAAGGCCTTGACTAGGAAGTCAATTGAACCACGCTAGACGGCCTCAATAATGTCCAAGAGCATGAGATTTATGTAATGCTTTATATTTTTTATCTTTGAAATCGTCAAGCTTGTGTCCTAGTGGCTACTAATAACTTTCCAGTTAACAACTTACGACATTTTACAGACTCAATAAATGGCATTTCCATATAATCATTCTCAGAGAAAAAGCTGTAGATATAAACAACTTAGTTATCAACTGATCATTAGTCGTATAGGTGATGTCAAAATTTTACTTTATAATATCATAAGTCGTATATATGATGTCAAAATTTTACTTCATAATATCATCTCATTCATTAATTCGTATCCGTTCCTTTACGATATCACTTGAGAGGAGATGCTGAAAACAAAAAACAGTACGATATGAACATACGTGCGCTAAAGTAAAATCACCCCCGAGCTGCTCGGTTTAAAGAATAATTATCCAATTATCATTTACAATATTGTTGATTGGACATCCACATAGTGATGAAGAAAGGGTAACGCAGAGAGGGCCACATAGTAATCCCGAAATGAGACCATAGAAATTCTTCATTGCTATGAAATTTTCGGTTTGAGCCAAACAACAGCACCATATATTTACTAAAATCAGTTAAAAGCCCTTTCTGAAGACACGAACGAAATATATATTTGATCTTTTACACATTCATAAAAATTCTTGGAGCTATTCTAGAATGAACTATTAACTATTTAACTTTGGCAAAAAAGTTAGAAAATCTTCGATTACCAACATCTTGACTTGATGATATCTATTAATTTTCCAATATACCTCCAAAGACCTTGACTGGAGATTCTACTAACTAAGAATGAGCTTAAATTCTACCAACCAATAATTCACCAATAACGGCCAAAGAAACATTTTCATAGAGAATATTTTCCACATTTTCATAGTAAATCTTTTAATCTCATTTGGTTTGTTTGGACTTAGACGTATGATGTCACAAAATTTGCTTATCGAATTATCGCGTTAGTTAATTGTTAGTTTTGGGATGAATGATAAGTTGGATTTTTATTAAATAGTAGGATAAATTTCTTGTTTGTTTTTTTTATTATTTGATTTTTTTCTAATTTTTTTTATGTATTTATGATTTTTTTTATATAAAAAAATTAATTTAATAATTATTATATATTTATTACGTCACACTGATTGAACAGGTTGAATTGGTAATCAGTAAAGCCGCAAGATCTTGGGCGATTAAGGGCGGCAAGATCGTCTACTCTAGGGTTAAAAGAAATCTTGGGAATAATATGATCTTGAGGTCTAATTTAGATCTTTGGATCTGATAAGATTCAACGGTTTTAAAATTTTAATAGTATAAAATTAAATGAGAAACAGTAAGTTTTGTTATTAATGTTTCGAACACATTCCGATAAATAGAAATAATAAATAATATCAGAAGCAAACAGTCAAAAATACATAAATTAGGATGATTGGTTGGCTATTAAGATTGATCCAATCTATGTTAAGTACGATACATTAGGTCTATAGTTTACATAGCAGTATTGTTTGCATTTTGATGTTGACAGGGGACATAGCAGAATGGTTTGAATATTTTAAAGAAGAAACTCCAAACTCTAAATAAGTTGATGGACAAAATGAAATAGCTTGCAAATGGCAAAATAACCAAAAGATGATTCTCAGATCTCCAAAGATCGCAAATCAAACAAGGCATGAATTTTGCTTGAATTTATGAATAAACTGCAGGCTTGGGCTCGACCTCAAAATATATATATATGTATATTTGGTTTCAATTTATATATTTTACAGACGTATAAATTACATTTTTCTTTTATCTCTTTTCCTCAAATTAAATACACATTTATTTTGTTCATTTTTCTTGAACTTCGAAATAAGGATTTATTCGGTGGACTTATTTTTATTTTTTCAAAGGCCAAGTAGGCATTGACATAAGAAAATTTGGAAGAAAAATCACAAAATTCCCAAGTTTTTGTTAGTGGCCGAATTTCGGCCAATTTGGTTGCCAATTTGGAAGAAAAATCACAAAATCCGGCCAAAATTGAAATTTTAGAAAAGTTAAAAGGATGAAAATTAAAAATAAGAAAAAAAGGTTAAAAATCAAAATTGGCCAAGCTTAGTGGACCAAAATTGCATTTTCCCCTCATTTTTCATTTTAACTTTATTTGTGATACTGGTATATTCTAAATTTTTAATCATTTTGAACAAAGCTCTCGTTATATTTTAAATACGGGTTAATTATGTTTTTAGTCAATTTTGGTTCTTCATGTTTAGACGTTTCCAATTTTGGTCTCTAACGCTACAATCCGTTACCCAATGTCGTCCTTCCGTTAGTTTTTCCATTAAAAATCCTAATTTCATTCACAATTTGCCCTCTTAAAAATTGAAAAATACCAAAATGCCCCCAAATAAAAAAAAAAGAGCCATTAGAAATACATGTTGATGAGTTGAGTGATGAAATAGAGGGTGAAAAAATGACGAATATACAGCCCTAGTGGTGGGAGTTCGAAACAGGCACTATTGAGGCCCTAGGTTCGAACCATTTTGTCTTGTGGCGTTCTGATTGATATCGATAGGGTGTTGAGTTGATTGTATCAAAAATAAAATAAAATGAAAACAAGCATAAAATACTCTTTTATATCTAAGAGTGATTATACCTTAAATAACTAACAACATTCTAACCTCTTAATCACAATTTCCTCTCTTTTCCACATGAAATTCCTAAAAACCTTAGCTTTACTATTCGTTTTTCATACACTGATTAATTTTCATAGAAATTGTCAAAGCTATTCTAGAATGAGTTATTAACTTTGATAAAAGGTTGGAAAATTTTGCGACAATCAACATCTTGACTTGGTGGGTTGGTGCTCTCTATTTGTGTCTATTAGTTTCCAATATACCTCCAAAGACCTTGACTAGAGACTAAACTAAGAATGAGTTTAAATTCTACTAAACCAATAATTCACCAATAATTGCAAAAGTAGCATTTGCGTGTAGAGATTACTAATTTTCCATAGAACCTTTTTAGCACTCTTGAATGAATAATACTAAAACACACTCTTGAAAAAGTTGGAGTATCAGTATCATGACTTAGTATAGTCATTTGCCCACTATACATACTTCCAAAGGCCTTGATTAGGGAGTCAATCGAACCACGCTAGACGGCCTCAATAATGTCCAAGAACATGAGATTTATGTAATGCTTTATATTTTTTATCTTTGAAATCGTCAAGCTTGTGTCCTGGTGGCTGCTAATAGTTTTCCAGTTAACAACTTACGATATTTTACAGACTCAATAAATGGTATTTCCATATAATCATTCTCAGAGAAAAAACTGTAGATATAAACAACTTAGTTATCAACTGATCATTAGTCGTATAGGTGATGTCAAAGATTTACTTTATAATATCATAAGTCGTATATATGTTGTCAAAATTTTACTTCAGAATATCATCTCATTCATTAATTCGTATCCGTTCCTTTACGATATCACTTGAGAGGAGATGCTGAAAACGAAAAACAGTACGATATGAACATACGTAAGCTAAAGTAAAATCACCCCCGAGCTGCCCGGTTTAAAGAATAATTATCTAATTATCATTCACAATATTGTTGATTGGACATCCACATAGTGATGAAGAAAGGGTAACGCAGAGAGGGCCACATAGTAATCCCGAAATGAGACCATAGAAATTCTTCATTGCTATGAAATTTTCGGTTTGAGCCAAACAACAGCACCATATATTTACTAAAATCAGTTAAAAGCCCTTTCTGAAGACACGAACGAAATATATATTTGATCTTTTACACTTTCATAGAAATTCTTGGAGCTATTCTAGAATGAACTATTAACTATTTAACTTTGGCAAAAAAGTTAGAAAATCTTCGATTACCAACGTCTTGACTTGATTATATCTATTAATTTTCCAATATACTTTCAATGACCTTGACAGGAGATTCTACTAACTAAGAATGAGCTTAAATTCTACGAACCAATACTTCACCAATAACGGCCAAAGAAACATTTTCATAGAGAATATTTTCCACAGATTTTTTTTGGCGGTACTCTTGGACGAATAATACTAAAACGCTTCCCATCATCAACAAGAAGTTAAAAGAGGTTGGACTATCAATATCAACAAATATTAAATTTTTAATTTTCAGCAGAATTTCGGCAGAAAATTCCGTCGAAAATTTTAACAAATAGATATTAATTTTTCAAATTTTCAGCAAATTCTTAATTGTTGTATGCTACATGTGTCACATTTATATGTAATTGGAGAAATATTTATATTAAGCTTATTATTATTTTTATTATTATTATTATTATTATTATTATTTGAATTGTTGTATGCTACATATAGAATATTTGTGTATATGCACATATATATACAATTGGGAAAATATTTTTATTATTATTCTAATTATTATATTATTATTATTATTACTATTATTATTATCAGTACTACTACTACTACTACTACTACCACCACTACTTTTTTTTCTTCTTCTTCTAATCAGAAAAGAATGTTACAATATGTTATAAATTATACTAAATTAAAATAAATGAGATTTCTTACCAGATTAGATGACAGAAAAAATACAATTAACGAAATTAAATATTCTGCTGCTAAGGAAATCTTCAAGATTTACACGTGTTGCAAATCTAGAGTGTGGGACAGAGGATGGAACACTATTATAGGGTAGGGGATCCGGTCAAAATTTAATATTTACAGATCATCTGACATTTTGTCGACTCATATTTATTTATTAGAAATACAATAGCCATTTTAGCCACTACTAGAAAAACTGTTTTAGTGATCAATTCTGTGACCGATTTTAGAAGTGTTAGTCACAGAAAAAAATAATAGTGATTGAATTTCAGTCACAGATTAAATTAATAGTGACCGAATTTTCGATCACAGAATTAAGGAATAGTGACCGACTCTATGACTGAATGTTTAGTAACAGGAAAAAATAATAGTAACTGAAATTTTGGTTATAGATTAAATTAATAGTGACCGAATTTTCGATCACAAATTGAGGGGAATAGTGACCAAAATTTCAGTCACAGATTGAACAAATAGTGACCGAAATTTCAGTCACAAAATTTTTGTAAATCAATAAAAATTACATTTGTACCCTCATCAACCCCCCCACCCCGAGAGCCCTCTTCCTCTCACTGGACCCACGCCACCCCCAGCACCACCCCCCTAGGACCCCACATGTTGAGTATGGAAGGAATATTTTCTCTTGCACTTGATGTGGTTTGAACCATTGACCTCTAAGTTGAGGTGAGGGTTTCAAACCACTACACCACTCATGCTTTTTGTGCATGAAATGATTTTTCTTATACTTAAAATATATTTGCGCGATATTCAAAATTTAAATTATCTAAATAAATTTCATTAAAATTTTATCAGTTTTTGAAAATTTAGTAGTTTTACTGATTTTACATTTACCTTGACTCTATCAAAAATTTTGTTTTATTTGTGCACAAATTCTTATTTGTGAATTATCACGAAACCAAACTTTAGAGAAACATTTTCATATTTTTGGTTTGAGAAAAGATTTAGAGAAATATCTTATTTTAGTTTTTGCAGAGTACAAGATTTTGCAGGAGTTATTATTATTATTATTATTATTGTTGTTGTTGTTGTTGCTGTTGTTGTTGTTATTATTATTATTCAATACCGAGTAATTAGCAAAGCAACGGGTTATAATCACAACTTTGTAATTTTTTTTCTTTGTTTTTAAATCTTTTTTCTTTTTTTCTTTTAATTTTTAATCTAAATTATTTTCAGGGATATTTTCGATAAAAAAATATACTATAAGCCATATAATCATCTAACACGTACAATATAACAAAGAAATCTAAGCTAATAAAATTGACTTCACAGCTGCTAATTAGGGCTAACTAACTACTAAAGTATCAAATATATTTTAATTAACTTCCATAAGCTTTTATTATACATTGGTTTAATTATATCAGAAAAGAAAATCGAATATTGAATTTTTCAATGACTTTAATTAAATTATACAAATTAGTAATCCGCATAAAATAAGCACAATAATTTTCATGTATAAAGATAAAAACAATAATTTTCCTTAAAGAAGATAGATTTTTGTGACCGATTATTCGGTCACAAATATCTTCCTTGAACTTAGACTTTAGCGACCGAATATTCGATCACAATTTTCCTTAAAGAAGACAGATTTTTGTGATTGATTATTCGATCACAAATATGTTCCTTGAACTTATAATTTAATGACTGAATGTTCGGTCACAATTTTTCTTAAAGAAGATGGATTTTTGTGACCGATTTTTCCTTAAAGCTTTTCGACTCTTTTCGATTTTTGAGAGTGCTGAATTGTTAAGTCCTACATTGACTTGTAGGAAAGTAGAACCTCAGGGGTAGTGTTTGCCTACTTCGATTCAGTCATTTTTCAGATAGAATTCTTGGGCGCACTACATCATTTTTTCACTTCGAACCACAACACTTTTCACTTGGAACCACAAGACTTCCACTTGTGTGCTCCTACACACTGGCACGCCCGTACCTAAACACCAAGAGCTCACTTCAAATCTACTGTTTTTCTATCGAACTCAGCCGATTCGGACCCTGAGCGACCACTTCGGCGCGGTCGCAGAAAATTTATGCAAACATATCTTTTTGGCACACCTAGTGGGACAGCACTTTGATTTTCAAAAAGGTTTTGTTAGCATTTAGGTCTTAGGAAGCACGTTTTATTTTGGTCAATTGCATACTTGCATTCTGTGTTGAAAAATCACAAAAAATTGAAAATTAAAATTCATAAAAAGCAAGTCATGACACCACCATGCTTAAGGAGCCAAACTCGAGCTGACCTCGGTTCAGACAGTGAAAGCGAGTGAAAGCGAGATAGCTAATGATCAGAACGAAGAGATGAGTGAACATAATCTACCTCCCAACGTTCAGGCTATCATTGACAGGCTCAAGCGAAATCAGAGAGTACCTGAAGAGGTGCCGATTCAGGAAGCACCCGCCTTACTGGCCACAGTGGCCAATTGTGCCGAAGACGCATTATATGTGATGGAAAAGTGGATCTTGGAATCTAACCGTAGATTCCAGGAGTTGATGGAAAGACAACGCAGAGAAGAACCGGCGAGGGCCAAACAGATGGCCTCCATGTTAGAATCACTTCGAGTAACGGATCCACATTACGGAATGAACTTGCACAGCGTAGTGGCAAGAATGGACAACATTCCACCGGTGTGAGAACCTCCATGACAAAATGAGGCCGAACAATAGCACAGGCCTGACCATGCCGATGCACGGCCAGAACGATTGAACATTGGAGGTAATCATCGCCATGGGAGATACCCCAATGTTGATACTGGCAAAAGAGTGGCGTTTGAATCCAGAGGAGCACTCTTGGAAGAAGAAGGATCGGGCTCTATGAATCATTTCGACGAGCCTGAAATCCCCTATGCAATGCCATACGTTGCGGAAAGACCCCAACCTGCCACCAATCAAAATGACAACACAGCCGTATCTCAACAAGAGATATAAGAAATGTTGAGCAGGAACTAGCAAGGCATAAACGATCAGCCCTGCCACCCAGGTATTCTCGCCCCTACCCTCCTCAAATTGACACGATTCCTTTTCCCCCAGGGTTTAGGGTCCCAGTTTTTACTTTGTTTAACGGGGATGGCTCACAGAGCACGATTGAGCATATTGCTAAATTCACCACACAATGTGCTAAATCGGAATGGACAGAAACCTAAAATTATGTTTGTTTTTGAATTTCTTAGCTGGAGAAGCCTTTTTGTGGTACATCAGACTTAGACCTGGGTCTGTTCCTGACTTGCCAACTATGGAGAGTCTTGTCCATAGTCATTTCTATTGACTACTCCCTGAGGTATCCATATCGGAGTTAACCAATATGAGACGAATGCCCGGGAAGTCAGCTGAGGAATATATGGGGAGATTCGTCCGGGTTAGGCACTTTTGCCCAGTGATCATGGCTGAAGAAAGTTACATAAGTTTGGCCATAGGAGGTACGCACCTAGAATTAAAAAAGAAAATGTTTGGCCAATAATTTGCATCAATTTTTGACTTAATCAGGCATGTCACTGAATACAAAAATTGTTAAGAGAAGAGAATCGAAGAGGTCATGACTGCAAGACCACTCACTATCAAGTAGGCCTAGCCGAAATTCAAGATGATCTGGTCAGTGTCGAAAAAGACCAATGGGAGAATGAAGTGGGTCTAGCCCAAGTCATTTCCCAAAAGAACACGATCTGCCCAGCTTTGATAAAACCAAGCGCGTTACAGCCTCACATCAAGATGCCTTCTGGCATGTTGAATAAGCCAGAATTTCGTTCTGAAACGGAGAGGCGCTATGGTTTCGGCATATCAAAAATCGAGGCTATTTTTGATCACTTATTAGCTGATGGCAAAATCAAAGTACCTAATGACCATAGAATGCCAGTGGCCAAAGAGCTGGAAAGCAAAATGTACTGTAAATTTCATAACGCATGGACTCATAATACTAATGATTGTCTGGTTTTCAGGTGGATGATCTAGAGTTGCCTAGACAACGACACGTTACGCTTTCTGCCGGAATGGATGAATAAGAAAATAGGAATTAACAAAGAACCATTCCAGGCAGCGGGAGTAAATATGGTCAACATTTAGGATGACCCAACCGAAAAGGAAAACCAACCGAATGAGCAAGCAATAACATAGTCAGAATAGCAGTTAAGTCTTTGAGCTAGATGCCATTCCGAAATGGCAACAATGCCATGGATCTATCCAGCAAGAGCATACTATCCTTGGGCCAATCCCATGGCCAGCTTGTCCATGGTTCCACAACCGCCTATGGTGCCATATCCCCCTCACATGCTCGGGGGGAATTGTGCCAATAGCGATCCATCGTGATAAAATTGAAACAAGAGAGATCGAAGTCCACCCTGAAGGGTCGACAGAGAGCGGAGTAACAAGAGGAGCGCACCCTCTAGCCCACCTCAAAGACGTGAACCAACTCGAGAACCGGTTCATTCTAGGTTCATTAAGCCGCCAGCAGTCCAGGAAGGACGCTGGACAACAGTAAGACATCGTAAGTTTCCTAGCGGAAGAAGTCCTCAAGAGATGACTCAAACACAGTACCAACAATACTTGTGACAATGCAAGGAAGCTGAAATACTCAAAAAGGAAACAACAAAACCCATCAAGGGAAAGACAGTGATATTAACGGAGCTAAGGAACCAGAAAATCATCCTAACCGACATTCAGTCTCAGAAAAAGATTGTTGACTCGTTGATATTGGAGAGTGATGAATAAAAGAACGATGTCCCAAGCAGATTAGAAGGTGTCAGAGATGATGACCTACTAAGTGAATGGATCATGAAGATGGAGGAACTAAACAAGATCGACAAGGAGTTGCCTATGGAAACCACGGACGTACCGTCATCCAACAGCAACATTGTCAACATGGAGTGCCGTATGGTATGGGCATTCCCTTCTGATACTAATGCCAACAATGATTCTCAGGATAACACAAGAGAAACTAGTGAAGTCTGGGACGACAACGAGCCTGTGGCATTCTTTGTGAGCAATTTCGAATAAACAGTCCAAAAGAGTAAGAGAGTTGAAGGGATCAAGGCTTTATTCTAGAAACCTTCGCCAAGCATGGCGCGGCATGTAAACCCTCTCTTCATGGCTAGCCATCTTGATGGTATGCCTATTGGAAGAATGCTGGTAGATAATGGAGCCGCAGTGAACATCATGCCTCTCCAAACCATGAAGCGCATCGAAAAGGAGAAGGATGATCTCCTCAAGACAGATGTGGTGATCAACAATTTTACAGGGGGAAAAGCGGACATTATGGGTATCCTGCCTATCGAAATGAGTATCAGGAATAAGACCGTCACCTCTGCATTTTTTGTTATAGATGCAAAGACTTCCTACAACGCGTTGCTAGGAAGGGACTGGATCCATTCCGCCATGTGTAGCCGTTCAACCCTACACCAGTTTTTAATATTTTTGGGGGATGGCAAGAATGAGCCAGAGATGGTGAAGGCAGAAGAGAGGTCGTTCATGGCCAATGTGAATGTAGTAGAAGCTAGATATTACTCCGACAATGTCGGACCATACAGATTCGTCGGACAGGACAAATATGGCCGTCTGCTTTGTGCCACTTCATTTGTGGCGCCAGTTAGTTTAGAGGTAGCAATGATGAAGGGGGTTAGCTAGCCTTGCAACATTGAAGAAAGGCCGCTTTTTATGTTTCAAAATATTGATCATGAATAACGTCAGTATAGATGAAATTGTAATAATTTCGGATAATACCAGATCAATAATAATAAATAAAACTTTGGCCTATTGGCCAGAGACCTTTCCGATTACTATAGTTGTAATACGGATGTAATATACGAGCACGATCAAGATCTCACTTTGACAGATGAGATCACACTAAAGGAATTGAGTGTCGCTCCGGCAAAGCTTGATGACATTAGAAACCAGGTTCAGGATCCTATCATCGAAGTGGAGCTTGGCAATGAAAACAATCATAGACCCACATACATTAGTACTCTACTAAGCCCTGAAAATAAAGAGGCCATGATCAACATACTTAAACAATATAAATATTGTTTTGCGTGGAATTACGATGAAATCGTATACCCATTTTTCCTGGGTTTAAGCCACGAAAACAGCCTCTTAGACGCATGTCTAAAGAAGTCTGTGTGTTAAATAAAGAGGAGATTCAAAGACTTATTAAGGCAGACTTTATCGAAGTAGCTAGATACCCTGAATGGGATGCCAATCATAAAAAAGAATGGCAAATTAAGGATTTGCATAGATTTTAAAGACTTAAACTTGGCATCTCCAAAAGATAAGTATACGATACCATTGGTTGGCATGATGATAGACGCAGTCGCAGGACATGAGTTTCTGACTCTTGTAGATGGCAATGCAGGATACAATCAGATCTTTGTAGCCGAAGAGGATATCCCGAAACTGGCATTCCAATACCCTGGGAGCATTGATACCTTTCAATGGAAGGTCATGTCGTTTGGCCTTAAAAATGCCGGGGCTATATACCAGCGAGCCATGGACTGCATTTTTCATGACTACTTGAATGACTTCGTCAAGATCTACATTGATGATCTCATCATTAAGTCTACTAGCTTTGCTCAGCATTTAGAACACCTGGTTTAGGCCTTTGAGAGGATGAGGAAATTCCAGTTGAAGTTGAACTCACTAAAACGCGTGTTCGGAGTGGCCGCAGGCCACTTTCTTGGATTTTTAGTTCATAAGAAAGAAATTGAAGTGGAGGTAAACAAAGCAAAGGCCATCCTAGCTGCCTAGCCACCTCGAACTAAGAAAGAACGTCAGCAATTTCTTTGAAAGGCCAATTACTTGAGAAGGTTCATTTCGAACCTTGCAGGCAAGACCAAAGTTTTCTCGCCCTTGCTAAAATTAAAAGACCATGACCACTTCGAATAGTCAAAAGAACATGGGCAGGCATTCGATAGGATGAAGAAAGCTTTGACTTCCCCTCCCGTGATGATGCCGCCAAGAAAAGGAGAGCCGCTCAAACTTTACATTTCGGCAGCCGACAAGACCAGTGGGGCCTTCTTGGCTTACGATGATGAAAATGGTCTCGAACGGGTTGTATACTACTTGAGCAGACATTTGAGTGACACAGAGCAAAGATATCATCCAGTCGAAAAGCTATGTTTAACTCTATACTTCACATGTATTAAACTACGGCACTACCTGCTGCCGATAAAAGTTCTTGTAATCAGTAGCATCAATGTGATCAAATACATGCTTTCGAGATCGATAGTGCATGGTCGGATAGGCCGCTAGGCCATCCACCTGATGGAGTACCAGCTACAATTTGTTCCGTAGAAAGCTGTGAAAGGCCAAGCCTTGGCCGATTTCCTCATCAACCACCCCAGTGTTGAAATAAATGACGAAGTGGCTCAGCAAATCGAAATGCTATCAGTATTTGTGAAGCCATGGGTTCTTCAATTCGACGGGTCTCGAACGGACAAAGCATCTAGGGCTGGTGTAATTGTCACTTCGCCATCAGGAATCAAGACTGGCATGGCAGTCCAATTTGATTTCCCATGCACCAACAATCAGGCCGAATACGAGGCCTTGGTCCTTGGATTAGAATTACTATGTGAGTTAAGAGCATCTTGTATCAATGTTACTGGAGACTCCCAACTCGTCATTAAGCAAATCTAGGGTACATTCCAATATCGAAACCCCGTCCTTGACAGGTATATCTCCACGGTTAATATTTTACTAATGGGATTAAACGAAGTAACATTTCAGCATGTGGCTAGAAAAGCTAACTTCGAAGCCAATGAGTTGGCTCAAATAGCCACTGGAGCTGAATTTTCCAAAAATTGTATGGCCACCAGTTATACCATTACGAGACAGGCCTATTCTTCTCATTTCAAAAGAACCAATGTTTGCGCCATTGAGAGTACTATGAAACAACCTGAAGATTGGCGCAAACCAATACTACGTTATTTGAGCGACTCTTCCCAGGGAGCACCTCGACAAGTCAAGATAAGGGCCACTAACTACGTGGTCCTAGGAGATGGCTCGTTGTATCATAGAAGTCATGATGACGTCCTCTTATAGTGTGTCGGACAGAATGAGGCGATGAAAATCATGATGGAAGTCCACGAAGGAGTGTGCGGAGCCCATCAAAGCGGCCGCAAGATGGCATGGTCAATGAAACGATATAGCTATTTATAGCCAAAAATGGTATAGGATTGCCATTGGCTGGCCAAGGGTTACGAAAAATATCAGCTACATTGTCCAATTTAGAGAGTGTCGGTGGAGGAAATGAATTTGATAATCAAACCTTGGCCATTTCAATGTTGGGCCATCGACTTAATAGGGGCTATTTTTCCTCCATCTTCGAAACAGAACACCCATATTATCACCGCCAACGACTATTACACTAAATGGGTGGAGGCTATTCCCCTCAAGCAAACCGATCAGGGAACGGTAGTCAGGTTCATCAAGGAACATCTAGTGAATAGATTTGGAATCCCTCAGACTATCGTAGTAGATAAAGAAACCATGTTCACGGGATCCGAAATTCAGGCCTTTGCCACAGAATATGGTATCCAACTCACACATTCCACAACGAATTATGCACAAAGGAATGGGCAAGCTGAATCCACCAATAGAAAAGAATATCATTTCAAAAATAGTGGACGGAAATCCCAGAGCGTGGCATCTATTGCTCTCCGAAGTATTGTGGGCTTATCGATCGAGCAAACGCACCAGCACAAGGACTACCCCATTTTGACTCACCTATGGCCACGATGTGGTCCTACCTATGCAAATCAACGTGAGATCCGCACGAATAGCTCAACAAAATAATCTCACCACTGAAGAATACCATTGCAAAATGGTGGATTAACTAGACGTCGTAGAAAGCATTAGAATACAGGTGCTAGATTCCATTGAGGTTCAGAAAAAAACAAGTTGGCAAAACTTACAATAGAAAGGTCAAAGCCAAGGGATTCCAGATTGGTGACCTAGTTTGGAAGGTCGTCTTCCCTTTAGAAAAGAAAGACGCTACCCTAGGGAAATGGAGCCCCAACTGGGAAGGCCCCTTTCGATCCATTCGATAACCAAGGGAAGAGCCTGTCTACTAGAAAGCATAGATGGGGACTTACTCAGGGATCTGATAAATGGCAAGTATTTCAAAACATATTCCCCTACACTTTGAAAAATGTTGCCACTAGAACGCCGAATTAATCTAAGTCAAAATGGTCTCTAAGGCCAATCGCATTTAGAATTATTGCGTTTTGTCTATTTCGATCCAGTTGTGTTATTGATACGCTCAAGCGATTTCTTTTCCACGCGTGAAATATTTTTTGAAAGAATCAGGATACAAGCAGATCAAGTAACATGATAAGTCGAAATAGACCATGAGAAAAAAAAACGGAATGAATGCATGCAAAATTGAGCCAAGAATGGCTTAAAAGTTTCAAAAATAAGAATAAAGCAAAAATTGTTTCGGCAACAGATTGCCATTTTGAATGGCACGTAGGCCACAGAAATGAGAACTTAAATTGTCAAGGTTGTTAGGCCGCTGGAGCATCTTTTTCCTTGGCCATGCTGCTTGGGCCAGTCACCTCATCTGCGAGCGGGTTAGACGTCGAAGTCGCCTCCATCAAATGACCAACCCCATACCCTCCCACGCCGCTAACTCATAGGGTCCCTTCACCCAGAAAATCCACTCGAAATCGAGCAACGAAAAGTTGCAGGGAAGTGGTCACCTCATCAAGCTCAGCAAAGGTAGTCTCAACTTAGATCTTTTGTTCCAAGTCTCTCTACTTAGCCTGCTAGTAAGCCTTGATCCACTGATTAGAGCCAGCCTTGAGCTCTTCAACTTCACTGGAGAGGTTGAGCGATTATTGGTCTACCTCTTCTATAAACTTCCGCAGGCGTTCCATTTCGGCAACAAGGCCCTCTCGTGTGGTAGACAATTGTATTCGCTGTTCAGCTTTCTAGTTCAGTTGAAGCTGAAGTGTTCTTAGATTTTCAACCAGCGGGCCAGTATTGGAAACATGAAGAGTTTTGATAAAGGCATTGTTGCTCTCATATTTTGTTCCCAGACTAGGGAGATTCCTTTCGAAGTCCTCATAAAAATGCCTCTTACTGGGGGCCATAGTAAGGCGAGCAACTTCCCGCCGAATCTCATCAATAAGACTCTTTCTTGTCCTGAAGATGACAAGAGCATATTCAGAATCCACCCCCACGAGGAGCCCTTTAAGCTCTTGAACACGAGCAACTAAGAGATGTATGGCCACTTCAGGAATGGGGGCATCCCCCAAAATAGAATCTAGCAAGTCCACCACTGTCTTGGCACTTCTTAAAAGGGTTGAACCCAATAGTGATCGAGGGGAAGTCGCTTGTGAGGAAAAAAGGAATTAGAACACACGAACCAGTAAGAAACCAAGGTAATCAACAAAGGAGTAATATTACCTGAGAGCTACCAGCAAGCGAATAAGCCATTGAAGGGACCTGGGCGACAGGCTGAGCAATAGGCTGTAGGAATCAAAGTCAGAAGAGGATGTAGCAAGATAAGCAAAGACAGGTAAAAGAGATATTACCTCGGTCATCTTGACAGGAGAAGGAGAAGACGGCATGGCCATGCTTTCGGATGGACGAAGACCTGGAATATCAGCAGGCAAATATCCCGCTGTAGTTAGGTCAGCATAAATCTTATCAATAGCCTCATCTATGTCTGTCTCTTCAGAAGGTGATTCCTCAGCACTCTCTGCCCCAGGGCCGGTAGAAGCAGAAGGGGTACCAGTGGGGGAGGGTTCAGAAGTGGAAGCGGGCATCACCAAGAGCCTTGTCATCACTATTTGTTTAACAAGTGTTGGCCTTTAGCTAATAGTGGTGGTAATGGCGTGTTTGCTTCAATAAGGGGCCAGCGAAGTAGAGAAATCAACATGGTGAAAATCAAAAAGGTAAAATCAGAGTCAGACACTTCGATCATGCCCTCAACCTTTGTTGAATGAAAGTGGCGAGCAGAACGATGAGTACCCACCTGAACAGGGCTGACGTAGAAGTAGAATCAGGGGACAAAATGGGAATTCCAGCAAGAATGGCAGCGGCAGCAGTCACCAGGGCTTCAGTCTTCTTACGAGAGCTTAGAAACAAAATGAACAGAGATTCAGCGGTAGGACAAAAAGAGACAAAAACAGTGGGAGCAAGGATGAAGGTAATATCTTCCCCTTTTATGGTTACTGCATTGCTTCGAAAAGGGGCAGCGAGTCCAAAGAGCTCAACCCTACAAACTTCCACGGGGTCATCAGCGAACAAACTGCTGAAGATAACCTCGTCATGGAAGCTTATGGGCCTTTCAAGGGGAAGGTTAGAGATAATCACCCAAGGGACAAAATTAGATTTGACAAGCACATCCTCAGAGAAAGGCACATCGGTGGCGACCTTCGGGGGCACAATAGAAAAGGTGAAACGGGCTACGGCCGCATGAGCAGACTCAGTTTGAGAATGGCCCAAATATCTATTGCAGCAAGTTTGGAAGGCTGAGGTGGCTCTAGGCTCTCTAGCAATTGAGGGAACTAGGCTTGAAGCCACATTTGCACTAGCCAAAGGCCCTCGTGATGGATCTCCCTCTTTTTTGGGCCTTGCCTTATCTTGACCAACTTGCGCAGGCCTTTGTAAATGAAAGCCAGCACGGCTGGACCTAGAGCCAACTCAGCACCCGCAGCTAGCGCCCCTGCCATGTAATAAAACTCCATAGTTTGTTAGCATGATTGGCTGCAGAAAACGTATCTACACAGCCACAATGCCAAGAATCGGACATGTTCTTTATCGGAGACTGAGGTAGCCTTGTTAACAAAATAGGAGATGATGTGCCCATACCTAGTCATGGGTTTGCTCTCACAGGATAAATGGGAAATCTCTAGAATATCGATGTCATCATACCTTCAACACCGATAAAATGGCCTGACGAATGGAACCCTGCCAGTAGCTCTAAGTCGAGAAGAGTTTAGTCATGGTCCTACGGCAAAGTGAAAAGTGTCATCGATTCTACACCAGAATGGCAGCACCGTCTGTAAAAACCCTAAATCAAGAGAATAAGGGGTTTTTGAGACCTGAATGGTTCGTAAATCCCAATACTCTTCCACAATTGGCCATGAACGACATCGACACGGGCGCACCAGTTTACAAAGTCGAGATGGACAGAGGAATTGGGCAACCATGGCCAGTTACGAACAGAAGTGCCGAAAACATGGCCCGCTGGATATGGCAGGCGCTTTTCAAAGTAAGTGAGGTCGCGAGGGTGGTCTCGAGGGACTTCTTCGTTGAGAGTGCGGCCCAAAGAATGGGAACCCTCGCAGGGAAGATAATTGATCCTTGAGATGCCATTACCGATAGCGAAGGGTTTAGGGTTTCGAAATTGGGGAAGATGAGTTAAAAGAATGGTCAAGGTGAACGGTGGGCAGAGGTGAGGGGGTTTTTAAAGTCAAAGGTTAACAGCTGAAATAATCATGAAAATTCTGGAGATAAACACTTGAGAGGTGAGGAAAAGAGGGAGATTGGGAATTAGGGATTAAAAGGAGTCCCAAACGTGGGTGGAGACTGGTGTAAGAAACGGCTAGTATCGGGAATCTCAAAGGACGCCATCATGATAGCGCCACTAACAGCCGTAATTTAAAAACAGTAGAAAAAGAGAAAAATATATAAAAATATATACACAGAAGAATAAATAGAGAATGTTGCAGAGGGTTTAATAGTGACGTTCTCATGGCCTAATGGCTAAGCATTACTGGTAACATGAAGGCCATGGCGTTTACAGCAGTACGTTGTCAGAAGAAAGGCTGAATTTGCCACATTGAATATGACAAGCATAAGCAAAAAGCCGCCAATTAAATGGCGCAAAGAAGATGAAATTTTAATCAAGTTATGATCAAATCTTGCAATTGATCACAACTTGCGGGGGGCATTGTTTGGGCTTGAAAAATTAATATTTTGTAACGATTCCGAGTGGGCTGATATTGGTCCTTTTCGACAAACCGAAATAAAATTAATAAGGCCCAAGTCACTTCGACACGTACACTGAGGCCTATGGCGAAGACCCAGGCCGAAATAATATAACGGCCCATGGCCCAAGCAGCAGGAATATAAAAAACGGAAAAATAAGATAAATATGGGAATAATTAGATCCCTTATTTTTAAGTGTTGTTAGATGGGAATAGCTAACTGGACAAAGATAAGACAGGAAGTTATACTTGAAAATGCCTAAAATAAAGGGCATGTGCTGCTGAAAATTTGAAATCCAGATGACATGGCATAACTGCCATATCCTAAAAATAAAGACGGCCATCTGTGTCAAGTGGCCAATCCAAAATAAAGGGTGGCGGTTGTAGCTTAAAGCCTATAAAAGGGAGCTGGATTCACCATTTGAAGAGGGATCAACATCAAGAATCAACCAACACAACACAAGAACTCTCTCAATCAAGAAGTCATCATTTCTCTAATTTTTTAGTCTGAATGAACAAAAGATTAGCTTTAGTTCAGTAGGTAGAAAACCATTACGAGTGTTTGTAGCCATACCTCATTTGGCTCGAAGTGAGGATATCAATGCACTCATTCTGTAACGTCACGAGGTCGTAGCCATCACTCACTCGGATTGGGCCCGGTTCGGGGTGAGATATCAATGCGACGGAGTGGTACCCATCATTCATATTGAGCGCATGCATGAAGAGGAGTACAAACGGAGTTAATCAATGCTCGTCGGAGTGAATAGCCTCCGAATACACCCACAGGTAGATATAACTGGAGTCATCGATGTGGCCGATTTGTAGCTAGAGTTCTTAGGGAATGCTCAATGTATCTTTGTCATAGATATGGCCCGAGTCATCAATGCGTATGTCTGTAGTCGAGTCCTGTAAGGTCCGCGGGACGAGTAGCCATCATCTTCGAATGAATTTTCTCTTCGAAAAGCTTTTTGATTTTTGAGAGTGCTGAATTGTTAAGTCCTATATTGAGTTGTAGGCAAGTAGAACCTCAAGGGGTAGTATTTGCCTACTCTGATTTAGTCATTTTTCAGATAGAAGTTTTGGGCGTAGCACATCATTTTTTCACTTCGAACCACATCACTTGTCACTTCAAACCACAAGACTTCCACTTGTGTGCTCTTACACACTGGCACGCCCGTACCCGAACATCAAGAGCTCACTTCAAATCTACTGTTTTCCTATCGAACTTAGCCGATTCGGATCCTGAGTGACCACTTCGGCATGCCCACAGAAAAGTTATGCAAATAGTGGGTAATTAATAATTATCATGGCGCTTTTGGCAAAGATGATCCTGGGATTAAAAATTCCATATTCGAAGACAAAGTGCAATGGATATATAAATTAGCATGCCAGGCCAGGCTAGCTTTTAAGATGGCTCTAGTCTCCACTAAGTCTGATTACAAAAGTTTAATACCCCAAGAACACAAAATAATGAAATATTAGATGCTTAAAATAACTAACCTATATATGTTGAATTGTCATACGATCAAAATATTGTCTAAATCTAAAAAGTGATGATGATGATGACGACGACGATGATGATGATGATGATGATGATGATGATAATAATAATAATAATAATAATAATAATAATAATAATAATAATAATAATAATAATAATAATAATAATAAGGGAATTCTCCTTTAATATTTTTCCAGGTTGAGGTTAATTTAGGAAATACCAAAGTAGCTTATCAGATTAATTTGGATATGCTTTAAAAAAATGTGTGTTGAGTTGTATTTTTTATAGTAAGGCTTTTCTCTTAACTTATGCAGTTTTGCATGCAATAATTTAGAAATATTTTAAAATGTATTTTTTTAGAAGTTACTTTGGATTGGATAGCTTCTACAAAAGCCACTTTTATTCTTTTTTTCCCCCCTAACTTTTGTTTTTTTTCCCCTTTTAAAAAGCCCAAACAAACACTCATGTTTTTCATTGAGGTATTTTTTTAACAAAATAATAACAATAAATGCTTCTTTTCCAAAAAAAAAATGGAATTCCCATCCAAACAACCTTAAAATACCTCCATAATTTGTTTAGAGAAACCAATATCAATCCTAGGACAATTTTACCAACTTTCGAACTCGGTTCAATAAGCTCAAAAAAAAAATCAATTAGGAAAAAACGATTTGCTCATTTCATGATGAGAACCCCCAATCACTTCAACAACACTGTTTCTTTAGTGATTGGTATAACTGTTTGGGCTCGAAAATAATTTTTTTTTGTCGATTTGGACTGGGTTGATTGGTCCTTTTTGCCACACCGAAATGAAATCAATAAGGCCCACGCCACTTCAACGCATACACAGAGGCTTGTGATGGAGGCCAAAGCCGAGATGAAATAACAGCCCATGGCCCAGTCAACCGGAATATAAAATAGGAAAGAGTAAGATAAATATGGGAATAATCAGATCCTTTATTTTTAGGGTTTTGTTGGAAGAGAATAACTGACTGGACAAAGATAAGGCTGGTAGTTATACCTGAATATGCCTAAAACAAAGGACATGTGCTACTGAAAATTTAAAATCTAGATGATATGGCATAACTGCCATATCCTAGAGGTAAGGACGACCATCTATATCAAGTGGCCAAATCGGAATAAGATAGGTAGTTCCAAAAATAAAGGGTGACGGTTGCAGCTTAAAAGACCTGTAAAAGGGAGTTGAAGTAACCATTTGAACACACAACGTCAATCAATCAAACACAACAACAATTCTCTCAATCAAGAAGTCATCACTTCTCTGATTTTTTAGTCTAAATGAACAAAATATTAGCTTTAGTTCCGTTGCGAGTGTTTGTAGCCATGCCTCATTTGGCTCGAAGTGAGGATATCAATGCACTCATTTCGTAATGTCACGAGCTCATAGCCATCACCCACTCGGATTGGGCCCAGTTCTAGGTGAGATATCAATGCGATGGAGTGGTACCCAGCATTCATATCGAGCGCATGCATGCAGAGGAGTACATACGAAGTCAATCAATGCTCGTCGGAGTGAACAACCTTTGAATACACCTACAGGTAGATATGGCCGGAGTCATCAATGTGGCCGATTTGTAGCTAGAGTTCTTAGGGACTGCTCAATGCATCTCTGTCATAGATATGGCCCGAGTCATCAATGCGTGTGTCTGTAATCGAGTCCTGTAAAAGTCCGTGTGGCGAGTAGCCATCGTCTTTGAATATATTTTCTCTTTGATTTAACGCTTTTGACCCTTTTCGATTTTTGAGAGTGCTGAATTGTTAAGTCCTACATTGAGTTGTAGGCAAGTAGAACCTCAGAGGTAGTGTTTGCCTACTCCGATTCAGTCGTTTTTCAGATAGAAGTTTTAGGCGCACCACGTCATTTTTCACTTCGAACCACATCATTTTTCACTTTGAACCACAAGACTTTCACTTGTGTGCTCCTACACACTGACATGCCGGCACCCGAACACAAAAAGCTCACTTCGAATTGGCTGCTTTCCCATCGAACTCAATCGATTCGAACCCTTAGCGGCCACTTCGGCGCGGTCGGAAAAAAATCATGCAAACCAGAACTAAAACTGTGGATTCAGCTAATTAATTTATGATACGTCTCTTCAATGCGATTGGATTTTGAATACGTTCGATTTGAATTATACTCCCTGAGACCTTGTTATGTGCTATTTGATATGAATTGAATCGTCGAAAAGAATATTTTGAAGTAAGAAAATCGTATTATCCCCAAGCAACATAATCATAATCACTTCACCAATTATTAATTTAAAAAACATCATTAAACTTAGGACGAATAATGCCAAATTAAGTTATTCTATATTTTGTTTCATTTTAGCTGCTCAATTACTTGCTTGAAATTGATTTGTTAATTAAGTAAATAAGATCGATCTTGAAACCTTGAGCCTTCATCATCGGCCACTTGAATAAATCAACTTGACGTACAAATAATAAAGTTTGGTATGTTGCTTGTCAAGGCGAGAAGATAGCTTCTATATTGTTTCTATTGAACTTTTAAAAATCGTCGTTGTGAAAAAGTAAAATGTTTATCGATTCATTTACTAGGTGTTTGCATAAATTTTCTCCGGCCATGCCGAAGTGGCCGCTCAGGGTTCGAACAGGCTGAGTTCGATTGGAAAACAGCCAATTCGAAGTGAGCTCTCTCGTGTTCGGGTGCGGGCGTGCCAGTGTGCAGGAGCACACAAGTGGAAGTCTTGTGTTTCGAAGTGAAAAAGTGCAGTTCGAAGTGAAAACAAAGATGTAATACAATTCGAAATGAAAGATGTAATGCGCCTAAGACTTCTATCTGAAAAACGACTGAATCGGAGTAGGCAAACACTACCCCTGAGGTTCTACTTGCCTACAACTGAATGTAGGACTTAACCATTCAGCACTCTCAAAATCGAAAAAGGGTCGAAAAGTTTAAATCGAAGAGAAAATAAATTCGAAGACGATAGCTACTTGCCAAATGGACTTTACAGGACTCGACTACACACACACGCATTGATGACTCGGGCCATATCTATGACAGAGATGCATTGAGCCGTCCTTAAGAACTCTAGCTACAAATCGGACACATTGATGACTCCGACCATATCTACCTGTGGGTGTATTCAGAGGCTGTTCACTCCGACGAGCATTGATTGACTCCGTCTGTACTCCTCTTCATGCATGCGCTCGATATGAATGCTGGATACCACTTCGTCGCATTGATATCTCACCTCGAACCGGGCCCAATCCGAGTGAGTGATGGCTACGACCTCGTGACGTTACGGAATGAGTGCATTGATATCCTCACTTCGAGCCGAATGAGGTATGGCTACAAACACCCGTAGCGGTTTTCTACCTACTTGAACTAAAGCTATTCTTTGTTCAATTAAACTAAGAAATCAGAGAAGTGTGGACTTCTTGATTGAGAAATTGTTGTTGTGTTTTGATTGTTGATTGATTGATTCTTCAAATGATGAATCCAGCTCCCTTTTATAGGCTCCAAGCTGTAACCACATTCCTTTATTTTTGGAGTTGGATTACTTCAAAAGACTTGATTATTTGAAATGAATGAACCTCCTTATTTGTTGCTATGGCAGTTATGCCATCTCATTTGAATTTTAAATTTTCAGCAACACATGGCCTTTATTTTAGGCATGTGCAGATATGACAATGCCTATTTTTAGCCATTTTGTTATTCATCTCCTAACAACCCCTAATTGTGAGGGATTTGAATTTAAATCTATTATTATATTTATTTTATTTTATATTTTTGGCCGATTGGGCCATGGGCCATTATTTCATTTCAGCCTGGGCCTCGAACATGGGCTTTGTGAACGCGTCGAAGTGGCCTGGGCCTAATTAATTCATTTCGGCGTGGCGAAAAGGGCCAAAACCAGCCCACTTCGATTTTATGCAAAAATTTATTTTTGGGCTCAAACACTAGGTCGCATAAAGCGCGTGTGTGTGCGACTGCATGAGCGAATGTACGGGCGAGAGAGCGTAAAAATTTATTAAAAAATATTCAGTGCGAAAGAGCCTTAATGCGTCTAGTAAAAAATTATTTTATCCATAAAACTCTATTATGCATATTTAATGCCAAATACATTTGCAAAGGAGTATAAGCAAAATAATTTAATTATATGCTACACTTAATTTATAACATTGATAATTCAAGTAATTGACTAAATTTATCAATTCTTCCAGCGACCTGAAATGCTTTTCATGCAAATGTATAATTTTTATATAAAAGTTAGTCGCATGAGTACCCTCAAAATACTAACTTATTGTCCTTATTTATATTTAATTACTACCTAGTAATAAGAATTATTAGATATTAATAACATTAGTAAAGTCTATTTATACAATATTTAATTACGATATGCATTAATTTTTCTCAAGAGGCTAAATCAAAAAATTAGTTGGAATGGTTTACTTATTGAGTGAATATTAAATCTTTAGTATTTTTTTTAATATTATGTTAAAAACATAAGTGCGTGACTAGTAAAACTTAATGCGAGAATTAAGAAATTTTAAATCGTCTTAAACGAGACCAAATACTCAATTCGCTAGTTCGAATACTAAGCACGAGAACGATAGGGGTGAACTACGCTAGCCATGTGACCTAGTTCATATATATAATTAATGGCAATTTAGTAATGCTACTTAATATGTTTACTCGCTAATTTTCCTTTTTCCACTATAGATAGATTGTACCTTTTTTTATTTACTGATTATTTAAGTTGCGAAGCCATTTAAATTTTCAAAAATTAATATCAACAGATTTCTCTAATAAAATAACTTATTGGTTTCTAGGTGTCTCTCAATCTTACGATCTCTAGTTTCCATACTACTCTATCTATTTTCTTTTATTTGATCACTCAATCTTAATTGGGTTCTGCAAAATTTTAGGAGAATAAGGCTAGAAGGCAGCTGGAGAGGAATGAATACTCCATCCTAAAGGTCCTATCCAAGAACAAAACGATCCAGACCAATTTCCTTCTTGAAACCTTATCCAGAGGGGCGATGTCCACCCTGAAGCCCCAGTCTAGGAAGGAATGATGTCCACCCTAAAAGCCCAATCTAGCAAGGAACGACCTTGGCCAATGTCTTTCCTGAAGCCCATACCAGGAGGGGATTTACTCCCTAATCTTAGGCCCACGCCTACGGATTACTCCACTACTAGAAAATAAGGATTTGGCCACGGATTTGGCCACGAAAAAAATCCGTGGCCAAATGTGGCGTTGCTAAACAAGGCCACGGATTTTTTCAATTTGGCCACGGATTTAACCGTGGCCAAAAATAAAAATTTTTTAAAAAAATTAAATCTAGCCACGGATTTATCCGTGGCCAAAATTAATATTATTAAAAAAAATAAATAAATTTAGCCACAGATAAATTCGTGGCCAAAAATAAAAAATTTTAAAAAAATGATAAATTTGGCTACGGATATTTCCGTGGCAAACCTTTTTTCTTTTTTAAAAAAATTTACATTTAGCCACGGATTTATCCGTGGTACTATTAATTAATTTTTTTTTAATTTTTCATTTAGCCACGGATAAATCCGTGGCTAAGATAAAAAAAAATATTTTAAAAAAATTAAATCTAGCCACGGATAAATCCGTGGCTAAAAAAAATTATTAAAAAAAAAAAAAACTGGACCTAGCCCAATTACGCCCACAGCAGGCCCAACCCGCGCACCTACCAACCCAGTGGTGTGACCCGGCCCAGCTCGGCGTGCCCATTTCATTAATTGATTTTCACCATTACAAGTGGGACTCGAACTCGAGACCTCCTGGAATATTGCCAAGCGAATTACCGTCAGACTAGGATGAGCTTCTTGAATAAAATGTCATGCCAAGAATAATTATATACATTTATATATTGAATTTTGTTATCAAATTTTACTAATTTATATCTATATGTGAAAATATTTTATTAATTCATACTTATTATGATTTAATTAAGAAATATTAAATCGTGCAAATTATAATTCTTTCTAATTTTACTTTTATCCACAGATAATTTTGGGATACAAAAGCAAAATTAAAAAAATTATAACTTTGACCTTATAAAAATTTGAAATTTTTCATCGATTATTTTGACTCAATTTAAGAAATTAAAGTGATCTTATTCATTGTATGTCAAACTATCAATTTATTTACTTAAATTTAGTGTAATTGACAAAATAAAATCAATCAAATTTGAAAATATAGTGCCATCGTTAGATCAATACTTTCAAAATTAAAAATATAACCGCGATGAAAATATAGTGCCATCGTTAGATCAATACTTTCAAAACTATAATTTTCAATGCATAAGATGGGAAAATATAATAACCGCGATGAAAATAATATGATTTTGAAATGATTCGAACCTTTTGGTGTCCCGTAATATCGGATCGGGCGATTTAAGCGAATCATTTAAAATAAAAAAAAATTAAAATTTATTTATTGGCCACGGATATATCCGTGGCCAAGTCCAAATTTTTTAAAAAAAATTTAAATTTATTTATTGGCCACGGATTTATCCGTGGCCAATGGTCAAAATTTCAAGTCCAAATTTTTTTAAAAAAAATAAATTTATTTATTTATGTTTTTCTTTTAAATAAATTGAAATGGCCACGGATTTATCCGTGGCCATATGTTTTCGTTTTTTTTTATATCCGTGGCCATTTCCGTAGCTATTGGCAATCAATTTCATCCGTGGCTAAAAATCCGTGGCCAAAACCGCGTTTTCTAGTAGTGCTCATCCAAAGGGGATAATCATAAACTAAGTCAAACATGCACATGGTAATGCGGGGGCTTAATTCCCAGCTTTTAACAATCTTATCCCCCCAAAATCTCAACAACAAGCCCCCCTCATCCCGTGTTTCAGGGGGGTCTCCTGCAGAACAGGTGTACTCCCACCTCTATATAAGGCCTAGTGCCTCATAAAGTAGGGTACATGATTCTTTGACATTTTAGAGCAATTTTATAGAGCTTGATAACTATTTCTTTACGATTTTTCTAACAATTCACTCATCATTTCATCATCTTTATTGTTCATTTATCATTCTTGAATATAATACTCATTTAATTCAGTGGAATGCTAACCTCTGTTTTGTAGGTTTCCTCCCCTTGAATCGATCTTTATCTCATGAAGGACCAAGACTTGTTTTCCGATGTTATAAATTTCGGGTGCTTAGAAACTGGGGGGACATCACACCTTGCGAGGTGTCTTTTCATCAAAGGATAAAAACACACCTCGGAAACTGGGGAGACATCACACCTCGGAAACTGGGGAGACATCACACCTTGCGAGGCGCCTTTTCATCAAAGGACAAAAACCCACCTGATGTGGTCGGATTTGGTGCGTGGGACACGTCACTCCGAACGAATGTGCAGTCCGAGTATGAACGTCTGACTCCGGTCCAAAGTCCGGTCAGGAGAGTATGAGAGCTGGTCGGGTCCTACTCTGCAAGGATGGAATACACGTGAAGCTAGCCGGAAGTGTCTCCGGCGAAGACCCTCCGACGCTCAAGTCAGTATTCGGGCATGTAGATGGTAAGTAGTAACAGCGTAATAATGGATTAAAAGCGTCTTACCCAATGAATAGTATCGTCGCACTATTTATAATAATAATAAAAAATAGGTGGGCCGGACTAGGGTTAGGCTGGCCCAGCCCCGTTGCTGGTTATAGGAGTGCCCCCTGACACGCGTCGCGGGCGCGTCGTGTGCATCCCTTGCTGAAGGCGGATGTCAGGGTACTAACTCCGAGGAGGGAGTGGGATCGACGTCGACGATGTTTTAACTTCGAGGATATCATATAAGCCGAGGAGACGTGATGGCCTCTGTCCGACCTTGGCCCTGACCGGATTAGGCTACTCGCGTGGCAAACCAAGATTGGCATCTCGCGCTGAGCTGGAGCCGACGTGTGGGTTGAGGAGGCGTACACATGGCCAAGGCAGATTCGGCCACATCATTAGCCCCCCCAGTTCTCGGTTTGACCGATTCTCATAGTAAGGGCAGGCCGGGAACTATCCGAGGAGATAACGCCAATGGTTTCGTTCAGGAATTATCGAGCAGGAGTTGGCGGTAACTTTGAAAATTGACCGTTGGGATGTGACCGTTGGTAATAATTACAGGCGTCCGTTGGACTTTCCACGGAACGTTTTTACCGCCCTATAAATAGGGGTTCCGGGCGTGGCCGCTGGCGCGCCATTTCAACTCCGAGCTAAGATATTGCACCGAGCATAGACTGAGAGCACCGATCAGACGGGAAATACTTCGAGCAGCCAAATCCTCTTTTCGACCAGCTAAACTTAGGTACTCCCTTTTCCCGATCTGTTTCTTTCTTGCTCTTCGTTTTCGTTAATTCTTAAACCAATTCTTAGATATGAGTCAGTCCACGGGTAGTTTGGATAGCCAAAATAGGATGATAGAGTCCCCAGTCGAGGAGGGGTTGAGCGACATAAATCTGTCAATTTCATTAGAGGCAGAAACGTCTTTCGAGGGGGCATCATCTCGCTGCCCGGGCGAGGCGAGCACCAGCCGACCCCGAGGGGGTGGCAAGCGCCCGAGCAGGGTAGAAGAAATGAGGCGGCGAATGGCGGCAGAAAGCAGGGAGGCACTCCCTCCGATGGGCGACATACTCGACGTGCCAATCCCCTCGTGGAGGTCCGTTCCCGAGGAGGAGGACCCATTCGGTCAAGAGCATCGTCGGGGGAGAAGGAAGGCTATCTCGGGCAACCAGACGACGGTGAGCTGGGGAAATATTGTAGAGCACCACACTGAACGGGATAGGGAGAAGATAATGAACTACTATATCCGTGATACGTTCGGTGTAATCTGGCCGAGCAGGGAGGATTCCATCACGAATCCCCCCGAGGGGTGCCTTCCCATTCATTATGCTCATATCGAGAATGGGCTTCGGTTTCCGATCCCGGCTTTCATCTCAACCATCCTGAACCGGTTGAATATAAGCCCTATTCAGCTGACACCGAACTCCTACGCCTCGATATGCGCCTTCGTCGTTTTTTGTGGCTGCACCGGGATACCCCAACTGTGGCCAACTTCTCCGACCTGTACCAAGTTAATCATTCGAGCAGGTCATCTCCGGACGATGAGTTCAATTGCTTTTTCGTGAGTGCCAAAAATGGAAGAAAACTGATCGAAACGGCCTCATCGTCATACGGGGCGGATCGGAAGCAGAAGTGGTGTTACGTACACTCCGATGATCCATGGCCGGTGAGAAGGGTGCATAACCCGGAAGTGAGGAAGCTCTCCCTGGCCGGGCTGGGATCGAGCAGTTGGACAAGGGAGTGGGTGCTTGGCCAGAAGTCCTTGGGCTTATTGAGCCCCATCTTTCTTACCCAAGAAAACTTCCTAGTAAAGGCCGAGCTTTCGTCGGCCAGGCTTGATATGGAGCATATTACGTTTGGTAGCGATTTCATTACATGTCTTTACTCGAATTATGACGCTATTTTCTGTGTGAATAAAACTTCACTGTCTGATCGGATGATTTTCCCTTTTGCAGATCTTCATGTATTAGAGATGGGACGCATGAATCTGATCTCCAAGGTATCTGGCGGAAGGAGGAGCCCATCTCCCCCGTCGGAGGAGGCCCGAGCTCAGGCGGCCACAGCCAGTGCTCTGAGAAGAGCGGGGCAGGTAGCGGTTCCACCCCTCAAGGCCCTATCCGGGAGGCTGTCATCGATGTGGCGGAGACGCCTCTCGTCCGAAAGAGAAAGGCCCCCGACTCCACACCTCCGACGAGACCAGCTGGGCCCGCTCCGAAGAGGCCCGCCCCGAAGTCGGCCAAGGGCAAGCGGCCGGCTGACGGCTATTCATCGGAGGAGCTGGAAGTGTTAAATTATCCATACGCCCCAGAGCCCCGCTTTGGCCCCAAATTCGAAGACCTGTCCGATCATAGCATCCTCGGAGGGGCGAACAAAAAACTTGCCATGAGGAGCTTTCGGAACGCTGTTTTCAAGGCCGACCAGATCATCCTCTTGGAGCTCGATGATGCCGAACTGGCCCTGAGCATCGCCGAGGATATGAACACCCTCCAACAAAGGGTGTTTCACGGCTTGCAACGGCTGGAGGTTAGCCAGGCCCGATGTGATAAAGCTGAGCGGGAGGCTCGAGGAAGCAACCTCCAGGCGGACCTGGATGAAGAGCGGCAAAAGAACCAAGTCGCTCAATGGGAGATCGAGGATTAGTAGAAGAAGACCCGGGCGCTGGAGGAGCGGATCGAGAAGCTCGAGCTGCATTTCAAGAAGAGTGAGTCCACGCTGGAGCAAGAAATTACCCTCTTGAGGAAGAAGGCTAAGGACACCTTTGTGAAGGGTGAGGAGAGGGGCTACCGTTCGATGAGGACGGAGTTGATGGCTTCAGTTCCCAATTTCGAAAAGGAAGCCGTAAAGTGGTTTGTCCGGGGTTCGGTCTTCGAGTATGCCACCATCCTCCGCGGGGCGAACAACGCCGCCCTCGGATTTGAAAGAGCCTTCAACCAGTTGAAGGCGCACGGTGTTATCCCTCAGGATTTTCCCATGGAGGGCTACGGCATCCATCTGAACGATGCCGGGGTGGAGGACACCGAGGATGATGAGGCATTGCCGGCGTACGAGGGTGCGGAGTTTGCTAACGTGATCTCCATCGTGGAAAGACAAGTCCGCAATGAGGGGCACAAGCGCTTGGGGGAGCCTCTCTCTCCGGATGTGGAGCCCGACGATGCGATCATCGTGGACTAAGGAGGGTCCAAAGTGGGGGCAGCAAGCGCCCCGGCGAACAAGGGCGTGGTCGATGCTGGGGCCGACCAGGCCATGAAGGCGGCGATTGAGGAGGTGGCCGAGGGGATAGATGGCGCATAGGCCGCGTAGGATTTTTGCTGGGTCATATGCCCGAGGACATGCATTTTTGTTTTTATTTATTTATTTACTTTTTTTTTTCGAACCACATGTAAATTTTATTATTATCAATTATTATCAATGCAAGTTCCTTATCGAAGTATGACTTTCATTTTCATCAATGCAAGTTCCTCATCAAAATAAGACTTTCATCAATACAAGCTCCTCAATGACTTTCATTTTCATCAATGCAAGTTCCTCATCGAAATAAGATTTTCATCAATGCAACCTCCTCACCGAAATAAGATTTGTAATCATAAGTTTGAGCAACACTGAAAATTGAACTTTGAAAAATAACTTGGTAAATGGAAATCAAACTTTGAAGAATGGAATTTGGGCCTATAAAATGAAGCGTTTCAACATGAAAAGTATCCGATGACAGACTGCAATTATTCAAAGAGAATTGAATGAAAAGCTCCGAGGGAGCTAAGCGTCTCAAAGACAAATTATACATGACTGTTTCTGCTCGGGCCGGTAATCATACATAGAACCATTTGAGGTTCGTGGCGTTCCAAGGACAGGGCAATTCCCTCCCCGACATGTCCTCGAGGCGGTAAGCATTATTCTTGCAAATTTTTATGACCTTGAATGGCCCTTCCCATTTGGGGTCCAACTTGCCCACCAGGCGGGAGACTTTGACTTTTTTAGATACCAAATCCCCACTTTGAAATGTCCTAGGATGGACATGACGATTGTATGCACGTGCGGTGGATGCTCTGAAGTTATCCATATTCTGTTTTGCCGCACGCCTTCTTTCATTGGCGAAGTCAAGTTCGAACAGGCGAGAGTTGATGTTGGCGATTTCATCAAAGTGTGCTACTCGTGCAGAGGGGTGCAACACTTCAGCAGGTATGACGGCATAGGATCCGTATACTAAGGCGTACGGTGAGTCGCCCGTTGCAGTTCGGGGAGTAGTCCGGTAAGCCCAAAGTACGCCTGGGAGCTCGTCGGCCCAGTTGCCTCGAGAGTCAGCAAGTGCTGTCTTGAGTCCGTGGAGAATTGTCCGATTAGTCACTTCGACTTGTCCGTTCGCTTGAGGGTTTCCTACGGAGGTGAACCGTTGCTCGATTCTGAGGCTAGAGCACCATTCCCTCACTCGACGGCTTTGAAATTGGGTCCCGTTGTCGAAGATAATGACCCTGGGGAGACCGAAGCAGCAGATAATGTTTCTCCAAATGAAGACTTTGATAGTTGAGTCGGTGATCTTGGCGACGGCTTCTGCTTCGGCCCACTTTGTGAAATACTCGACGGCAACGATGGCGAACTTCCTCTGCCCGGGGGCCTGAGGAAATGGCCCCAGGATGTCTATTCCCCACTGGTCGAATGGCCACGAGATTTCCACGTTCACCATAGGTGTGGCGGGTTGATGAATGAGATTGGAGTGTATCTGGCAAGTCCGACATCTCCGGACGAAATCGAAGTAGTCCTGCACGAGGGTAGGCCAAAACAATCCCATTCGGGACACCCTCTTGGCCAAGGCTCTCGGTCCAGTATGGTTTCCGCAACACCCCAGATGTATCTCCTCGATTACCTCCTTCGCTTGCTCCCTGCACAAACATCGTCGAGAAGGCCCATCAAAACTTTTCCTGAACAGGCGCCCTTCCCTGTCCAAGGTGTAATGGGGGGCTTGTCGTCGGAGCCGTTTAGCTTCGATGGGATCCTCGGGGAGAATTCCGTCCTTCAGATAAGCGACCAACTCAGACATCCAACCCTCCGGGTATTCGATGGCGAGCACTTCCTGCCCTGTTCCGGCCCCGATCAAGGGTGATGGCGAGCTCAACACCGTTATATACCTTTCCCTTGTGCCTTTCGTCGAGCTGGCTAATTTCGATAGTTGGTCCGCCCGGTTGTTTTCTGCTCGGGGTATCTGTTGGAGCGTAAACTTGTCGAACTTTCCCCTCAACTTATTTATCTCCTCAAGATACCTGGTCATCGATGCTTCTCTGGTGTCGTAATTCCCATTGACCTGCTCGGCTACCAGCCGGGAGTCGGTCAAAGCCCTTAGTTCGTCTACGCCCTTGTTTAGGGCTATCTTCATTCCCGCTGCCAGAGCCTCATACTCTGCCTCATTGTTGGAGACAGGGAACTCCAAGCGGATGGCGAAATCAAGCTCATTGCCGAGCTCATCCCGCAAGTAGACGCCAGCTCCCCCCCTCCCCCTCCCCCCCGAGTTCGTGGAAGACCCGTCGACCATAAGGGTCCAAGGGGTCTTTTGCTCGGCCTCTGGCCTTGAGGTCATTTCCACAACAAAATCTACCAGTACTTGAGCGTGAATGGCGGTGCGCGGTTGAAACTGAATGTCGAATTCTCCGAGCTCGACGACCCACTTCACCAGCTGACCTGAAACGTTGGGCCTAGTCAAGACTTGTCTCAATGGCTCATTGGTTAGGACCATGATAGTGTGGGCCTGGAAATATTGCCTCAATTTCCGGGCTGAGTGGACCAAGGCAAGCGCCAATTTCTCAATCTCCAGGTAGTTTCGCTCAGGGTCTTGGAGCTGCTTACTTAGGTAACACACCGGGCGATGAACACGGCCGTCCACGTTAACCAAAACCGAACTGATAGCATTCGCGGATACCGCCAAATAGATGTGGAGAGGTCTCTCCGAAATCAGCTTTGATAGCAAGGGAGGCTCAGTCAAGTAGCCCTTTAATTCGAGGAGCGCGCGTTGGCATTCCTCCGTCTATTTCCAATCGGGAATCACCCGGAGCGCCTTGAAAAAGGGTAGATTCCGGTCGGCTGAGCGGGATATGAACTTGTTGAGGGCGACTACGCGCCCAACCAAACTTTGGACCTCCTTCACTGAGCTGGGAGGCTTGATATCGAGGATGGCGCGAATCTTGGTGGGGTTGGCCTCGATTCCTCGATGGCTGACTATGTATCCGAGGAACTTCCCTCCCTGGACCCCGAACGTGCACTTGTTAGGATTGAGTTTCAGACTATACTTCCGTAAAACGGCAAAGGCCCGAGCGAGATGCTCCAAATGGTTAGATTCTCTCTCACTGCGTACTATCATGTCATCGACATAGACTTCGACAGTCTTGCCGATCTCTTCTTTGAACATGAGATTCACCAACCTCTGGTACGTAGCACCCGCATTTTTGAGTCCAAAGGGCATCACGAGGAAGCAGTATGTTCCGGTTGATACGACAAACGATGTCCTTCCACGGTCCTCCTCGGCCATGTAGATCTGATAATAACCCTGGAAAGCATCCATCATGCTCATCAACTCGCATCCCGCTGTCGAATCAACGAGCTGATCGATGCGGGGTAGGGGGTAGTGGTCCTTTGGGCAGGCTTTGTTGAGGTCGGTGAAATCGTTGCACATCCGCCATCGACCATCCCTTTTAGCAACCACAACCACGTTGCACAGCCACTCGGTATATTGGACTTCGATGATGTATCCAGCATCGAGCAACTTATTGACTTCCTCATCAATAATCCGGTTACGCTCGTCACAAAATATCCTCTTCTTCTGTCTCGCTGGCCTGACGGAAGGGTCCACATTGAGGCGATGGACAATCACTTTGGGATCGATCCCCGGGAAGTCCGAAGCCTTCCAAGCAAAGACGTTGACATTAGAACGGAGGAAATCGATAAGCATTACTTCCTGCTGCGGCACGAGACTTGTTCCGACCCTAGTGGTCTTAGTCGGATCTCCTTCGACGAGCTCGACTATTTTGAACTCTTCCGCTGGCGTTATTTTTCCTTCCTCGAGTCTCCGTCTCTTCACCGGATCAATCTCGGAGGACTCGGGAATGTTGACGTGCGGGGCATTTGCATTCCCGGGTCGGGGTGCAGGAATATTTCTCCCTTCGACGGATGCTGTATAGCATTTTCAAGCATCCAGAATTCGGCACGTCACCTGTCCGATCCCAGCGGGGGTCGGAAACTTCATCTTTAAATGATAGGTGGACACCACCGCCCGAAATGCATTAAGTGCGGGTCGCCCGAGGATGATGTTGTAGGCGAACGGGGCATCAACTATTAAATATTGGACCATCATCGTCTTCCTCCTCGGCGCTTCTCCCAGCGAGGTGGGGAGTTGGATCATTCTGAGAGGGACCACCTCGGACCCCCCGAACCCAACTAGGGGGTTCTGCACGGGAGAGAGTGTATAACCTCCTAGATCCATTTTCGCGAAGGTGTTGGCGAAAATGATGTTGGCAGAGCTCCCATTGTCGATCAGGGTCTTGGCCACGGAATAGTTGGCCACGTCCAGGTTAATGACCATTGGGTAATCCGGCGCATCTTCGAGACCTTCCGTCTTGGGTATGTGCATGAGGTCTCGATCAGAGAATTCGAGCGACTCCGATGTCGGCGACCGTGCCTCTGATATAGTGTTGACATGCAACCTCTCGTGGTAATAGCTCTCCTCGATTCGTTATCGGGCTTGGTCGAGGCGCCTTTCTACATGCTTTCTCCTGCTCTTGGAGTCTCCTCCACTCGGCCCTCCTGCAATGGTGTGGATCATTCCCCTGGTCGAGAGATTGTCTTGTGTGGTGGGTTGCTTATCGACCCGAGCAGAAGGCGTGTAACCTCTTCGAGGAGACCGAGATCTATTTCTCTTCGGTGACCCGTGTTCATCGTCCATGGAGGACGGGGAGTTGTGTCGGCGGCTTCCCTCACCTTTGTGACCCTGTCCTTGCTTTTTCACGTATTTTTTGATCTCCGGACGGCCCAGGTCGATGAGGCACTGTATTTTCTTTTTGAAGGCGTAGCAGCCCTCGGTGTCATGATTACCCTCTTGCTTATGAAACGCACAATATTTATTTCCTCTCGGGGGGGCTCCATCTTTGTCCTGGATCTTCCTCGGCCTCCGAAAGAACGTCGGTTCGCTGGCGTTGATGGTGGCGAAAATCTCTTTCCTCGACATGACCAACCGGGTGATCTCGCTGTCACATCGGCGATCCTTCCTTTCCCCGACGTCCGACCTCCTTTTGAACCTCATATCCTCGATGTTCATGTACTGCTGAGCGATGGACATGACTTTCTCCATGGTGGCCGGGCGCTTCCTGGCCAAGTGGTCCGAGCACGCTTGATTTCGTATGGCTCCCATGATCACGTCGAGGAGGAAGTCCATCTGGACGCTCTCTACCTTGAGCAGCTCGGTGTTGAACCGGTTGAAGAAGTCCCTCAAAGATTTGCCGTCCCTTTGCCGAATCTTATGCAAGTGGGATGGAGGCAACTTTGCTAGACTCTTCGTCTGGAAATGATTGACGAACTTCATTGCCAAATCAACGAAACTTTTGACCGAACCTGGGGCTTGGCGGACGTACCATTGCGAGGCCACGCCCTGAAAAGTCGTAACCAGCAATTCGCCGCGAAGTCATCGTCGATCATGTGCACGCGCATGGCGTGTTTGAATTGTATGAGGTGCTCTTTGGGATCAGCTTCTCCATTGTATCGGGGCAGGTCGGTCGGGATTTGGACCCCGCTGGGCGCTCGGGCTCGTTGAAGGTCGGCGCAGACTGGGTCCGTTTCGTCAGGCACAAAGTATCGTTGCGCGGATCCATGCCCGGAACGGTGAGATACCTCCTCGAGTTTCCGGTTGAGGTCTTCCATCCGGTGTGAAAGCTCCCCGACATCGTCACGGGATCTCTCGCCGCGGCGGACCTCATCGATCCTCCGCTGGATCTCTGTGGCCTGGTGGGAGATTTCCTCCAGCCGTTCTCTGTGACTCTGTGCAGGATGACCTGAGGATGCCCCCACAGAGGATTCGTTGACTTCCTCAGCGAGTCGAGGAGGTGGGGGCCGCCTTTCTCTTCGGGCCTCCCTTGTGGAGAGGACCCGTTCGCGCACCAGCGCGTCATCCCGCCCGGCGTCGGTTGCCCGAACACCTCGCGGGGGGTGAAATTCCTCCCTCATCAGGTGAGGGTCTTCAGCAGCGGCAGCCGTGGCGGGGTCTGGGTTCCCTCGCCTGATCTCGCGTAAGAGCGTATTAAACTGACCCGCAGTCAGAACGACGAGGTTTTGCCCGGCGAGAGGTGTAGGTGCTGGCCCGATGACCTGCGGAACAGTGTGGGGTGGGACGGTGTAAGTCTCAGGAACAGGATTGGTGGTGGTTTGTGGGGCCCCCGACTCTGTTCCAGTCCTTCGTGTGTTCACCATTTTCTCACTTGCTCGAATAGGCCCTCCTTCTAGTGCCAAAATGATGTGGTCGGATTTGGTGCTGGGACACATCACTCCAAATGAATGTGTGGTCCGAGTATGAACGTCTGACTCCGGTCCAAAGTCCGGTCAGGAGAGTATGAGAGCTGGTCGGGTCCTACTCTGCAAGGATGGAACACACGTGAAGCTAGCCGGAAGTGTCTCCGGCGAAGACCCTCCGACGCTCAAGTCAGTATTCGGGCAGGTAGATGGTAAGTAGTAACAGCGTAATAATGGATTAAAAGCGTCTTACCCAATGAATAGTGTCGTCACACTATTTATAATAATAATAAAAAATAGTTGGGCCAGACTAGGGTTAGGCTGGCCCAGCCCCGTTGCTGGTTATAGGAGTGCCCCCTGACACGCGCCATGGGCGCGTCGGGTGCATCCCTTGCTGAAGGCGGATGTCAGGGTACTAACTCCGAGGAGGGAGTGGGATCGACGTCGACAATGTTTTAACTTCGAGGATATCATATAAGCCGAGGAGACGTGATGGCCTCTGTCCGACCTTGGCCCTGACCGGATTAGGCTACCCGCGTGGCAAACCAAGATTGGCATCTCGCGCTGAGCTGGAGCCGACGTGTGGGTTGAGGAGGTGTACACGTGGCCAAGGCAGATTCGGCCACATCACCACCGTCTCAAGGTGGGGACAATACCTCGTAGGGTCAGACCTTCATGTTTGACGACGGATATGGGCATTATCAAATGGCGTCGTCTGCAGGAACAATGGCGCTATGCCTCTTCTCAAGTCCTTCGACTGAGGGCTTAAAATGATACTATATTCTTGTCTCATATCGGAAGGAGTCTAGGGACTTGGCAAACTTATAAACTACAATTCGTCTCTCATACCTTGCAAGACGCCTTTTCATCGAAAGATAAAACCCCACCATCTCAAGGTAGGGGACAATACCTCGTAGAGTTGGGCCTTCATATTCGGCGGCAGATATGGGTATCATCAAATTTGTTTAACTATTTGAGTGTTATTATTGAAAGTGAAATTTAAGTATTTTTTTGGCAGAGCTCACACCTAGGTTCTTTTAGAAGTGATCACTTTATGTGGAATCAGAAAAATATTTAATTATTGGCTACCGAATTTGATGCATCGGCATGCATTATGGCAGGACTTTTTTTTAAAAAAACACACACACACACTACTAGACAAGTAGCAAAAGATAAATTAGCATCGTAGGCCGGCGATTAAGAATTTAAGATTAATTAATCTAATTTCTAATAGTTGTTACTCCAACAATGCAAAAGTAAATTTTGTTTATTTCAAAAGCAAGATGGTTTCAACTTAAAAACAATAGCCCTTCTTCATTCTGATGTTGAGTAAAAAATCAGATCAGTTTACCAGATTAATCACTTTGATCAAATACAAAGTATTGCCTAATTTGATAACTTAACAACACCATTAATATTAATGACCCTAGATCATTTATGAACTTCTTCAAACTTGGTTTGGTAAATTAAGAAACAATAAATAATATTTGGATTCGTAAAAGGAAAGAAAAATACATTAAAATTGTCAAGAAGAAAGAATAAATGGTAAATATTTGCTCAAGTCCTATCTGGCGCAAATTAAATGAAGTTCGACTGCATACTTTGAAGCGTTGGTAGAGATGATCCTAGGATTCAAAAAAAGTATGGCATTTTGGATATTAAGATTGCTCTAATCTCTGTTAAATCTGATTACAATCCACATTGGACTGTCGGTTATACGTACGATGTATTGAATCTATAGCTTACCTGAATTATTTTTTGCATTTTGCTGTCAACAGGGGACATATCAAAGTAGTTTAAAGATCTGAACATTTTAAAGAAGAAACTTGCGAATCGCAAAATCACTACAAGAAAAACAAGAATTAGTGACGGATTAATCATAAAAAAATTCGGTCACTAAAACAGATTAATGGCTGCTTAGTGACTGACATGTGCGGTAACAAAAATCCGCGTCACAAAGCGATATTAGTGACTGTGATATAATGTGGTCACAGATTAGTGACCGCAGAAGCAGTCACAAAAGTGGTCACTAAATGCTAGCGGGGGCCCCTTTTGCAGTCACTAAGCAGTCACCAATCCATGACTACTCCTTCACAATATCAGTCACAAAGAGTCACAAAGGGGGCAATAAATCAATTTTCGCAAAAAAAATATTTTCGGGTACATTTTAACACTAAACCTGTTTTTAGTGTTAAACAATTAAAACACTAATAAATACAATTATGAAGAAGTGCAAATTAAATCTGAAATCATAATTCAAATTGCAGGTAGCTCATTCAAATTAAAGTTTCAATATACAATGTCAATTCACAAATCTTAACTCATTCACTTTAGACAACATTCAAAATAATTCCTTCAATCTAGTCTAGAAAACCAAATCCCACAATTAGATGTTATGCATTTACATTCTACTAAGAAATAAGAAATTCTACTAATAATACATTAGTTCCTCAACTTGCACGTCAAGCACACTGGAAATACGTCGAGATGATGTTCAAAGCTCAACTTATTAACTGCTAGATGGGTTAAAATGAAAAAATAAGTGAGAATTCCGTAAAGAAAACAATAATAACAACAATTTTCAGTTAGTGATAACCAAAAGAATGGTGTTCAAAGCTCAGCTTATTAACCCATAATTGAGTTCTAACAATGATAGGAAGAACCTTCAAAGATAACGATGTTCGAAGAAGTGTTTATCAGACAAAGAGATCCCCATGTATTCTAAACATAATTTGCAAGAGCCTAGATTCATAGAGCAAGTCTAGATTATCTAAAGATTGATTGATTATCTAAGAAGATAATGATAGAAACTGTCAAGGTGTCTTTCAATAAGTCCTAGAACACGCTAAATGAGTCAAGCTTCCCCCAACAAATGTTCTATTCATCCGTATAGAAACAAATCTTGATTCTCAATTCATTATAAAAGAGGTATTTGTAATTTCTACAGCATGTGCAGTCACCCTTCGAGTGAAGTTCTAAAATGATATTTGCACCATCTTTTGAAAAATGAATAACATGGTAACTTAGAAGATACCTCAATCGGATTCTTAAAATTGTTAAGACACTACCCAGCATCCAAAAGAGCAGCTTCAACCTGCAAGTCAACGCTGAATCACATTTCCAGTTATGAAAGATGCAAGGGAGATTTAATGAAAGATCATTCAATCGTTGACATCACACATTGAGCAAAAAATGAATTGCATGAAATTCTCCACTTACATTGGCCAAAATAACACAGTACAAATACAAGACATATTAGAATCTGACCATAAAAATTCATCCAATATGAACGGGATTTGTGCTCTTCCACTCTGCAACTCCTGCACAAATATAAGTATTGCGACTGACATAAAGGCCTGGAAATTCAAAACACAAGTTTAGCATTGTCTATGGGACTACACAGCAAAGTTTATGTCGGACTTAGGTGCTTGGCAAGTCATATCCATGAACAGGGCAACAAATCACTGTACATAATTGGATTATTCATTGACTACTACTTATTGCTTTTTCACTATGGGTACATATACAATCAGAATGTCATGTAGCTTTCAAGAAAACAAAGCAAGCATAAAGCTGAAATTCTGCTAAGAAATAAGAGTCAATAGCATTTTACTACCCTGTGTTATTCAAAAAGTGCAAAATAAACCCTGTGAAAAAAAATATCACACAACGAACCCTGAGTTTTGATAAATTTGCTCACCGCCCCTCATTCTTGACTTATGTTTTAAAAAAAGTAAAAAGACGAAATTGCCCTTTTTACTTAAATCATATTACCCAATTTTTTTTACCACATCTTCTATTCCCCTTCTAAACCCTAAATCAAAAATCCCGTCCACCCCACCTCCCCCCCCCCTTTTCTCTCTCTCTAAAATAATGCCAAAAAATACAGGTTACTGCATGCATTATTCTGTAAGCAGTGTTTGTTTTGCAAATTTGTCAAAACACAGGATTTTACCAGAAAATTTTTTAAAAACACAGGGTCCGTTTTGCCAATAACTGAACGAAATATCTAACCAGAACTCTGCATAAACAAAAAAACAGAGCAACCAACAGAGTAGCAACAAAACAACAATAGAGTAACAAAACAAAGGACCACAACATCCAAAAGAGCAATTCATTACTAATATTACAAATCAAATTTACAACAACAATAACAACCTTCACCAACTACTTAGTACATTTAATTTTTCAACAGGATTACAACAAGAAGAACAAATAAACCCCCACAAACAACCCAAACCAAACTCAAGTTCCCACCACCTTCAATATTCCTTCTTCTAGCATCAACTTTTGACCCACTTGAGACAACTTCATTAACTTCTTCACGCTCATTTTCACCACCCCAATGGACCGCCTCCGAATTGCTTCCATCGCCAACGGGTACTTCCCACATCACCCTTATGGGATTACACCACCTAAAAAATTGGCATTTTCGAATGGAGCAACAATAAAACAACAAACCTTTCGTAGGCTTCAAGTGAGACTCCACAATTCTTATGGTCGCCTTTAGCTCACAAGCACAAAGGGGAGGAGGCGGATACCTGACTTCCACTTCGTTCCTTTGTTGATAGCGCCGGGAAAATGAAGAAGAAGCCATTGTCGTGAAAATGGTGTGAGAAAACTAGGGTTTTAAGCTTTACATTTCAATTTGGGTCTTTTGGGGTGGGAGAAGAGTTATATCAGATTAAATGGGAGTATAATGGATATTTTCGTCCCATAGAACATTATCAGATTCGCACTAACAGCGCGTACAAGACACCGGGGTTATTTTTGTTAATTAAAAATTACACAGGATTTTTTTTGAAAATTTTTTTTTCACAAGGTCATTCGCGTTTATTAGAGATATCACAGGGGGACTGAATGCATTTCTCCCTAAGAAATAAACTTAAACAGTTCTGAAATCCTAACAAGCATCTGGGAAGGGGATTCAAGAGCATTCCTCAAACTCACTTCCAGTAACAAAAATTCAACAAACCAACACCAAAATGAATGTAATAACAAGCGAAATATCTGTGTGCAATACATCGCAACACCAATGGAAGGAGGAAAGTTTGGAGTATTAATCTAATAGAAGTATCTGATTACAGCTCTAGGCATCAAATCAGTCGGCAACAATTGATTGCCCGAGGTGGCAGAAGGTGGCACTGGTGTTGCATTGCTGTATCCAGTTGCTGCATGAGCCACTAGACTGCTGAAAAAGCTAGGAACAGTAGAAGAAAAACTCAATTAGTTAGTAATATACAGATATGAGATAGGAAAATCATAGCGTTACAATGTATTCATGCATAACAAAGTATTTACAAAGGTTTTGAGGGAGCGTTTGTGTTCTTCCCCAAGCTGCCTTGCGAACAATCTTGAGGATTCCCAGCCAGTTGTCAACAAATCAAACCACATGAGATGACGAAATTTGCTACCTGGAATAGAAAAGGGAGAGGGGTGGGGAAGAAAAGCAAGCATCAACTCAATTTGCGACATCACAATTACACTTGAGGAGCCTCAAGTGAATCTGAAATCTGATCTGAAACCAGTGTAACAATTCTTTTTCTTAATATCTCCAAAGGAGAAGACTTTCCTCCTGTTCCAATAAACTGTTCCACCAAAAGTATATTAATTCTAATACAGTGACTCCTTTAGAGGAACCATAAAACAAATGAGAATGCATCAACATTTCAGAAACTGTAGGAATAGGGAAAAAAAAAATGAAATAATTCTATTCTGAAGTATTCAATTAGTTAATCACAAAGTCAGCTAAGTTATGCCATGTATACAAGAAATTGAGTAGGGATTCATACCGTGAATAAAGGTTGTACTTCAAGTGGAAAACTACTTATTTTGAATCTTGTATCAACCAAACAGTTTTAATCTCAAAATTTTGTTTAAGCATAACCAACACAAAATGAAATTTATGGTGGTCAAAGCAATTACGAATTTCAATTACTGTTTTAAGCAAGGGAAAGTATTTACTTAAAAAACTTGTAAGAGCATAGAAGTTCTGCTATCTATCAGAAAGGTTTGTCATATCCCATCACCAATGGCAAATGAACTTCATATAAAGTACATTCCAACACTTAATTATTGGCTACATGAAACAGAAACTTCTAAAAATTGGAACTAATCAAGTTATTTTGGTTCAAGAGGACCTCGCTCAACCCACATAATAGCACATAACAAATGATACTATGTGTGGCTATAAACCAAGAACTGTCACTGAGAAAGCCATGCAACATGCGTATACGGATAATTAACTACCTCTGAATATCATCACCACTTGACAGTATGACTGTGCTCGTAAACCTTTGTAATAATAGCAATAGACTCATAGGATATCATTAAGAATAACAAGGAGGAAATGAGAGAATGAAAAAGAAAAAAAAAAAAAAAGAAAGAAAGTAATTCAAGAAGGTAAAAAGATAAAAGTTGAAACCTCTCATGACATCCAATTGGATTTCAGCTTTCTTAACTTCACTGCCAAGAACTCATGATGTTTACAAATTTTAGTAAATGAACCAGCCTAAAGATCTTTAAAAATCAAGTCTTTTACAAAGCTAAGCAGCTTCCCCGAATGCATCATCACTACTAGAAAACGCGGTTTTGGCCACGGATTTTTAGCCACGAATGAAATCGGTTGCCAATAGCGACGGAAACGGCCACGAATTTGAAAAAAAAACGAAAACATATGGCCACGGATAAATCCGTGGCCAAATATCCACAATTCCGTGGCCATTTCAATTTATTTAAAAGAAAAAAATAAATAAATAAATTTATTTTTTTTAAAAAAAAAATTGGACTCGGCCACGGATAAATCCGTGGCCAATAAATAAATTTATTATTATTTTTTTAAATTTGGACTTGGCCACGGATTTATCCGTGGCCAATATATAAATTTATTTATTTTTTTAAATTTGGACTTGGCCACGGATATATCCATGGCCAATAAATAAATTTAATTTTTTTTTTAAATTTGGATTTGGCCACGGATTTATCCGTGGCCAATAAATAAATTTTTTTTTTTTAAATTTGGACTTGGCCACGGATTTATCCGTGGCCAATAAATAAATTTAAATTTTTTTAAAAAAAATTTGGACTTGGCCACGGATAAATCCGTGGCCAATAAATAAATTTAATTTTTTTTTTAAATTTGGACTTGGCCACGGATAAATCCGTGGCCAATAAATAAATTTAATTTTTTTTTTAAATTTGGACTTGGCCACGGATAAATCCGTGGCCAATAAACAAATTTAAATTTTTTTTTTAAAATTTAGACTTGGCCACGGATTTATCCGTCCGTGGCCAATAAATAATTTTAATTTTTTTTATTTTAAATGACTCGCTTAAATCGTCCGATCTGACATTACGGGGCACCAAAAGGTTCGAGTCATTTCAAAATCATATTATTTTCATCGCGGTTATTATATTTTCCCATCTTATACGTTGGAAATTACAGTTTGCTTACCAAGAATACATTTTTCCTCTTTCGGTGACATATACGAATGACTTCGTAATCCGGTGTCAATGCATACTAACGTCAGTTAACTTGTATAGGAATTATCAAAAAAATATTTTTTCAAGCAGATTGATTAGTGTTGAAGTTGTATTGCTCCAAATGTACGGTTCCGTCTAACCTAATTAACGAAAACGCACGATTCGACAAAAGTTAACATGAAGTTTTGATCATTGGTCACGGATTTATAAGTGGCCAATAAATAAATTTTTTTTTTTTAAATTTTGGACTTAACCACGGATTTATCCGTGGCCAATAAATAAATTTAAGTTTTTGTTTTAAAATTTGGACTTGGCCACGGATAAATTCGTGGCCAATAAATAAATTAAATTTTTTTTTAAATTTTGGACTTGGCCACGGATTAATCCGTGGCCAATAAATAAATTTAATTTTTTTTAAATTTGGACTTGGCCACGGATAAATCCGTGGCCAGTAAATAAATTTAATTTTTTTTTTATTTTGAATGGATTTCTTAAATAAGTTGCATTTCTAGAAGTGTGCGTTAAAAAAGTGCTTTTGAGTTGTTTTATCTTGCACTTTCTTTCAACATTAAAGTGGACTTTACATTTTTGGAAAAATTAAGAAATCACACTCAGAAAAATTAAGAGCTACTTTTATAGAGGTTGAAGGCATCATTGTTTCTTTTTCAACTTATTGCAATTCATCTACCTTTTCTTTTTTCTTATCTAATTTTTTTAAAAAATAATTTTATGATATAATTTTCCGTAATATTCTTCCCAAATACTACAAAAAAAAAAGTAAATTAGTGATATTATTACAAATAATAATAATAATAATAATAATAATAATAATAATAATAATAATAAATTTGTCACTAATTAGATATATTTAATGGTAAAAAAAATATTAGATTGAGTCAAAATTCTTGCATTGACTTCTTAAATTGAGTCAAAATAATCGATAAAAAATTTCAAATTTTTATAAGGTCAAAGTTATAATTTTTTTTAATTTTGATTTTGTATCCCAAAATTATTTGTGGATAAAAGTAAAATTAGAAAGAGTTATAATTTACACGATTTAATATTTCCTAATTAAATCATTATAAGTATGAATTAATAAAATATATTCACATATAGATATAAATTAGTAAAATTTGATAACAAAACTCAATATATAAATGTATATAAATATTCTTGGCATGCCTTCTTAAACAAGAAGTTCATCATAGCCTGGTGGTAATGCGCTTGGCAATATACCAAGAGGTCTGAAGTTCGAGTCCCACTGGTAACGGTGAAATTTGATTAATTAAAATGGGCACGCCGAGCTGGGCCGGGTCGCACCGCTGGGCTAGTAGGCGTGTGCGGGTTGGACCTGCTGTGGGCCTGGTTGGGCTAGGTCCAATTTTCTTTTTTTTTTTAATACTTTTTTTTAGCCACGGATTTATCCGTGGCTAGATTTAATTTTTTTAAAATATTTTTTTAAATCTTAGCCACGGATAAATCCGTGGCTAAATGTAAATTTTTTTAAAAAAGAAAAAGGTTGGCCACGGAAATATCCGTAACCAAATTTATCATTTTTTTAAATTTTTTATTTTTGGCCACGGATTTATCCGTGGCTAAATTTATTTATTTTTTTAATAATATTAATTTTGCCCACGGATAAATCCGTGGCTAGATTTAATTTTTTTAAAAAATTTTTATTTTTGGCCACGGTTAAATCCGTGGCTAAATTGAAAAAATCCGTGGCTAGTGTCCGTGGCCTTGTTTAGCAACGCCAATTTTGGCCACGGAATTTTTCCGTGGCCAAATCCTTGTTTTCTAGTAGTGCATGTCCTTACCATGAAGAGCAAAAAGCTTTTCAAAAGTCACAACTTATTTTGTGTTATCTAACACTAAGCCCTCTGCATACCATGGTTCGCTGTCGCGCCCGGAACCGGAACTGTAGTTGTGGTTCCATCGCGACGGAGTGGAATTGTCGCGGGTGCATGTTGGAGACAATTCGCCGATTTATCGGCCAAATTGGCGTTCCACTCCGATTTTTTGGACCAGAACGCTGATTCGGACTGGTCGAAGGAGACGATGGCTACGAGGCCCGCCACCACTGAGCATGTATTCTAGTTGTTGAAGCTCGGCCTTTTGATTTTAATTTTTTTTTTTTTGAAAATGTATTCTTCAATGCCCTATATAAATATGCTCCAATCCAAAAATTTAACTCACAAACTTCTCATTCACTTTCGTAGCATTGCAATTCTATCTCCCAATATTAAAAATTTTCTCTCGCAAACCTATCACTCACAAATTTTTTTTGTTTACCTTAATTGAAAAGGTATGTTGATTCATCGTCAATTGTGTGGTCCTGATAGTTTCGATGTGCTATATGCACAGGACAACCATAGATCCGAATCAATAGCAGAAGGCAAAGAGATTGGGCCATTGGATGTTAGGGCAATGCATATAAACTTTTGAAAAATTATCGAAGAACATCTATTACATGTTAATGTGCTGCAAATGCTTTGTGGGATGGGATTCTATGGAGTGCTCACATGTAGTCGTATCGAGATAGACCCTGCGCTTATCACTGCGTTGGTGGAGAGGTGGCGACCGGAAACAAATGCATTTCACTCTTTGTTTGGCGCAACAACTGTAACATTAGAGGATATTGCAATTCTGTGGGCATTGCCTACGAGGGGCAGTCCTTTGGTGGGTCATGTACAGGGGGGAACAAATTGGTTTGAAAAATATGGTGAATTGTTGGGATTTGTTCCAAATGACTCGAATCTTATGTCCTCACGTATTGTTGTGAAAGTGATTCTAAATCGCCTCCGAAACCACCGAATTACAAATTGTTCATCAACAGATGCTATCTTGCAATACACTCAATGTGTGGCCTTGGGACTCATCTCAAGCGTAATGATGCCTGAGAAAAGCAAAAAACTTGTTGGCTTACATTATTTACTTCACATGGATGATGTCTAACATACCTAATCTTTTAGCTGGGGTTATGCTGTCTTGGCGTTCCTATATCGGGAGTTGGTTGTTGCTTTGAGGAGAGAGGCAAACTCGATATCTGACCCGATTCAGTTAGTTCAAGTATTAAATTTATGGAGTGTTTATCATATTAATGCTTATTAAAGAGAGAAAACTAATATGAGTTGGTTTATTTTTTATATCGTAGATTTGGGCATGGTCTCGTATCACAATAATAACACCAGTGCCTATGTTTTGGAGGTTGCTAACAGGGCAAGATTTGGATTGTGATGACGCCGAATAAACCATAGTCCCATTTGGTGCCCGGTGGAGTAATTATTATAGATATACATATACGGTTAGACATTCGTTGCCTGTCGCAAGAGAATTATTTGATAGGATACGTGGCAAAAAGGTATGACACTATTATTTATCAATCTAAAGGAATTTATTTTGTATTTGATCAAGTATGAAACAATGGAGTTATGTAAATCATTTTTAGTTGAAATGGCATCCGTATGACCCCAATGCCCCCAAGATTGCTGGACTACCAGGTGATAGAAGGGAGGAGCACTAGCATGCTTCAGTGCCGCTGTTGAATTATGCAATCATTGAGTTTCATCATGTCAAGCGTGTTTTGAGACAGTTCCAGATGAGACAACACATTCCCCCTAACATTACTATGGTGGAGAGAACTTTGCCAAAAGTAGATAGGCGGGGTCATAATTCAACTAAGGATAGGGGATTGGCATACATTAATTACACACAGATGTGGAATAACGTCTAGGACTTCATTGTTAATAGTGCTTCAATCTCTACGGGGGTATCACATGTCGAGGACGGTTATTTTGCATGGTATATGAGGCATGTCGTTCGGCAAATCAGTCCGCCACAAGGGTATGAACTAGGAAGGGGTTATCAACCTTCCAATCCAGTAGCATGGTGTATCGTGGTTAATGTCTTTTTAAACATTGCATGAATAAAATTAGTATTTCTTATTTCATGAAAAATATTAAGTGTAAAATATTTTTTCCAACATGGTGACATTTGAAGAGTGCGGAGTATATTCGAGTGGAGGCTATGCAACACAATATTCCATACATTACAAATCACGCAAGGATGTTGGAGAACGCGGCCAGAACACATATTGGAATAACTGGCCAAATGTACGATGCACCTTCGTTCGTAGGTGCAACAAGCAACCCACATCCAAGGCGTGTCGAAAGATGACAAGGTAGGACAATCCAGGCCGGAGATTCCAATGTTCAACACGACGAAGCCGGGCCTTCTAACGTGCGTGGTGCTGAACCAGGGCATTCATATACGCCCCAAATGCAATTTTGCCCTTCTAGCTTGAGCTTCCCCCAAGACGTGTATGTGCCTTCGCATGTGGGTAAGAATGTATTCGGAGATTTTTCCAACACACCATACACTCAGTCAATCAACATGCTAACCTCGAGTGATCCTAGCCAAGCGTATTATTTCGGTAGAATGTATAACTATGCGATCATTGAACAACATCAGAGTTATAAGACTTCGCCAGTAACTTTCGGAGTGTGGTCGAACCGAAGGGATGAGATGTCTGGGAGTAGCTCAAGTGATCATCAATCTGAGTCGTATGAATCCCATCAGTTTGAAGAAGAACAACCCCACTGAAGAGGCGAACGAGTTAGACGTCCTCGAGGCTGTGGCACTGGAGGCCATTTAGGGCCTCATTAGTATAGTTGGTAATGTAGCCTGCTGAAATGTGTAATGTTAACTTATGAACTGGATGTTATTGATTCGCTGCATGTGTAATTCTTAGTCCCGCTAAATTATTCGTAGCATAGTACCCTGGTGAAATTTGGAATATTAGTAAAGTAACTTCATTATTGATAAATAGTTACACCTAAATAATTTCGGATGATAAAAACTTAAATAGTAGCATAGCACGCCTGGCCAAATTTGAAATATTAGCATAGTAACTTTACTATTGATAAAGTTATATCAGCATAGTACGAAAAACGTGAAATCTAAAAAAAATTAAAAAATAATAATTAGGAAAACTTGAATAGTAGCATAGTACACTGGTCATATTTGGAATATTAGAATAGTAAAATCACTATTGATGAATAGTTATAAGTAAATAATTTCGGATGATATAAGCTAGACATAGTAGCATAGTACCATTGGTCAAATTTGGAATATTAGTATAGTGAAATCACTATTGATGAATAATTATAAGTAAATAATTTCAGATGATACAAGCTAGACATAGTAGCATAGTACCTTTGGTCAAATTTGAAATATTAATATAGTAAAATCACTATTGATGAACAGTTATAAGTAAATAATTTCGGATGAAGTAGCCAAGCTTTTTCAGACGCATGAAGTAGCTAAGCTTTTCCAGACGCGTGAAGTAGCCAAGCTTTTTTAGACCCGTGATGTCCAAACTTTTTCAGCTAAAAAGTTTGTAGAATGGTACGCCTACGTATATTGTACACATGTGAAAAATCCAGATATAAAATTAACACCAGCCTAATCGAACCACTACCAACATAGAGAACTTATCATATCATACACACGATCCTCATTTCAGACATTGCAACAAAAATAAACCAAAACCAAAACGCTCCACATTATAGAAAATCTCCTTACATGGAAATGGAAATGATTGGTGTTGTTGTTTGCCACTGAGGTAACATAAAACATTCTAATCATGTCATCACATATGACAGAAACCCAGTCGATTTTAAATGGATAGCCTGCAACTAAACTTTGACCAATTTGATGGAAGAAGCGTGCAAAATTAGTGGTGTAAACTGTAATATGTACATGTTGAAAGCATTCCTCAACTACAACATTCTAATAATGATACCGATCTGTGGAATTTCACAAGATCAAGCATAGGCGTACGTAACCTACAAATCTTCACTGAATAAGAAGCCGCGATCCAGCACGTGGATAGTGACCCCCACGTAATGTGGGAGCATGATCAACCATGGGGTTCATACATGTCCATATTAACACAACAAGAAATTCTAGCAATCACGCAGGGATTAAGCAACTTCGACTTCCGAGATGTCCAACATACCCATCAAAATATCGGCTACAATGATGACGATGTAGGTCCCTCTACGTACTACAGGGCGGATGTAGGCACTTCACAGCAACAACAAACATATGAAGTAAGAGAAGGAGAAAACATAGACAAGGCTGTGGCTGACAGTCTAGGTCCTCAAGAAGACGAGCATTCTGAACTGGACTGCGACATGGATGTAATCGGTTGTGACATCGACCATAATGATGTTGAAGAAATGAATGTGACTGTGACCATCACAGTTTCGAGAAACAACCAACAAACAACAAATCCCGCACGCCTATTGCCATCTAGTACCAGTGCACCTCAGCTGTATGAAACTATTACATGGTTTAACATGCCTTTCGAAGAGCTGCCAATGGATTCATGCAATATACCTATGGGTAGAAAGTAACATTGTACGACCAAGATAGGGGCATTCTTGACATGGGAATGATTTTCAACAATAAGCTCGAAGCCACTCAATCTATCAAGCATTTTCTATCAAGTGGGCGAGGCGAAAATTCAAGGTCATGAAGTCCAACCCGAAATTATACAGTGCTCACTGCATGTTGAGGGAAGAACAAAATTGTCAATGGAGAGTCCAGGTAGTTCTAAACGACAAGCGTGGAGTCTGGCAAATAACGAGATACATAGGCCCACATACATGCCTCGTAATGGATGATGGTGAAGATCACACAAACTTGGACAAAAATGTCATTGGAGGAATGATGGTGAACCAAGTCCGTGAAAATTGCTCATACAAAGCTGGAGACGTCCGAGCACAAATTCATACCCTTCTAGGGTACAGGATAAGCTATCAGAAGGCTTGGAAAGGATTGATGCATGCACGTTTGTTGTTGTATGGTAACTGGGAAACATCCATAGCAAAACTACCCTGTTATTTGCTTGCACTGCAAAAGTGGAATCCTAGGACTGTCGTAGAATGGCTTAATCTCAACACTAATAACCCCACGACAACAATGATAGGATAGTGTTTTGGACATTCAAGCTAAGGCTATAGATGCTTTTCGACACTGTTGCAAGGTCATTAGCGTTGATGGAACTCATTTGTACATAAAGTACAAGCACAAGTTGCTAATTGCGTACACAATAGATGGAAACCAAAATGTGTTGCCACTGGCATACGCATTAGTTGATGAAGAAACACGCTCATCTTGGTTATAGTTCCTATCAATATTGATCCGACATGTTATCGGACAAAATCAAAGTGTATGCCTCATTTTAGATAGACACATTGGCATAGTCGAACAACTCATTGCGTTCAAAGAACCTCTTGGATGCCATTGATTTTATCTTTGGCGCCTTTGCTCGAATTTAAACGCAAAGGTCAAAAACATCCTCACCAAAAATGTGTGCTAGAGTGCTGGGAATGCTCCAACTGAGTTTGACTTCAACAGGATCTGGAGCAAATACGAGCAACCAAACCCAAGGCGGCAAGATACCTGGAACTCATCGACCTTGAGAAATGGACCGCCGCATACGATGATGGAAAACGGATAGGCATAATGACCACAAATATGGCCGAATGTATTAATGGCGCCTTCAAGGGTGGTCTTTGTCTGTCCATCTTCGTGTTCGTCCATCTCACCTTCAACCGCACCATAAATTAGTTCCGTCAGCGTTCTACTATGGGAAATGGCATGCGGTCAAATAACCAACCATTGACCGATCATGCATATGCCTACTACAATGCTTACAAAGATGCCTCACTATCGCATGTCGTCGAGAATTTTGTGTACCATGAACATACGGTATCAATACTTGCAAGAGACACAGGCTACGGGGCTGGTCGTCGCTTTGTTGTGAAGCTAACAAAGGGTATATGCTCTTGTGGGATTTGGCAACAGTTTGGTATACCATGCTCACATGCCTTAAGTGCGGCCACCCAGTTTTTGGTGGACACCAACCAATTGTTTGCGGGGTACTATAATATAGACTCTTACCAGCAAACATACACGGGTATATTCGAGCCTATTTGGGATGAGGCCTATTGGCCAGAAGCTGATTTCAAATTAATCCACAATCACGAGCAGTTAAAAGAGCAATCATGCGGTTTTGACGTTACCACTCGTATTCATAATGAGATGGACCAACCACAAATCGGGGAAAGATCACGGCAGCGTGCCCAACAACACCAATAATTAGTACACATCACTAATTTGTTATATATTTGTGCTTTCTTCAGTTGTAATAAAAAAATTTTAATCTACATTATCTCTTCCTAAATGATATTTATAATTACCACAATATTTTAAACTGAAATATGATATTCTGTTATCTTATCTTTTTAATGAAATATGGTATTATGTTATCTTATTTTTTTAGTTAAATCTATTTTGATAAAATACTTGTACAATTTGTTAGAAAACTTAGAAAATAAACAAAAAATGTAGAATTTAAAAAAAAATTAAAAAATACTAAGACCGAGCTCTTGAAGCTTGGTCTTTAATTTCCAAAACAAGAAAAAAAACAAAAAATTTAATTCTAAGACCGAGATTCAAGATATCAGTCCTGCTTTTTTTTTTTAAAAAAAAATTATTGCATAGACCGAGCTCCAAGAGCCCGGTTTTCATGTTGTATGAAAATAAATAAATAAATAAATACTACGTCAATTTTCCAAAAAGAAAAAGAAAAACAAATTTCTTAGACCGAGCTCCAAGAGCTCGGTTTTCATGTTTTATGAAAATAAATAAACAAATAAATACATACATACTAAGTCAATTTTCCCCAAAAAAAAAAAAAAAAATTCTTAGACCGTGCTCGTGAAGCTCGGTCTTTACTTTTTTGAAAAAAATAAAATAAAATATCTGGACCGTGCTTTGGAAACTCGGTCAACCTGACACGTACAATAAAACCGTGCTCGCAAAGCTCAGTTTAAGGTTAAATTTAAATGATTTAAAAAGTGAGGGTATTTTGATAAGCACGAGCCTCAAAAAGGGCAAAATAATTTTTTTTTTGTTTTTGCAGCCCTCACATATACATATATATATATATATATATATATATTAGTTTTATTATTAAGTACATTTTTTTATCAAGTACATTTTACCAGCCCATATATATATATATATTTAAATTTTTATTCAATATTTATGTTTGCAATTCAATACTTAGTTACTATGTTATTTAATTTCAAAAATTATATAATATTTAGAATTGTAAAATTAATTATATATTTTCTCATAATTTTGAATATTATTTTAAAATTTTATTTAAAAAATCCCGTTTCGATCGCGAACGTTACAGGACGTGGCATCGGAACTGGAACAGTAGCCTCCGTTCCGTTCCCCGCAATTGTTCCGTCAAGCTACGCTGCATACAACTATGCAATGATTCCAAATTACTCTGTTTCCAAAATTGCTTCTTAACCAGGAAAAACCAAGAGCTCATGTGTCACAGTGACTAATTATAATATCTCAAAACACATTCTTAAAAATAAAACTCCTAAATATATCTGCTCTCAAGCTGAAGTTTAATATATATATATATATATATATATATATGAACCTGGTAATTGAAAATCGGATATCATGAACGGCAAAACTAGTAAACTGAGAGCACCATTTGATCACCAAAGCACCAACAATATAAGTTATAACCGCATACGTACAAAGAAAACATAAATAACCCATCAATACATGCACTAAACTGACCTGGATACTTTAATCGAGCCTAATCGAACAGCAGAGCAAACAGTGGGGGATCGCTTAGCCGACGATAGTGATTGCCGGAGGGACCGGTGGTGGTTTATGGCGGAACCAACGCTGCAGAAAACGGTAATAGGTGGCGGAACAACCGGTGGAGTGAGAACGGCGATCACCGGAGGGAGTCGAGTTGCTGAGATATTTTTTTTCATATTTTTTCATATTTAGGGCATTGGTGATGCTTCATATTTTTAATCAACATCCATATATAATTATATTTTGAAATTTTTAATTCAAGGATGTAGAACGGTTCTATTGGTGCCAAAGTGTACTAACAAGTGCGATGTTCCAATGTTTGACTCCCTAGCGGTGCAAAATGTTTGTGTTTTGTTTTTTTCCCCTGAAACATTGTGATTTGTGACCGCCCATGTATGTTTGTGACCGGCTAAATTATACAGCAAAATCAGTGACCCAACTGTGACCTCTGTAAATTGCAGTATTGACCGAAGTAGTGTCCATTAACGAGCGGTCAATAAAACGGTCATCAGTCATTAATCGGTGAGAGCCATTTTCTTTCTAACTTGTGATTGGATCGGCCACAAATCTGTCATTAAGCAGTCACAGTTAGTGACTGACTACTTTGGTCACTAAAAATCAGTCACAAAATGCTGTTTTTTTCGTAGTGAATAACCAAGAAATGATTCTCAGATCTTCAAAGATCACAAATCAAAAGGCGGCCCTGGCCCGTGGAAAAAGAGACCTCATGAAAACGAGCGACCAAATCATTCGAGCTGAGTGTTCGAGTTTATGAAAAAACTGTAGGCTTGAGCTTCAGATCGAATTCAAAAAAATCCTAATTCTCTTATTATGTTAAAGCTATTGGCTTCTGATCAAATTCAAAAAATTTTATTGTTTTATTATGCCCGAGTATGTGCTTGAGGTCGAAGATAATATGTTATTTAAAATGACATATGTTATATAAAAAAATTACAAAAAGGCTCGCGAGCCTGAACAAGAATTATTAGCTCTAGCTAGACTGGAAACCTATATGAGTTTCAATTCGAGCTTGTGTTCTTTGAACTGGACCTGAAATTACGTTGAGCTGGCTTGAACAATATTTCTAATTTAAAGGAACACATATAGTAATAATATTCATTACTGTTTCTCGTAATATATTGAAATTAGTGTTTTAAATTTTATTGAATAATAATGTGAGGAATTATTCTACAGGTAGATCCCTTCCTGAATATTTTGATGCTATTCAGCTATTCCAGTGATGTATGGTCGAAGAATAAAGCAGAAAAATGTGACGAAAATTGGCAGATCAAAAGTAAATGTCCATAGCAAGTAAATGTGCTTCTATAAAATGAAATATGAAGAAATTCTTGCGGCTCGACTATGGAAAGCTATAGCAAGTTGCTTTAGTCGATGAATTCTGTTAAATAATTAGTATTTCTAATAATCTTTTCCTCTGATAGTTTCTGATATATTCTCATGCTTTTTCTTATTCCATCCTCAGATCTTTGCTTAACCTGATGGATATGTAGAGCATGGAACTCGAACATATTGTGCAATCAAAAGTTGTTGATGAAACAAATCCCTTTTCTATTTTGTCACTTGAAACTTCACTTTGTCTACATATAATGTTATGTTTCATTAATTTTGGTATTCAAACTGATTTATAGGTATGCCAACACACACATTGAGGAAAATGCAGTTTGACATTCAAACTATGCGATTTTTTTGTTTATCGCCTATTTTATTTCATTCTTTTTTTTTTTCTTGTAGACTATATATATACACGTTTCATACAACATGATGATGCCCAAATCCATCGTTGAATACGGAGGCCCAACCTTGCGAGTTATTGTCCTGCACCTTGAGATGGTGGGGTTTTATCCTTTGATGAAAAGGCGCCTGGCAAGGTAAAAGGGGGATTGGAACTTATAAGCTTACCAAATCTAGACTCCTTCCAATGTGGGCAGGACAAGAATATGGTGTCATATAAGCCCCCCAGTAGAGGGACTTGGGAAGAGGCACAGGACTATCATTCCCACAGGCGGCACCATTTGATTATGCCCGAATCCGCTGCCGAATATGGAGGCCTGACCCTGCAAGGTATTGTCCCGCACTTTAAAATGGCGGGCTTTTGTCTTTTGATGAAAAAGCACCTCGCAAGGTGAGGGGGGATTGGAGCTTATAAGCTTGCCAAGTCCTTAAACTCCTTTTGATGTGGGACAAGAATACGGTGTCATCACAACACTTTACAATCCAAACAATACGTGTTTTACATGTTGCATAACATACAATGGAATCCTACCGGAGTGTTTCATCGAGGAAAGAAATATATGGCAATGTGAAAAAGCACTAATAGTAAGGTAAAAATCTCATGAAAAATAATTCAAATGCTTAGTTCAAATGGCATAATACTTCAAAAAATTCCCCAGAATTTATTACATGCAACTTTTGTTAGGTTTTCAAGCTGCATTGCATCTTGTCTTCATCCAGTTATAGTTTCAAAATTTTTCGACTTCTTTTCCACTAGAAACCATTGACTTTATTAATTTTCCACTTTTGCTCCTGTATAGGTTCCTCATCAAGATGCCATCTATGTTATTCCAGGAATATGCAGGGAGGCTGACGCACAGCACGGACGTACATTGTTTAAAGTGCACACCCTGTCGGGAATAATTGTGAAATGTGAACACAGACTAGTACAACTCAAAACTCCTCGACTTGCCTTACGCTCTGCACACCAGCATCTCATGACATACCACGAATTGCTTGTATGTACCTCAAGATCGCCTTTCCCATACACCTAGAAGCAGAAATACAAGTTATGTATATGTGAATTGGCATGCTTTGAAATACTAATCTTTTATCAGAAGCAACACTTAGGTGCCCGAAAAGGTTAAAAGAGAGAAAAGCTTATCAGTTGTCAAAATGGTACTTTGTAAGTGGATTTATGTAAACATTTCTAGCAAGTGTGGTCTTACCTATCCCGACATGCCAACAATCGGGATGATTTGGCGACTAGATTGCTGTCCAATTAGCTTATCGAAGAGTTCATTTAAGACATCATCAATACCCACCACGGTGCGCTGTTGAAGGAAATTTTGATGAAACTGCAGGTGGTGTTATATTTATGTTTCAGTTGATCTTGAATTCCGGCCTTGTCTTTAATTTTGAGCACATCTTTCTTGATAACATCCATGTCTTGTATCGCCTTTTGTAGATCTTGATACAAGTCAGCATACGTGGTCTTTTCCCTATCATTAGCACTTTTGGATTGATCAAGAATTTGATCGACTACATGGGATTCGATTACATCCTCTACCGCATAAGCTGCATCTACAATGCGACTCTGCAAGTGCTTTACTTCTCGTCACCATTGACTGATATTTTGTTAAAAGATAAAAGTTATTGTCACCATAAAAAAATAATTAATGACAAAATAAAATGTATTGTCACTTAATATAATTATTGGTGGCAACTTTTATATTGCCACTATTAAATCTTGTCAATAATATTACTTTTTCTTGTAGTGCTATAATATGCATAAGAGAAACAAGAGCTGCATAAGCTGCCTTATCTCTCTCACTTTAAGTTTAGGAAAAGGGAAGCCAAATTAATAGAAGCAGTGAAGGTGAAAAATGTAACTGCAACTATGATTTGTCACGGATTGGCTATGGAGGTTTGCAAGAAAACCTAAGTTTTGGCTATTTGGTTATAAACTTTTTGGTTAAAATGAAAGTTAAGTTATTGAATTGGCATGAATCGCAAACAAAGTTTATGCCTACAGTGGTCACCTTATGTGGACTGTGAAACTATTTAACTAATAGCTACATAATTTGATGCTCTGATAAAGGTGAACTAGGATTTGGAAATTCCGATTCCTTAACAAATTGCAATAGATAAATCAGTGTGATAGGTTGGATAATAAGATTAATGCTCCATTACTTATATATGTGTAATTTTCAAATTTATATGTATATATTACATAATAGGTCATTTTTTATCATATATATATATACTCATTCAAAAATGTCATTTTCTCTTGCCTCATGTCATTTTCTCCTAATAAATGCTAAGATTTTGATAAGATTCTTAATAAACATAACAATTGGATGATAATCTTACATGCATTTATTAATCTTTACACTTGTAAAATTCTTTCTAGATATGATTAAATAAGATATGATTTCATAATATTACATAATATGATTACATGAGGCATGATTACATAAGATAATGTACATGTGTATGAATCTTGTATATATACCAATACATATGTATGACTAGGGTTTAAAAAGGTGATATTTCTAAGAATTATGTGAAAATAGAGCACAAATCATCATGTTAGAGTCACAAGTGTATCAAATTATGGCGACAACTATCTTAACACTTATATGATCAACCTCCACTTATATACATATGTCTTCATCTTCATCACTTAGATTACCACTTCATACCTTAGGGTAACACGTATATAGAATTAGAGTTAACATTTAGACATTATAGACTCACACTTTTATGATCACATTTAGTACCACTACAAGAAAACAGGCAAAAACCTACAGAATTTTCCTACGGAAACTCGATGGAAAAAATCCCTTGCAAATACCAACGGAAATCCTACGGAAAACCTACGGAAGTTGGTAACATGCAATTCCATTGGTAATCCGTTGGTACTCCGTAGGAAAATTTGCCAAGAAAATGGCGGGAGAAGTAGCACCATATTTACCAAGGGATTACCGAGGGAATTTTTCCTGGGTAATCGCATTCAAAATTTACCAAGGGAATTCTAAAGGAATATTCCCTTGGTAATCGTCTTTAATAAATTCCCGACGGAATCCCAACGAAATTTTCCTTAGGTAATCTCGTTCAAGATTTTCCAAGGGATTCCCAACGGATATTTCCCTTGGTAATTTTTTTTAATAAATTCTCGACGGAATCCCAACGGAATTTTTCCTAGGTAATCGCATTCAAAATTTACCAAGGGAATCCCAAGGGAATTTTCCCTTGGTAATCGTCTTTAATAAATTCCTGACGGAATCCCAATGGAATTTTACCTAGGTAATCTCATTCAAGAATTTCCGAGGGATTCCCAGTGGATATTTCCCTTGGTAATTTTTTTTTTTAATAAATTTTCGACGGAATCCCAACGGAATTTTCCCTAGGTAATCTTGTTCAAGATTTTCCGAGGGATTCCCAACGGATATTTCCCTTGGTAATTTTTTTTAATAAATTCCCGACGGAATCTCAGCGGAATTTTCTCTAGGTAATCTCGTTCAAAATTTTCCTATGGATTCCCAACGGATATTTCCCTTGTTAATTTTTTTTTAATAAATTCCCGATGGAATCCCAACGGAATTTTCCCTAGGTAATCTCGTTCAAGATTTTCTGAGGGATTCCCAACGGATATTTCCCTTGCTAATTTTTTTTAGAAAATTCCCAATGGAAAACTAAGGGAAAATTCCCTCAGTAATCTTGTTCAAAAATTACCAAGGGATTCCCAAGGAATTTTTCCCTTGGTAATAGCCTTTAATAACGTCCCGATGGAATACCAAGGGAATTTTCCATTGGTAATCTCCTTCTAAATATTCCAAGGGATTCCCAACGGATTTTTTTCTTGGTAATTTTTTTAAAAAATTTGGCGAGGCAAAACCGAGGGAATATTCTCATTTTCTATCTCCCTCTTTTAAATGATGAACACGTATTTATTGTATTTACTCATAATATTCCTTTTTGGACACTATGAATCATTTAATTATATGAATCTATTGTGAAATAATATTCTAGCCAAATAAATTGCAAAAGTTTTGAATTTATATATGATCCAAATAGGGCTATCAAAGGATCAGATCTGGAGCAAATCAGTGCAATGTGGATTCGAATCCGAGAGTTGGTACCGGCTACCAAATCCTACCAAAATCATACAGGATCTTTATTCATTATTCCAAATCCGATTCCGAAATAAATCCGAGATTCGATAAAAAAATAAATAATAAAAAATTCTTTTATATATAAATATATAAACTTGTACAAATATATTATATATATAATAGAGATCTTTAATAACTATGCACCATATTTAATTGTTCCTTTAATGACAATATATATTTAGAATTATATATAAATACGTTTACGTATAGTATATTTAGTAAAGATCTCTAATAAGTATATAGATTATTAGTTGTCTATTTAATGATATTATATAATAGATATCTCCAATAACATATCCTATATGTGTATATATACTGTGTATGTAATAGAGATCTTTAATATCTAGACCAATTAATTGTGTATATATTACATTAAAGTATTTTTATTACTATTGTATTATATATAATGTATAAATTTAATAAAATATATTATCAAAATTCGGATTCGGATCTTTAATGGATCGGACTCATTGATTCAAAATCCAACCCATTTATTTCGGATGACGGATATTTACTATTAGATCTGACCCATCGAATGGAATAATCGATCGAGCTTGCTAAAATTTGAAATTGGATTCGGATTAAAATCCGCTCCATTGATGAAATTGAATAATTGGACCAATTGGGGGAATTGAATAGTTGATTCAATTGAATTAAGAGAATATTTTGAGCAATAAATTTATTTATTTGACTTACGAGTTCAATTAAATTATGCAACTAATTTTTGAGGGATTGATTAACTAAATCATTTTTATTTCACCATTTTAAGTAATCTTGAATAATTAAGTCTATAGTGATTGTAAATTTTTTGAATTTAAACATAATTTATTAGTTGAATAATGATTATCATGATCAAAAATTAGTTGAGATATACATGTAAAAACTAAAAATAATAAAATTATTAAAAAAATAATATTAAATAAATTAAATTTAATATAAATTAAAATTTTTAAATATTATTTATAATCATTAAGAAATCTTAATTTTGTGTTAAATATTATTATTTTTGAAAACAAAACAAGACTAATGAATCTTTTTCCTAATATGTTGTTTTTTTTGAAAACCCACTCATTCCTTTTTTTCTCCCACCACCAGGTATTCTTTCTCTCTCTCTCTCTCTCGTTCTGCACAAACCCAGGAGGTGCCGGCGGTGTGCTTGCCGTCCAGCCGCCGGCAGTCGTCCCTACCCCCAACCTCGGCTGTGGAGTCCGTCCTTCCCCGGCTCCAGTGGCGGCCAGTGGCTCTCGCGCACGCCACTATCGTGGGCGGCGGCCCCAAACCAGATCTGGGCCGCCGCCGTCTCCCCTCCCACCAGCCACAGCCCTCCCCCCTAACCCCGTCCGTCGCCGTAGCCCTCCGCTGCTTCCAAAACACCACCCCCAGCCCAACCCCATGCTCCCCCCATCCAAACAGTCCCCCACCTCCCCCCCCCCCCAAACAGCCCCCAAAATACAACCCCAGCCCAACCAGCCCCCTTTTCTTTAATTTTTTTTAATTTTTTGGAAAGTTTAAAATATATTTATGATTTATGTTGTTGTTGTTATTGTTGTTGTTTGTATTGCTTCTTAGGAGAAAAAGAACAAAAAATACATTAGGAAGAAGTTATTGTGGAGATATGATATTTATTTTTGATTTTTTGGTGTTGGACATAATTTAAATTGTATGCTTTGATTTTTATTTTTGTTTGCATCAAATTTTTTTTGTTCGTCATTTTGATAATATATATAGTTGATGAAAATTGATTATGATTTTACTTGAATATGATTTTTATTTTGTTAATTTGTAGTAGTTGATGAAAAATTATTTGTAGATTGTGGTAGTTGATGAAAAATATATGTTGTCGAGTGTTGTATGTATATAGTTGATATTGTAGTTGATAAAACAATATGTATTGGATTGTTGTATATATGTAGTGATTGATATTGTAGTTGATGAAAGCAATATATGTTGTGATTGATATTGTAGTTGATAGTTTTAATATATGTAGTTGTGAATGTATTTTTTTATTAATTGCGTTGAACATGACTTAAGTTTGAAATTGATTTTTATTTTAGTTTGAATACGATTTTTGTAGTGCTTCATTGGGTATTTAGTTGATGAACATCTTGCATGCTTAAATTGGGATACTCATTGGGATATGAATATGTTTTCATTACACAAATTGCATATTTGATATGAATATAAAATATTTCTTCAAACTACATTCCGTAGGTTTGTTAATGCCAAGATATTCTTCATCAACTACATATTTTTGTGTGAGCAATCTTCTCACGTCAATTAAAATTGCAATTTTGTATTAAAATTGGCTTGTATGAAATCGTCTTGTATTAAAATTGCAACTACATATTGAAAGCGTCTTGTATTAAAATTGCTTATTTGTGTTAGCAATCTTTTCAAGTCAAGCAAGTACATATATGTATACCATTTGTATGAGACATCATTAATAATGCGAGTTTATACTTTAATTAAAAAAAATTAACAAGTCCTTGAACTTACGTAGATGAATATTCCTCCGCATAGGAGATGGATATACACTAGGGCTATTCCTACTCGTGGAGGCCTTAATCCTGAATTTGTTCATGGGGTTGAATTGTTTATACAATATGCTAAGGGTACCCATGAATATCTTTCGGAGTCAGTGATTCGATGCCCATGTAAGAAATGTTTAAGAAAATGTAGCTTATTGCTGGAAGATGATGTGAGGTATCACCTTTATCAGCATGGTTGTTGGGACTTGCATAAGTGCACGCAATCGTACAAGTAATATAAAATGAGTAGAGTATCGGATCCACAGGAATTGTGATTTGGCCTATGAAAATGACTTGTGTTTGTTTAGCTAAATGGATCAAATTGAGTAGTGATTTTGTATTACTAAAAGAAACTTACGTTCTTAAAAAAACAACTTACGAATAATAATACTAACAAATAATCAAGGCGGGAAATGCAAGTGTAAGGTGGTTTCATTCACTAAATTAGCTATTCTAATCCAATCCCTAAGTTGAGTGGTTTCGTGGTTGTGTGAAGCCTAGGAACACATATATCCACAATCTCTCTCGAGCATTACGGAATTAATTCATACAATTCCTTTTAGCCTAAGATTAACCAATTCTCATTCAATTAATCCCAACGTTAGGATTATTTGTATGAATTTTTAAACACTGCCTTAAGGCTCAATCAAAGTTAAATTCATTCTCATGTAACTTTAACCCAATTGATCTCGTCTAATTAGAGCTATTATCGTGAATCGTCTCTCAACCTCATCACGATTCTCAAATTCTCTAAATAGGGGTGATCAAACCCTAACCATGTATTAAACCATTAAACAAGAATCACACAACAAAGAAAACATACGAAGAAGAATTCAAACTCACTGGATTTTCATAGAATAGCAAAAATGATGAACTACACGATCCTTATACTTAATTAAAATTAGTTCATAATGAAACTAAACATAAAAACGAAATATGGGAAAGAATTCATGAAAAGAGAAGAATGAAACTTATTGCAGGAAATTTCAAGTGTAAAACTCCCCTCGTTTGGTTGTTGTTCCCTTGGTTCTTGATTTCTTCCTTCTTCCGTTCTTCAAAAATTACCAAAAGATGAAAAATATGAAAAAAAGTTTTAAAAACTAAAACCTAGCCGAAAAAAAACGTGAACAGTAGCCGTGGCCCTATTTCTGGACTTCAAAAGGGTAGAAAAACCCTAGAGACACCTTCCAAAAATAGAGTCCTAATCGCACTAGGAAAGCTGTAAATTTCTATCGCGGACTTTGGGTATGTACCCGAAATATTTTGGGTACGTAGCCAAACTTACAGATTCATCCAAAGCCCCACTGACTGAAACTGGGTACATACCCAAAATATTCTGGGTACGTACCCAAACATACAAATTACTTATTCTCAAAATCTCTGAAATTGGGTTGGTACCCAAAATATTTTGCGTAGGTACCCAACTCTTGATTCCACTTTTTCGTCTCCTTTATGGTATTTTTGCCATCTCGCCTACAAAACAACGATTTATGTCGAATTTAGCCTTAAAAAAGTTCAAATGGAGAAAAATACATGATAAGTCCATCAAAATAACCATAAAAAACATGTAGAATTACGGACTTATCAACTCCTCCAAACTTAAATGTTGATTGCCCTCGAGGTACTCCAAATTGACAAGACAAGGGACTTGGACACAATTAAGGTACATTCTTGGAACACCACGCACCAAAGCAAAACTCCATTTGATTTTTCTTAGAACTATTAAGCACTATGTCATTAGTTCAATGTGCAAACAATTAAAATTTCATGTACACTCTACAAACAACCATCATCGTCAAGCATCCCCCATGTTATCGTGTGTGATATGATCAAGAGCAACAATCACCAACAATCCGGATCAATTTATATTCATGCGATAGGCGCAAAAAGTGGACTCCATAAGTCGGTTTTTCATTCTAATCTCCACTAATGTAGACAACGATAAACCGGGTATCGATAGGACTTAATTACGCTTGTAATGTAGGGCTTGGGTGAAGGGTAGGAAAATATAGAAACGCATGTGGCTCATGCACCCAAGTTACTTAGATTGGACAAGTTGGAGTTTTTAGAGCATTAATCATGCATTCCACTCCCCCAAACTTATTCAAAACCATCACTCTCCATGTAATATTTTTTTTTATTATGTGTTTGAGAGTGCTAGCTCGCTCGCTCTTTCTTTCATTTCCTCTCTTTTTTTCTTTTTTTCTTTTTCTTTTCTGTATTTTTTTTTCTTCTTTTTTTTCACATTTCTTTTTCCACATTTTTTTTATTTTTTTAGAGTGAACTAGTATATCCCGAACTCAAGTATACATACAACCCTCCACTTAATCCCCTCATAATTCCACATATCCACTATATAACTCCACAATTATCACAATTCAAGTATAGTGCATAGAAAGGATTAAGATATATAGACATTGTGCTTTTGGGCTTGTAATGTGGCTATCAAGATAAATAAGCACAATGTAGGCTCAAGGGGGACTCAAGGGCTACATTTAACAAACAAATAGGCAATTAAGGCTCAAAAATTTTCAGAAATGGCCTAAGTCATCTCCCAATTTAAATAGTCTAGGATTTCACCTCGACAAGAACTCAAATCGATTCTAGTGTCCTGATGCATTAAAGCACATGCGAAAACCTCTCACAAAATATAAATTTTCTCTAAATCATTTAGCAATCATTGCTCCAACCCTGTGCTCAAAGTGATTAGGGGATAACAAAACAACAACAATCATTCTTCAAGTGCACACAAAATGCTTCATGCATGCTCATCATTCCAAACATAGCGTTTCATAGCATAAAATCATCATAGAATAAGGAATTTGAACCAAGCATGTGCATTCCAAGACGAGACAAACAAAACAACCAAAGACAAATTTCTAAAACCATCAATAAGCCATTATCAATAGAATTGAACTTGAACAGTACATGGCGTTGTTATACCAAGACACGAATCATCAAAGATGACTCTTTTCATCTGGCCATCCGGGTTTCCAGCCGATATACTATTCTTATTAAAATTCCACAAATATAGCTAACAACAATTAATCTCAAAAGTCTTATCTTAGGCAAACTGAAATGCCCCCCACACTTAGAGAGTACTTTGTCGCCAAAGTACAGAAAATAAGGCCAGACAAGACACAACTGAAATGCAAAGAACAACGAAAACAAAAATAAAATACAAACGGAAAGCAAAGAAAAGGATAGAAAACACCTGAGGTCAGATGGTGTTATAGAACCCCGTCTCATCCTCCTACATATCAAAATTCAAACAAAAATCAATTCAAAACCTCAAGTGGTCTAGGCCAAACACATAAAAATAAACTTAAAGAAATTCAAAAACATAAAAACATAAAATTTTGGGTTGCCTCCCAAAAACCGCTTGTTTAAAGTCTTTAGCTCGACTCCTTTCAACGCTTCTAACGAACGAGGTCAATCTGTGATGTCGACCCTGCTCGGTCCGCATCTCCTTCCATATAAGCCTTCAAGCACTGCTCATTCACCATGAAAGGTTCTCTTTGTTGTCCCTTATTGGACTTCTTTTTCATGATGTGGGCATCGTACCACTTCTTTGTTTCTCTCCTCGGCTTTGCATCGTCTTCCACTAAGATTTCATGTATGCCTACGGAAGGCCTAATCCTCTTGATTTCAGGAGTTTGGTATCCCATTGCTTTAATTCTACCCTTGATTAGCCTCACAAGTCTCCTCTTTTTCTCTTTAGTCAATGGAGGATCTAAAATGATTTGTAAGGCTTCATTCTCCCCCGAAAAGGCATATTCCGGCGGTAAAGGCTTAACCTCTACGTTAGGGGGCTGAATACTTGAGGGTGGTGTAGGACTCAAGGTTTCTAGTAACTGTTTGCACACTGGGCCCTTTTTCCCCTCATCCTGCTCATTCTCTTTTCCCTCTTCCTTTCTGTTACACAGTTGTCGGTTGCCTCCGGTCTCATGCAATGATCATCCCCATTATGGGATTTGATAGATTTGATAGCATCAAAATCTATACTCTCGTCCCTAAGTCTAAGAGTCAACTTCCCCATATTGACATCAACCAGTGCTCTCCAAGTGTTCATGAAAGGCCTCCCTAAAATCAAAGGCACATCTCTGTCATCCTCAAAGTCGAGCACCACAAAAAATCAATCGGGAAAATAAATTTCCCAACTTTCACTAGGACGTCCTCCACTACCCCTACTGGCCTCTTCAGAGATTGATCGGCGAGTTGCAGGGAAACAGTAGTAGGGGATAAATCTCCAACACCTAATTTCCTGAAAACAGAAAGAGGCATCAAATTAACACCAGAACCTAAATGACATAAACAATGAGAAAACTCAAACTTTCCAATCACGCAAGGGATAGTAAAACTCCCTGGATCATTTAATTTCATAGGCAGCTTCTGAGAGATGATGCTGCTACACTCCTCCGTTAATGCCACAGTTTGGTATTCCTCCAACTTCTTCTTATTCGAAATGATCCCCTTTAAGAATTTGGTGTACTGTGGCATGTTTGCTAACGCCTCAGCAAATGGGATATTGATGTGCAACTTCTTGAAAATGTCAAGGAACTGCTTCCTTTGGTGTTCCTGCTGAGCTTGTCTCAAACGTTGTGGAAAAGACACCTTAGTCTCATAGGGGTTTGTTTTTTGCACAACTGGAGCTTGATTAATCTGCTTTCCCACTTTTTCTTCTCTGGCCTTTGCATTATCACATTCCTTAACATCTTCCTCTTTCTTACTTTTAGTTGTAGACCCTCTCGGTGGCTCCAATTCTTTCCCAGTCCTTAGCGTGATTGCATTGCATTGCTCTTTAGGGTTAGTTTTTGTGTTGCTGGGAAGATTACCGTGGACCCTGTTGGTTAATGCATTGGCCAATTGGCCCACTTGAACCTCTAGATTGTGAATGGAGGAGGAGTGGTTCTTTGTGATTTGATCGAACTTCCCTTCAATCCTTTGCAATCTCTCCTCCTGCGATGCTATCTTTAACCCCAAGGCATCAATAAACTTGTCCATCTTTGTTTCTAGGGGACTTGCCTTCTCTTGCTGCCGGGGGTAGTTCTGTTAGAATCCTGGTGGGAGCTGTGGCCAGTTAACATTCTGACAACCCCAAGAGAAATTAGGGTGATTCCTCCACCTTGGGTTGTATGTGTTGGAGTAGGGGTTATTAGCTTGTCTCCCCTGCATATTTTCGTGCATGTTCGCTCCCACAAAATTTACCTGTTCACTCGAAACAACAGGAAATGGACTTCCAAACAAGCAATCAGTGGAAATATGATTAAAATCACCACATAATTCACAAGACAGCTTAGGGCTAATGTTCAAATTATTACCATTCAAGGAATCCAACTTGTGAGTTAGAGCTCTTACTTGAGCTTGGAGCGATGCAATAGCATTGAGCTCTAACTTACCCCTTTGGTTCTTTTGAGTGGTGGATTCCACTGACCATTGGTAATTATTGATCGCCATCTCCTCAATTATAGGCATCATCTACGGTCTTGGTAATCAAAAAACCTCCAACTACTGCATTAATTGTGCACTTAGTGTTTGCCCCCAACCCGTTGTAAAACGTCTGCACTACCATCTATCTGGGTAGTTCATGGTGGGGACACCTCCTTAACAACTCCTTATATCTCTCCCATGCCTTGTATAGTGACTTCCACCCATTTTGGGAAAAGGTGGAAATGTCATTACGTAGCTTGGCAGTCTTGGCCGGTGGGAAGTACTTTGTTAGGAAGGCATGTGACAGCTGTTCCCAATTGGTTATGGACCCACTAGGCACCGAATTGAGCCAAATTTTGGCTTTATCCCTCAAAGAAAAAGGAAAAATCCTTAGTCTTATTGCATCCTCCGACGCCTCGTTGATCTTGATGGTGTCACACAACTCTAGAAAGTTATCTATGTGACGGCCCGAAACCATTGGCTAGTTATGGGAATATGCTATGAATACTTTTATTATAGAAAGTAAATTTTTTTTTTTTTTCTAAAAGTCTTTTATTACATAGCAAAACACCAAGTACATAATAAGTGTCCTAAATACATGATACAATTACAAAGACTCGTCTATGACTTCTCCTAGCCAAAAGCTTCAAATCATCCCTCGCTATCCTCCTCCTTGATACCTTCGTTCTCATGTCGGGCTAAAACATTAAATATTAACAACGTCAACAATCACGTTGAGTAGCAATTTCACTTAACACATAAGGTGCGCGTGTGTGACTTGGGCATGCATATGTTCACATACTTGCATCAATATAAACCATATAAAATTTCAGATTCATAAGAATCATAAATTGCACACTTTTCTACCGTTTTCCACCTCGACGGGCGGCTACCTTATCTCGCCGTGCCGTAATTCAATTCCAACCAATACTCCCACCCAACCAAACACTCCAGTGGTCATATCCCGGGCATATGCCGAATTTCCTATGACCCACTTCAGTACATGGAACACTCCGTCCATGCAAGGTGGGATTAGGCAACGATGGATGGCGAGAACGTTTAAGACCGGCAAGCCCGTTGCCGCCCGGCCGAACTCAGCCCCATCCACCCCTATCACTTTTTGGGCCCATATACACACAATTTCCAGTATAATCAGTACAATTCCCAGCACAATACACACTGATTTTCAGCACGTTGCACAAAATTTCAGCATAGAACATAATTTTCAGCTTGCATGTTTCAGGTTCCGAATATAATTTTCAGTTTGCGAAACACGCGAATTTCAGCTTAAAACATACTGAAATTACACACTGTAATTTCCAGCCTTTCAAAAATAAATTTTCAGTTTGTAAAATTCAAAATTCTAGCCTTGAAAAACAAGATTTTCAGCTGCTGGAACAGTAATTCCAGTTTTGAGGGCAGAATTTCCAGCTTTGAAAACAACTCCAATTTTCAGTTTTAAACACTGAATTTGCAACTTCTAATACATGAATAAAACCTTAAACACATATATAAACCCTAGACAAGCATAAATCCTAATTTTCCAGCACATAAATCGAGCAGAAATGCCCAAATTTCTAGCACAATTGTTCATGAACATACAACATGCATTTAGCTAAATTGTCGTGAAATCCTTTCGGACTAAGATAGTAACCAACTTGTGGTTACATCCCATGCCCTAATAGGAGAATAATAAGTTAACACTATAAGAAAACTAGCTCATGTAGTAAGAGAAATCACTACCTTGTATCAAATATGAAGTATTCACTTCTTTAAGGTATAATATCTATGAATTAAAGTAGAACCTTTACTTATGATATTAGGTAAGGTCCCTACTTTAATTAAATATTCTTCTACCTTTTTCAAGAGGATTTTATGGGGTTATAAGTATGTAAAATGAAGGGTTTATGTATATATATATGTAGGTAGAAGATTTACTAAAAATATAAAGTGTTTTGTGTGTTTAGGGTAAGGTGAGTGTGAGTGGAGTGTTTTAGGCGAGATTTTGTGTGTGTGGATGTGTTTGTGTGTGTTATGTGATGAAAAATGAAGTGATAAATCCCCAATTTATAGTAGTTGTGCTTAAGAAATAAGATTATTAAATAATTAAGTCATTTTCTAATTATTGTTATCTTTCCACTTAAGGTTACAACTAAGGGTTATAATAAATGAAATCTTCCAACTCAATACCTAATTATAGCTTAAGTGTGAGTCTAAATGCACACTTCATAATCTAGTTTAATCTAAGCCTTACATGTATAAACATATCTAGAAAAATTCTTACATATGTGAATATTCATTTAATGCAAGGAGAATTGGGGAGCAAGTAATAATATACACCATATATTTATATTATACATATATATACATAAAATTTCGTTCACGCCCTCCTCTTTTTATATTTTTAAGATATTTTTACACAAAATATAATTTTTTCAATGTTTATGATGAAAAATGCCTAAAGAAATGAAAATATAATCTTATACCTTTATGTATATGAATTTTCTTTAAAATATATACATATAAAGTGTAAGATATTTATATATATATAAATCATAGTCTTATGACCTAGTATTTAAAAATAATTTTCAAAATAATTATTATAGTGTGAAATGACACATTTTAGTGAAAATGGCAATATCAAGAAAAATAATATAACCCTTATTTATATAACTATATAAATTCGTGTATATGCCTATATACATGTATATATGTGTGTGTGTTTGAATTTTATGCATTTTATAATTACTAAATGAAGTAGAAAATAATTCCAATAATTATGCGTTTTGTAAATAAAAATAGGTATATATTGCAAAGTATATATTGCAATAGAAATTAATCATATAACATTTAAATAATACATATTTAAGCATCAATTAGTATATATATATATATATATATCTACATCATCTAAAATACAAAAATGACCTAGGCTATATACATATTTTTGAAAATATACAAATTTATTTATATATACTTCAACATATAAAAATACTATGACTTTATTACAAATAATTCCTATCATTATAATTTTGAAAAATGTTTGTATAAAATTATATATGTATATATTGATTTATATGAATATACGTCGAATCAAATGGGTGGTATGCAAACATAATAGTTATTGCACATTTCCCATATAAGATAATAAAATATTAATTTAATCACATAGTTCACATATAAACTAATAATCACATAAAAACTAAATAATTTAATCATATGATTAACTTTTAAAATACCTAGAAATACTGGGTCATTACAATCTAGATGCTGGTGGGGGTCTTCATTCGGCAGGCCATAGAACTGCACATTATTAGTCACCATATTTAATAAAGCCGGTTTGATCTCGAAATTATTCGCCTCAATGCGCGGTCTTTGTATCCCCGTTCTTCCTCCTTCGGCTTGGGGTGCAATGTAATCCCGTAATGTTCTTGCATTTTGATCACCCAGTGGGACATTTTGATCATTGCCACCATTAACCCTAATATTCTGGTTGTCCGCCATAATACGTTCCTGAGCTATCCTAGCTCCTCTTGCAACGTTCCTCCTTCTGTTGGCTCTTTCAATTTCAAGATCCAAAGGCACTAGTTCAGCTCGTGAACTTGCATGCCTCGTGATCACACACCAAAAAGCATATACACATGAAAGAACACAAACTCAGCCACAAAAATAACAAAAATAAATAAATACTAAAAAGGAAGAAATTTAGTCTAAACACACAAGCTAGTATCACAGTCAAATGCGCCAATCCCGGCAACGGCGCCAAAAACTTGTTGGGACTTGCGCAAGTGCACGCAATCATACAAGTAATATAAAGTGAGTAGAGTGTCGGATCCACAAGGATTGTGATTTGGCCCGTGAAAATGACTTGTGTTTGTTTAGCTAAATGGATCAAATTGAGTAGCGATTTTGAATTACTAAAAGAAACTTAGTGATTTTGTATTACTAAAAGAAACTTACGTGCTTAATTAAAAACAACTTATGAATAATAATACTTACAAATAATCAAGGCGGAAAATGCAAGTGTCAGGTGATTTCATTCACCAAATTAGCTATTCTAATCCAATCCCTAAGTTGAGTGGTTTCGTGGTTGTGTGAAGCCTAGGAACACATATATCCACAATCTCTCTCGAGCATTATGGAATTAATTCATACAATTCCTCTAAACCTAAGATTAACCAATTCTCATTCAATTAATCCCAACGTTAGAATTATTTGTATGAATTTTTAAACACTGCCTTGAGGCTCAATCAAAGTTAAATTCATTCTCATGCAACTTTAACCCAATTGATCTCGTCTAATTAGAGCTATTATCGTGAATTGTCTCTCGACCTCATCACGATTCTCAAATTCGCTAATTAGGGGTGATCAAACCCTAACCATGTATTAAACCATTAAACAAGAATCACACAACAAAGAATACATACGAAAATGAATTCAAACTCATAGGATTTTCATAGAATAGCAAAAACGATGAACTATACCATCCGTACACTTAATCAAAATTAGTTCATAATGAAACTAAACATAAGAACAAAATATGGGAAAGAATTCATGAAAAGAGAAGAATGAAACTTATTGCTGGAAATTTCAAGTGCAAAACTCCCCTCGTTTGGTTGTTCTTCTCTTGGTTCTTGATTTCTTCCTTCTTCCGTTCTTCAAAAATTCCCAAAAGATGAAAAATATGAAAAAAAGTTCTAAAAACCAAAACCTAGCCGAAAATAAATGTGAACAGTAGTCGTGGCCCTATTTCTGGACTTAAAAAAGGCACAAAAACCCTAGAGACACCTTCCAAAAATAGAGTCCTAATCGCACTAGGAAAGCTGTAAATTTCTGTCGCGGACTTTGGGTACGTACCCGAAATATTTTGGGTACGTACCAAACTTACAGATTCATCTAATGTCCCACTGACTGAAACTGGGTACATACTCGAAATATTCTGGGTACGTACCCAAACATACAGATTACTTCTTCTCAAAATCTCTGAAATTGGGTTGGTACCCAAAATATTTTGCGTAGGTATCCAACTCTTGATTCCACTTTTTCATCTCCTTTATGGTATTTTTTCCATCTCGTCTACAAAACAACGATTTATCTCGAATTTAGCCATAAAGAAGTTCAAATAGAGAAAATAACAGGATAAGTCCATCAAAATAACCATAAAAAACTTGTAGAATTACGGATTTATCAATGGCTTCAAACCAAATTACTGGTACTGGACAGATAACGGGGAGGTAGAACCCTCCCAGACAAGTGAACCATGTATCGATCACGGTTCGTCAAGTACTTGGCATAGTAGCCACGAATATCCGCTAGGAAGATATGCTGAGATGTGTTTTGATGCTTCCAGGCAAAACATTGGCGGTTCTTCCTCGCATTTCAATGAACACGAATTTGTAGTTGGGGATGCGAATGATCATCGAAGGTTTAATGATGAGCCTCCTAACTCAGAAACTCAAAGGTTTTACGATCTTTTGAATCAGTATAACTAACCCGTTTGGCCTGGGTGTGAAAATCATTCACCATTGTCTGTCACTGCGAGAATAATGAGCATCAAAAGTGATTATAATCTGTCACATGATGGTATTGACGAAATTCTTCAGTTAATGTCCGAACTGAGTCCATCAAGCCATAGTATTCCAACTACTTTCTACGAGGCAGAGAAGCTGATGAAGAAACTTGGGTTGGTTAGCCAAAAAATTGATTGTTGCGTCAATGGTTGTATGTTATACTACAAAGACGACAATCGTATTGAGTGTAAATTTTGTGGTGCGCTAAGGCATCATATGAGCATGGTACAGACAATACATTTGACATACCTAGTGCACCACCTGCTTGTAAGGTAGAGCTAAAGCCAGCTAGAGGTGCCAAAAATCCTTCGTAAGTATTTTCTTTTACATATTCATGTTTTATTGTCTGGTTATTAAAATAAATGTTGTTAATTATAGAGATTTTATTAAAACTTTGCACAAATATATCAAAAATTTAGATGGCACCCATGTAATATCTGATGCCATCAAACGTTGTTTAAAAGATCACTACTGTAGGTGGCAGTCCATCCCACCGTATAAGGTTGATACGATGTTTGACGAGTGAAAGGTATAATATATTATGTAAATGTTGATTAATTATTAAATAAACATTTTATTGCAGTCACATTTAGTTTTTTTGGATCATTGGCAGAAACATGTCTATTACCAGCCCCAGTGCGAGGTACATATAAAGAAGGCCTTCATCTTTAATGGACGGTGGCGATTGGCTGGCATGTATTATGATATCAGGGATAGTGGGAAGAGGCCCGCAAGGATGCTCCCTAATACCTATGTGGAGTTGTGTAAGTATTAGGATTCCCCAGATTTTAAGAGGATTTCTGATCAGAATAGGAAAAATAGAAACTCAATAGCTGGAGGTGCCACCTACACATTGGAGTCTAAATCTATGGCCACTATTGCAGAGGAGATGGTAAAACTTTTATAAATTATGCTTATAAGCAATCTTCAATTTGCATGATTTATTGTGTATGAAGTATAATGAATGATTTTCTTTTACAGACACAGGAAAATAATGGTGTACAGCCATCACCTGCAGCAGTTGTTCTTAGAACGCATCAGAGGAAGTCTGACAAACAGATTGTTGATCCCCATGCATCTGATTTCATTGTAAGTGTATTTCAATTATTTTCTAAACTTGTTTAATAAAATTAAACATTTGTTTCAATATCAATATAATTATAACATATTCCAATATGTAGGAAACATATCAAGCATTGAAGCAGCGTCAGCAGCACGAGTCTGACCCTAGTGATACGAGGTCTGCTAGCATGATACAGTCTGATATTCGGCTGTAGACTGAAGCTGCTGGAGGACCAAACAAAAAGGGCTGCACGTACGGGATGAACTACATTGCAGACTCTTCATACACAACGCCAACTTTGCTTAGCCAGGTGCCACCATCCACTGAGACTACGCAAAGCTTGCATGATGAGATTGAGAAGTTAAGAGCACAGCAGCAGGAGATGAGGCAATTAATTCAAGCAGATAAGACCGCGCACCAGGAGTTGAAGGAATCCCAAAGTCAGATAGTTGGGATGTTGCATCAGTTGCTGAGAAAACAGGGGATTACTTCACCGTCCACCACCCACTCCCTACCAGTTGATGCTCCAACCCACCATGGCGACCACAATGATGACAATAATGTGGAGGACTACGATGGTGATGATTGTTAGATATATGTGTACTTTATTTTGATTTGGTATTGGCTTGGAGTTTATTTGATGTGGTATTGATAATGATACATTTGTACTTTATTTTGATTTGGTATTGGTTTGGAATTTATTTGATGTGGTATTGATGATTATATGGTATTAACTTCTACTTTATTTGATATTTTGTATGTTATTTCTAATATTTAGTTTTGAATAGTATGTAGAATTTCGTTATATAAATCTATTGTCAAATATAATTCTACCATGCTGTGAAAGTTTGAATTTTATATTACGTTTAAATATTTATAACAAGTTAAAAAATATATAAATATAATATATATATTGTTTATTATTTCATTTTCCAACTGAAAGCCAACGGAAATCCCACATATTTAATTTGGCAAAATTGAAACCTATCGACGGAATACTAACGAAAATCCAAGGGAAACTAAAATAAAATTCCATAGCATTTCTGTTGGCTTTCCGTAGGTACACATTCCGTAGGTAGTCCATTGGTATTCCGTAGGTTCTCTGCTGAAATTCAATTGCCACTCTATCCATTGGTAATCGGTTGGTAATCTGTAGGAAACTATCGGGCAAAATTCCGTCGGTTTTCCGTAGGTAATCGGTTGGCAAATCAGGTAAACATTTCCGTTGGTTTTCCGTAGGCAATCCGTTGGTAAATGAGTTCGACAATTCCGTTGGGCTTCCGTAGGTAATCCATTGGCAAATCAGGTCGACATATCCGTTGGTTTCCATAGGGACTCCACGGGTAAATCAGGTCAACGTTTCCATTGGTGTTCCATAGGGAATCTGTCGGCAAATTCTTATCGAAGACACTTTTTCTGAGGGAATCCATTCCGTAGGTTTTCCATCGGGTTTCCGTTGAAAAAAGTGAATTATGTAGGTTTTCCATAGAAAAATTCCGTAGGTTTTTCCTTGTTTTCTTGTAGTGTACATTAATTAGCTGTAACAAAAAAAAAAGAAAAAATTCAGTACAAAAGCTTAGTTGGAAAGAAGGCATTAATTAAAAGCAAGAAGATCTTTTCATCCTATCTCTTGAGGGAAAACACTATAAATAGGAGGGCTTGGCACCCCATTTTCATCGTACAACACACACAAACACATCCACACTCACACTAAATCCCGCCTAAGACACACCCACCCACACTCACCTTGCCCTCAATATAGAAAACACTCTATTTTTATAGTATATCTTCTACCCACACGCACATATATATATGTTAGCCCTCTATACATCCCCTTAATTCCATAAAACCCTCTTGAAAGTGTGTTGCTTCATTTCACCACATTCTCTAGCACTACCTCACATATATACTACTTCTAAACTAAAAAGAAAAGAAAAGAAAAGAAAGAAAGAATAAGTTAGAAAAGGTAGATATCTTAGTACATGAGTTAGTCTCTTGTGTTAGTTCTTTACCATGCCATACTAGATCCTATGATACAACTACAAGTTAGTTGCTATCTTGGTTCAGTTATATATATACACATTTCACATCCATGAAATTACATGCCTAGAAATTTCCTTAATTATACTAGGTATTCCTAGTGTTAGTCTTGCATTTAGCTATCATAATATTATGCTTTATTATGTTACCACAAACTGTTAGAAAGCATGTTCTATGTTCGTAAAATTAGGAAGAAAGCATGCCTATGTTCATAAAATTAGGAAAAAAACATGCTTAGCCACTATTTTAGAATATCATTTTAGTATGCTTTTATATTTTAAAGTATGAGAATATATTCTTTTTTTTAATGTGAAATTATGTAAGAATATGTGCAATATTTTCCTTAAAGTGGATACTAGGTATAAGTTCATAAAATTATAGCATTATTTGATAATAGGTTTGGGAAAATTTTGGCGAAAACCCCCCAAATAAATTCATTCTCTAGGTTATCAAAATAATTTACATGATCATAAGAATTTTGGTTATTCGAGTTAGAAAAAAATATTGAGGGATGTTGTAATCCTAAACTTGAGTTAATTTGGTTAATTAATTTGCTATTTTGTATTTGTCTTGCGTAATTTGATTTTAATATTTATTCATCTAATTTAATTTCTATCCCTTATAATTGAGTTTTGAACAAGTTTAGGAGGTCTAATTTTAGTACTTAGTTAGTAATAATTTACAAGTCTTTGTGGGATTGGACACTTTATTTACTCTATGGTACTTTTTGGCACATGTGCACCTGCGTGATAGGAAATTGCACAACATAATTTTGTATCTTTTGATTAATTGTTTCCTTTTCTTCTACTTCTTACACTGCTATTCCCACATCAAGTGCATTTTCCAACTTTTTGCCAACATCGGTCTTCCGTATGGTTCGATCTCCCACAGTAAGTACAAATAATTTTTTTTTGACCCGAGGGTCCACTGGAATTACCTTTGCTTCCTTGCATATCTATCTTCACCATTTTATTGGGTCCTCTCGACCCTTTTCCCCCTTGGCCACTCATATTCGGCACTTGGTCGAATTGTCCTTGTTTTACTCTCAATTGTTCCATAGTACTCTCAACTTTTAATGCCATTTCTACGGCCACTAAATAAGTTTGTAGGTGTATTGGAGCTATTCTATCTTGGATTTCCAATCATAATCCTCCGACAAACTTCCAAACTTTTCGAATTTCATTTTTAATATAGGAGGATGCGAATCTGGCTAGCTTGGTAAACATGGCTTCATATTGGGAGATCCTTAAACCCCTTTGTTTGAGGTTAAGGAATTCCCATTCATGCCTTTCCTGGACCACACGCGGGACATACTGTAGGTTAAATTCTTGAACAAAGTTTACCGACGTTCGAGGGGTTCCTGCTGCTTCCTAGTTATTGCTTATCCTCTTCCACCAGTATCTGGCATCGTCCTCCAACCGAAATGCTGCTAAGACAACTTTACGCCCTCGTCACAGCTTAAAACCTCAAAGATCTTTTCCATGGATTCTAACCAGTTAGTTACCTTAACATCATCGGGCTCACCTTTGAAACTTGATAGTCCTAACTTGAGGAAATTAGCCAATGCATTGTTAACAGGGATCCTCTAGACTCCTGTGATTGTTGTTGCCATGGTTTTGATTCTCAAGTATTATAGTAATCCTTTCGAATACCGCAACGAATCGATCCTTTTGATACTCGACATTTTCATACATCCTTTTCGGTGCCATCTATATCCAAAAGTTTATCTTAGTAACGAATGTAAATAGGTATAAAGTACTAAATCTTTATATGTCAAACATAGTATTTATATCCAAAATGATGGCATCATAACAATAGAGCTTACAAGCACACTTACCTATTTACATATGCATCTACTATATAATAGTAGTACTGTCTAGGTAAAGCATACTAGATTTAATAACTATGCTTCATACTATTATACAACTATATATTGAGGTTAGTAGGGTAGCCTCGAGTCCCCAACTCCAGGCATGGAACTACAGTATCGCTCATTGTATTTGGCTCTAGGTGCTCATCCGTTGAACCCATGAGATCCTTGCTTTTCATGTTGACAAACTCTGCCAAGTTCTGATACCTAGCATGCAATTCATAAATATGTTTTTGTGCACCCTCAAGACTAATATTTGCATAATGCAGCTCTCCATGCAAATAATCAGTCGTCCCCCTAAGTTCCATCGTTTCTTCCAACTAAGCCGTCTACACTAGGTACAGTAAATTTAAAAGTAGATGGTTCAGCACGATAGTTGTACTTCAACCTATGGCTAGATGAACCGTGAAAATGGACCATCATCAACACAACTCTCACAACTTAGTTATATAATACTCGAGAGCTTAGGTCTTCCAAGACCTTATTCTGATACCACTTGTAATGACCCTGAATAGTGCATGAAACTATTTATGAAATCTTACAAGCAACAAGTCTAATACATATTTACAAATATGTCTACTAGAAAAGACAATACATCATTTTATTGATTTCTAAGCAAAAGCTTCAAAGTTTTCTTCCGCCTCACCCTTTTGTAGGTTCGTAACACTTTGATCTAAAATATGCATGTAAAGAACAATCAACATCATGTTCAGTAGAATTATTACATAATCACATAAAGTGTTAGTGTGTGTTAACTGCACATAGTCTATGACGACCCCGAAATCCCTTTATTATTATTATTATTATGGCTATTATTAGATTAATACTATCATTATTGGCTACATACATGCATACATTTTTAATTGCAACGTATAAGGTACATTACATAAGGGTACATCAACAAAAGAGAGTCTCGACTTGCTAGTTTACTACTGATACATAGCAAAAGCAAAAACCCAAAACAGGTACGCAGCGGAAAATCCTACATCCTTCTTCCTAATAAAATGCTTCAAAAGGTTCCTCCTCCTCACCATCATAAAAGCTATCTTCGGAAGCATCTAAAATATAATATAACATGGAATCAACATACGTTGAGTAGAAACACTTCTTTATACACATAAGGTGCTCGGGTGTCAAGTGCACATTAGTTACACATAGCACATATATAATTTCACACTTTCTACCTTTCATCACCTGACAGTGACCCTTATAACTACCCGGGCCGAAATAACAACAAGCACATTTCTCCCGCCAGTCTTATCCTCCAATGGTCGTATCCCGGGCATACGCCTTAGTATTGTTCTACGACCCTCTCTCTTGAGTAGATCCCTCCATCTACCCAAGGGAGGGATTAGGAGATGGAATGGTGGTGAACTCTCCCGGCTACTCAATAGTATGTCCCGGTGGAACACCCCCCAGGCCATTCCAGCACATATGGGCCCATTCACACAATTGCAATTTGTTCACATATGCACATCATCATAGTTTAGCAAAGTAAGCTCCACACGTATAAATGAACGCTTTATGTTTGCTTATTAAGCATATGTAAATAGATAGTAGCAAAATATGTAAATAGATAAAATATAAATATAAATATATAAACATAACTAGTATAAATATATAAATATAAAGACTAAAATATAACTAGTATAAATATACTTAAATATATATATAGATTAAAAGATAACTAATATAAATATAAATATATAAAATATATAAAATGTGATATAGATAAGTTTATATATATAAAGATGATAGGAAAATATATAAACTGTATAAAGTGTGATATAGATATAAGATGATTGAAATTATCTACATATATATATAAACTAATAAAATGAATATAATTATATATATACTTATACGTACCATATATATATATATATAGATTAAAGTAGTCTTACTAAGTATTACTAAGTATATAATTAGTCTATAATAAGTAGACATATATATATACGTTCATAACTATATATAGATATATATACCTAATATAATATGAATTAGCTAAATGAATAGATAACAATACTTTAAATATATATATATATACGTACATAGATATATATATATATATATATATATTTCTATAATCATCAAAGTAGGCATAAAACTATACAATAAAGTATAATAAATAGATATATGGAGCTTTCTTCACAATTACTTTCAAGACAACATAGGATATTCCCCTACTAGCTCATTTAAAGAATCATGGTCTCATACTACCTCATATAAAGCATAGAACTCACATAATAATCCAAATAAAACATAAGAATGCCTTGTTATTGTAAAAGGCACAATAATCACATAGTTTTTCAAGAAAGCATAGTAAGCACATAGAACTCCAAATAAGCATACTAATCACATAAGATCTTCAAGATCATGCTCATAATTCTATCCATCCTTCAACTTCCTCCCAACAAGAGTTAAACATGATAAAATGAACTATAAAGTAACATGAAGCTAGCAACATAACTAAAACTCTCAACTTGGAGGTATGTTTGGCAAAAGCTCTCACTCTAGGCCATTCAAGCTTGTTCTTTTACATTGCTTGGGCACAAGAGTATGGAAGCTTGCCTAATCTCCTCAAGAAGAAGAAGAAAAACCCTCTACTTAAGGTATAAAGAAGAGTTCCTACCTTAGTTCTTCAAAGGGTGTAGTAATTTGGAGGAAGTGAAGTGTTTGGAGGAAAAAATGAAAGAGAGTGTAAGAGCAAGAGAGAGTGCACGGTTTTGGGCTGGAAAAATGGCTGAAAAATGAGGATTTTGGTGTATATGGTCTTGTGTAATTATCTTCCATGTATTAGACACAAATATCCAATTATTAAATTCAACTAAATACCTATTCCATACATTATACATGGCTATATATGCTTACACCTATTCTTACTAAATACCATGTATATGTATGTGGGTATGTGTGTGTGTGTATATGTAGCCATGTACATCACCACTAATATATAGTTATTTATGTATGTGAGGTTCAAGAGTATGTATTAGTAAAGATATTTTGATAAAATATAAAATAAAATCAACTAAAATCAAACAAAAACCTATATAATCTGAAACTCTTATTTATTAAGTATTTTATTGCTTATTTCTCAGGAAAAAACGAAATTTGGGGTTGGAGAGGTGAAAAGACCAAAATACCCCTTGTTTTGCCAATTTTTCAAAAATTGCCCAAAAATAGAAATAAAATTGTAAAAATTCGAAAATTAATTTTTATAAGTCAAATAAAACCTAGAATATTTATTTGTATTATTATTTTAATTTTTGGATAATAATTAAGCATTTTAAAAATTAGATTTCAAATTAATAACTTAAATACAATGTTTTCCGAAAATTACTAAAATGCTTGGAAAAATAGGTAAAAGTTGAAAATAATCTATTAAAAATTTCTGGAAGTTTAGAAGGATCAAATGCATAAAATTTTAAAAAAATATTTGGAATTTATAATATTTTATAAATATTTAGGTGGTAAAATGCTCACTAGTTCACAAAAAAAAAATCATAGTTGAAAAAAATAATCTCTAGAAATCAATAACTCACAAAATAATCCTATAAATTTTGTATAATATAAAATAGGTAAATAAGGGATTTACCGGGTCGTTACATAGTCACATAAAACTTTCACACATTACTACTTGTTTTAGTCACATATAGTGACTTCCTTATAACTCCCACCACAATGAAACTCATAATCGATCCGAAACACATCAAAATCCAACAATCTCAACCGAGTCACACCAGTGGTCATAACTAGGGTATATGCTGAAATCCTACGACCCACTCTCACATGGATTAGGATATGGAGAGCAAGAACTCTTATAAGCGGCAAGCTTAATAGCTTGTCCCTGCGGAACTCAAACTCATCCACTTCGAAACACTTTTGGGCCCATCACATAAGTACAAAATATTTTCCACATAAACTCTGTACTAAAACTCAAATGAGCATGTTTTGTGAAACTTGATTTTATGTAAATGAAAACTACCCACGCATGCATGAAATTAGAACATAATGACATGTATAAATAACATAATTATGGTTTAAACGAACATAAAGACATGCATAATTGCGACATAAAATCACATAATTAGAGCATAAGAGCATAGGTATGTTCTATGCATAACTAAAGCACATCATATGGGTATAGGCATAATAACACCATGCTTATCATTATTTTTTAAGCATATGGTCATTGCCCTCATCTTTCCTACACTACTTATGAGATTCATACAATAATTCTACCATTTCAAGAGTGTTTAAAGGAAATAAGGGGATATATAGAAGGCTAATAGGTATATATGTATGAAAAAAAGAAGGGTTTATTTATGTATATATGTGTGTATGTGTTTGTGTGTGTGTGTGTGTGTGTGTGTGTGTGGAAAATATGCTATAAATAGGGAGTGTTTTGTGTGTTGAGAGTAGAGTGAGTGTGGGTATGTGTGTTTTAGGCGGGATTTGTGTTGTGTGGAGAAATTGGAAGACATTGGCCCTCTATTTATAGTGCAAGTCCAAGAAACATGAATTTTTAAGTAATTAGGTGAATTTACAATTAATGCAATCTTCCACGTAAGGGCTTAAGTGTATAGCCTAATTAGGTTGAAGTGTGCCCTAAATGAGATGACTCAAGGGCTGAGTTGATGAGAAAGTAACAAGTATATAGATTCTAGAAATATATATATTATATGTGTATTATTTCATTAAATGAGGTTAGCAAATATCTAAGATTTTATGTATATATATCACACATATCTCACATACCTATATATATATATATATAATTGTATATATATATTACACACGCATATCTATATAGATAAATCTATATTCCTATATTTATATATACGTCTATAACAAACACACTCATAACACACACACTCATATATATATATAATCGTATACTATATATGTATATGTATTTAATTTTGTAAAGTAGAACTTTGTTTAATTAGAGAATTTTATGTAGGAAAATCCTAATATATATATATATATATATATATGTATATATGTCTCAAATAATATATTTCTAATAGGATTTCCTAAATATTTCATACATTATGGATAAATATTAAAAGAAAAAAAATATATAATTTGTTCACAATCTTGAATATAGTACAATACATGCATAAAAACACCTTGTGTAGGAAGATATATATATATATATATATATATGTATATCATGGCTTGTAATGGTCACAAGTGTACCTAGTAGTTATTACCACTCATGAGGTAGATATATGATATGGCCTTTAAGGGTTGCAAGTATACCTAGTTGTGACCGCTCATGAAGTGAAAATGACATAAAATAGATGAATGCAATGTGTTGAAAATGACTTTTAATAAATAAAATGAACTAAACTAAATATATAGGTAAATATATATATACACACACACACACACGTTTTCATACACATACATATACAAGTTTTGTGTTCAAATTTTAGGTGTGTGGAATTAATCCTAATGTATATATCTCAATGTATATACACAAATATAATCTCAAAAAACTATGGGATACAGATGTAAATAAAGGTAATTTTGAAAGTTTAGTAATAGGAAAAATAATTTACAAATCATGTATAATTATGCATATGCATATTTATTATAAATCTATGAATAATAAAATCACATATTTGCGATAAAATCACATAATTAATATTATTGTCACAATATCTAATTTAAATAATAAGGTTTTACCGGGTTGTTGCATTATTTGTTTTATGCACCCTGATTGTATTGAAACTATAATTGTTGTGGTGGTATAAGGGGTGGAGATATAAAGGCCACACGAGGAAAAATGAACCCATTTTGATGTGTTGTGTGGTGAAAAAGAGAAAGACAACATGTGAGAATGCCAATATATGTGCCCCCTCCAAAAAAAAGGAGCAACAAAAATAAAGTATTGTGTCTAATGACACCAACAAAAGGAAAAAAAAAATAAAAGGACACATGTAATTGATAGGTGATGAAGAAAAATGACAGTGAGCTATTTGATGAATAAGTTTGGGGGAAGTGTTGAAAAGAAAAAAACGGGGAAAAGTCAAAAGTTGAGTTGGGGTATTGAGCCACTATTTGCTCAAATATTTCCTACTTTAACCCCAACCTTACATTACAAGCTAAATAAAGTTCTATTGATCCTTGACATAGTTTGTCTACATTAGCAAAGACAGGGAGGAAAGATAGACATATGGATAACAGTACTAGTAATTAAGACTATAGGAGCATAAGTTAATGCGAAAGGTTAGAGTAGTAATACAACTCAATCACACAACTAAAATTGAGGGGTGGCTTAAATGGTGATGTTACACATGAATGAAGCATGAATTTAAAGTGTGTATGCTATCTTTTGTTGTGTTGTGATGAAATGGGACCTGAAAATATGATGAGAAGTTACTCGTATCATTTTGTGCTTCAAGAGTTGTGTTTCCAGGTAGTACGGTCAATTTTATGAAGACTTGTTCATTGTCTTAGTTTGTTTTTGTTTTTATGTCGTGTTGCTTGGGGATGAGCAACGGTCAAGTTTGGAGTAGCTGATAAGTCCTTAAATTCTATATATCTATGCAATTAATTGCACGGTTTTAATTTTGGTTTAATGTTTGGTTTTTTCTTATTTTAGAAAAATGAGTCTAGAAGGGTAAATAGGCAGTAAAAGAGTACGATCCTGCTTAAGAAATTGGGAATCTGCACAAAAACAAAATAATTGGATAGAACTGGCCATGAGCCTACACACAAAATCTATGAATGTGCTCAGGCTGCAAATTTGGCAATTTTCTACTCCTACCCTAATCAAGATTTGAGGTCAAACTAGGGCTTTTAAGGTCTTTAAATAGGAGAAAATGCAGTAGCCGAAATAATCATACTTTTACATTCGCTTTGGTAGTTTTTTCTCTAACGTTTATTATTGTAGATAAAATTTATCCTCCAAGACTCCATCGAGAACACAAGACTGAAGACTAAGGAAGTTAAGATTCGACGATCAATTAGAGTTTTCTCTTCTCTTTATCTTTAAATTTTAGTTGTATTAATGGATAATTTTTATTTTCTTTTGGATTTTGTTAACATGAGTAGCTAATTATTTTGTTTTGGGATTATTACTGAACCCAATATGCAATTGTTTTGAGTTTTTCCATATTCCTATAATTTTTGTATATTTATTCTTATTGTTTAGCTAGGATTGTTTGTTTGCAATTTTTTGGCAACCAATTGTATATTAGGGATTCTATCTAAGCCTGGATAAAGAAAATTTAGAAATTGGATAACAAACTAAGCAACACATGCTTGATTTTATGTATGTCAAAAGTCAATTACCTTGTACGATAGACATATATTTGCAAACCATGTGTAACCCAATACGTGAACTTAATGCTTACTGTTAGTCATAGACATCTAGGATAGCATTATTTAATAACAAACTTGGGAAAATTTTGGCAGGAACCCCCAAATAAATTCATTCTCTAGGTTATCAGAATAATTTATATGATTATAAGAATTTTGGTAATTCGAGTTAAAAAGCATATTGAGCGATGTTGTAATCCTAGACTTGAGTTAATTTGGTTAATTAATTTGCTATTTAGTACTTATCTTGCGTATTTTGATTTTAAATTTTATTCATCTAATTTAATTTCTATCCCTTATAATTGAGTTTAATTAGAACAAGTTTAGGAAGTTTAATTTTAGTACTTAGTTAGCAATAATTTACAAGTCTTTGTGAGATTCGACACTTTATTCACTCTATATTACTTGTTGACACAAGTGCACTTGCGTGTTAGAAAATTCCACAACATATTTTTGTCTCATTTGATTAATTCTTTCATCCCTTTTCTTTTGCTCTTTTCATCAAGAATCTAAAAAACCCACAAAAATCTTTCACAACCCATTAGCTTTTATCTACTAGGGGTTTGAATTTGAGGCGGTAACGAGCACTAGCTTGTGGTTTTTAACATCTTTTGTTAGCTCTCGTTTCTTGTTTGAGAAAAATGTTGAAAATTGTGCTCAAAATGGGGAAAATGTAATTGTGCCTGTGTTCGCTCTTCTTCTCCTCTTTGTGTGGTGGTGCTTGTTCTGTGTTCGCATAAAATTTCACAATCACTAAGTTCGATGAGAAGATAGTGATTGTGGAATGGCATGCCAAGAATGCATATTTAATCAAAGTTCAAAACCACTGAATTCGATGACAAAGACAACGACTTTGAAATGAATTTGTGATGTGTGGCTGGGCGTGCCAATGTGCAATAAACACACAATGTGAAGTATTTTTGATGTGAATTGTGCCTCAAACTTCTAATTCAAAATGATTCTACCATAGTAGACAAACACTAGACCTAAGATTCGACTTGCCTACAACTAAATGTAGGACTTAAGGAATTGCTTTGAAAGATGATGGCTATTCAAAATAAGCAGTACAGACTTTGGCTACGAATGTGTGCATTGATGATACGTGCCATATCTACAAACAAGTGCATCGAAAGACTCCATGGACTCTAGCTACAATTGGAATATTGATGACTCCGTATGATAGTTATACACGAGTGCATTGAAAGACTTGTACAACCCTACGACAATCGATAACTTTCGCTACAATTCCTCATGTACGTGCTTGACATGAGTGCAGGATATCATGAAACCACATTGATATCTCAATCGGGCGAGTGATGGCTATGACCTAGTGACGCTACAGAGAGAATGCATAATAGCTTTCTACCCTATAGATTAAGCTAATCTTGGTTCATTCTAAGCTAAATAGTTAAAGAAGTGTAGACTTCTTGATTGAAGTTGTTGTTGAGTTGATTGGTTGAGTGTAGACCGCCTTTTCTTGATGCTTTTCAACCTCTTTTTATAGCTTGAGTTTTCAAAAACCTCCACCTTATTCCCAGAATTAGTTAGCCTATTCAAATTTGAACACTTAAATGTGGTGTGCTTTTGTGACACATGCCTTATTTTTGTGGCGATATGGTTATGCCATTTACTTGAAATATCTGGATGATCTATGCACGACCATTATCTTTCGTACTTTGGTTATGCCAATTTCCTATTCCTTTGCTCATGTTAGTTCTTTCTACTAACATTTTCTAAAATAATCTTGTGTAAGTAAGCACATAAATTTATTTATTTTTCTATTTTATTTTGGCAGAGTGGGCTATAAATTATTTATTACAATATCTCGACCTTAGTCTATGCCTTAACACGGGTTGGTCTCACTTCGTCTCAAAATGACTAAATTGAATTGGCATGACTAATAATTTAGCCAACTTCAAAAAATACGAAAATTTATTTGGGTCCAAACATTCTGTTTCAATTCCTTCGTTACCCAATAGTAAGTATCTATACATACACATTATATGTATATACACTTTTATGTACAGTTTGTATTCGGTATCTTCTATAATCTTCTTTTCATGTGATTTGCTCTTAAATTTCTCTCTATTTCATTTTTGGACAAGAATTGTTAATAGGTTTTTCTCAGATGCATTCTCAATGCTGATGAAATGGGGTTTTATCCCTTAAGAGCACAACTAAAGCTAGTAAAAATTGTACATTGGATTTTATACTTTTTTGTCAACTGTTCTTGGACTCTTCCATTTTTCCCATCAAGCGAGAAAGGGGATCCTTTCTTGCATGCTTTTGCTCCTTTAATCGAATCAGACATGTTTTAATTAAGGCAATATCATTTCGAGAAGAAAAGCACCGAGACAAAGAGGGAACTCAACAAAGAAAGCGCGAGAATGATTTTATAAGTCACTAGCCATTTAACTTTTGGGAATGATGTCGTTTAGTTTGTTACTTTTCTTTTTCTACTGATAAAATAAAGAGAGACGTAGCAAGCTAGGTCTGATGGTCCCAGATTTTCCTGATTTGGTGGACCATTAGGGAGGATCTTTCCTTATTTAGCATTACACTTTGCGGGTGTAATGTCTCATGTTATGTTTCCGATTGATGATTCCTAATTCCCTTTTTCTATGTTTTTCTTCCCTTCTCTTCTTCTCATCTTCTCTTCTATATCTCTCTATTCTCTCTCTTTCTCAAAGTTCATTAATCAATTTATTTGCTAACCACCGTTTGATTTGCAGGTCATTTTTTCACTGAGTTGGATAATTGCACTTTTGAACTTAGGCAGGGTTGAGATAATTAGAGTGGCCTCAGAACTACACCTGAGCAGGGATTACCAAGAATAATAGTGTATACTTAGAGCTGTAAATGGATAACCGAAAATCCGATTACCATTCGCATCTGTATTCGTTTATAGGGCAAAATATCTATATCTATTTAAAACGAATATTATCTGTATTTGATTATAGATATCCGATCACTACAGAAAAAACGCCGGATTCCGGCAGAATAATTCAGGGGGAATATTCCGCCGGAGTAAAACCGGGGGAATTCCGCCGGAATTTCCCACGGATTTTTTTTTAATTTTTTTAATTAAAAACCGGGGCAAATTCCGGGGGAAAATTTCCCCCGGTTATTTTTTTAAATTTTTTTAATTAAAATCAGGGGAAATTCAGGGGGAAAATTTCCCCCGTTTTTTTTTAAAATTTTTTTAATTAAAACCGGGGGAAATTCCGGGGGAAAATTTCCCCCGATTTTTTTTTAATTTTTTTTAATTAAAAACCAAGGGAAATTCCGGGGAAAAATTTCCCCCGATTTTTTTTTAATTTTTTTTAATTAAAAACCGGGGGAAATCCGGGGAAAATTTCCCCCGATTTTTTTTTAAGTTTTTTTTAATAAAAATTGTGATATTAAGATATAATAGGCAAAATAATAAACAAAGTTGGAAGTAGCTCAATGGCAAGGTATTAGTCTTATATCCAAGAGGTCCCAAGTTCAAGTCCATACAAGAGCAAAAGTTCTTTTTTTTTTAAAATTAAAAATTGGGGGAAATTCCGAGGGAAAATTTCCCCCGTTTTTTTTTTTAATTTTTTTAATTAAAAATCGGGGGAAATCCGGGGGAAATTTCCCCCGGTTTATTTTTTTATTTTTTTTAATTAAAATCGTGATATTAAAATATAATAGGCAAAACAATAAACAAAGTTGGAAGTAGCTCAATGACAAGGTATTAGACTTGTATTCAAAAGGTCCCAAGTTCGAGTCCATGCAAGATCAAAATTTCTTTTTTTTTTTTAAATTAAAAACACTCTTTGGGGAAATATATTTATATAATATCAATACTATCTTTTAACTATTATTATTTATCCTATCTTTTAATTATGTATATAACATACTTATAGGTATACATATGTCTACATAGTATATATATGTTTATATAGTATATATAATATATATGTTTATATAGTATCAAACTATATTTTAATTATTATTATTTATACTATCTTTTAATTATGTATATAATAAACTTATAGGTATACATATGTCTATATACTATATGAATGTTCATATAGTATATAGAATATATATATTTATATAATATCAATACTGTCTTTTAACTATTACTATTTATACTATCTTTTAATTATGTATATAATATACTTATAGGTATGCATATGTCTATATAGTGTATATATGTTTATATAGTATACATAATATATATATTTATATAGTATCAAAGTATATTTTAATTAGTTATGATATATTTATTGGAATACATATATTTATATAGTGTATATATATGTTTATGTAGTATATATAACATATAAGTTTATATAGTATCAATACTATTAGCGGACAAAACTATTTATAAGAATCAAACGAATATTATTGGTATACATATGTTTATATAGTATATATAATACATGTGTTTATATAGTATCAATCCTATATTTTAATTATTTATAATACATTTATTTTGTTTTTTAAAATTGAAAGAAAGAATGTTAAAATAAGAATAATCAAATAAATATATAATAAATATAAAACAAAACAAAACAGAACACAACCTCCAGCAATAGCTTGGTGGTGAAGGGTTGGTCATCCAACCTCGAGGTCACGAGTTCGAATTCCCTCAATTACAAATATTTGCATATTTTGGGAGTTACTATACCAGCGGCGGCCGGACCGGCGGCAGCGGCGACTGGCGGCGTTCCGGGGGGCTGGCGGCGGCGGCGGGGGGCCGGTCCCGGGCGGGTGACGGCGGCGGGGGGGCGGTTCGGCGGAATAGTCCTACGGAAATTTCCACCGGAAAGCAGTCCGGCGGAAATTTCCACCGGAATTCCGCCGGACCGTCTTTCCGGCGGAAAACGCCGATCCGGCGCCCTTTTTTCCAATGGACACTATTCCGCCGATTTTCCCCCGGTTTTCCGCCGGTTTTAGCATTTTCCGACTGAAATTCCGCCGGATTTCCGCCGGATTTTTCCCCCGGTTTTGGCCTTTTTTCCTATAGTGGATTATAAAAGGATACGTATATGATAATTTGATATCCGATCCGTTTAACATCTGCTCCAAATACATACTTGTTTATATATTCGATTATTTATAATTTAGTTGTATCCATTAAATTATATCCAATAGATAATGTTTGGGGAAAAAAAAACTCATATGTACACTAAATTTTGTATGTGCTTTTAATAATATTTAATTTTTAAAATTAATTGATTTTTTTGATATAATTTTGTAAAATTTATTTGCTGTTAATAGTTTTAAAAGATTATATTTTTAATAAGCATATGCATTATATTTTATTTATTATAAGATACATAGAAATAAAAAATAAATAGTTAATAATATGTGAATGATAAATAATAAGTTGTTGACTCAAATAAAACACATGAATTTTTGAATAGATATCATATCTTTATAACTAACAAAAATATAAAAAGAATAAATAAACAAACATATATGAGCTTTGAGTGTTATTAATAAAAAAAAAATATGATACCTATATGTGTGTGTGTGTGTGTATTTTCTTGTAAATAAGTAGATTATATATATACAAAAAATTGACTAAATTGTATACTCAAATTTCAATATTCAATTAATTAGAATTGGACATCAAATATTTACAATTGAATAATATACTTGAATATTCATAGTCGGATTCTAATATTCAAATAATTATAATTCAATTTAAATTAAAAATTACAACCGAATATAAATATATCCGATATCTGACGGATTCGGGTATTGTTATTGATTTTAAATATCTGTCAATATTAGTATCCGTGCCGATATCCGATAAAATTAAATGAATACGGATATAAAAACGCCATATTCACAAAAGACTTTGCACAATTAAATGGATACAGAGGCACAAAAGACTTTGCAGTCAACTTCCACAGGATGTTGCAGTATTTTACAAATCTTGGCGTTTTTGTTCCACAAATGAAGGGTCCATTTGAATACTTTTTTTAAAAAAAAAAATGCTTCTCGAACTTGCTATTTTTAATAGAGCTTTTTTCTTTTAAGTCAAGAAATTTTGCGGTAATTACAAGTACTTTTAAAATATACTTTTATTTGATAGCTTCTAAAAAGGGACACATTTTGACTTTTTCTAGCTTCTACTTTTCCAAAAATCATTCGGACACAATTTTTTCACTGAAGTTTTCTGTTTTAGAAAGTAAGTGCTTTACTTCTAAAAGAAACCTATCCAAATAGGCTCAAATTTAAATGGCCTAAGAAAGCCAGACAGCATGAACTTATGACTTGAGATCTAACGTCTGAGCATGTGCACCTTCTTCTACCGACTACGAAATTCACACTCTACAATGGGGAGCTTGGCTTGTACCAGTTTAATTATAGCGAAATGAAGGCACAACTTTAACTTCCGCAGATCCTTTCACCATGGAAAATATTCGTATTTTGCAGCACATATCCATACATGGTATACGTAAAATGTGAGAGGGGTCCCAAGGCAGAGCACTAAAAGCTTGATCATTCGACAAAACAGGAACCAAGCACAATTTTGGTCGGGTTAAAAGTAGCTGCACTTCAATTTCTATCAAGAAAGCCGCTTCACTTCAATCTCCAACAAGCTTCAAGTAATGAAGAAAACAATTGCTAAGCAAAGGATATATATTCTGGGACATAAACAAGAGAGGATTCACAAATCAATCTGCGGAATCTATAAAAAGAGAATGGACATTTTGCTCACACACAGGCATTAGAGTAGATCACTCAAGAGACGGAGAAATCTGGGTGTGTTGTGACACACACACACACACACACACACAGAATCACCTGTAAAGATAGAGGACATGTTTAAAGATGCTTTGCTCTCCAATCAACTTTGAAATTCTCATTGTTTTCATCGTCACTTGATGAATCTTCAGGGTCAGATTCCTTTCGTGTGACTTCAGTATCTTTAGCGCGCGTAGACAATCTAGAAGCCCTAAAATCCAGCTTCTTCTTTCTTAACATTTCAACTCTCTCTATATAGGCCCTGAAAAATCAAGATGAATTAATGATATTATTCGAGCATAGAGTAGGCTCATCTAGATTAAGATCCCCATAAAGGAAAAATACTTGTCCATATTATTAATAAGGGAGAATTACATCCACCTCCCCTGAGGTTTGGCGAAATTACATTTTAACCCACGGTTTTTTGTAAATTACAAAAACCCCCCTGAGGTTTGTAATAATTACAAGTAATGGACGGAAAGTGTAAAAAGTCCGTTTTGCCCTTTATTTTTTGCTGATATTAAATAGGGCAAATTACATCTACCTCCCTTGAGGTTTGGAGAAATTACAATTTAACCCATATTTTTTTGTGTATATTACAATAACCCCATGTGATATGTAATAATTACAAGTGATAAACGAAAAATGTATAAAACCTACTCTAGCCTAAAATTAACCTCACCAATGTGTTTTCCACATCAAAAAGTTGAAGACCCGCTTCAAGTTCACCGAAAAACTTGTCGGAAAATGGAGCAATTTTTTCAATATTATTACTTTTAGCCCCACAAAGATGTAATACATAACATACAACCCCAAATATTTTATATATATGACAAAAAAACCCGTCAAGGGTACTATCGGAACTTTACGTACAAAAACTAACGGAACCCTAACGGTCATAAACGGCTGGGGTAAATTGTTAGACGGAATAAACTTCAGGGGGGTTTTTGTAATTTACAAAAAACCGTGGGTTAAAATGTAATTTCGCCAAACCTCAGGGGAGGTGGATGTAATTTTCCCTATTAATAATTTACCTTAATAATTTACCTCTGTTCAACTGACTCCTCCACTTCAATCATTTCAGCTGCATCAAACGACAAGATGAAAACCAGTAATCCATCAGCGACAGTTGCTCTTATAGAAGCAATATGTTGGCTGTTCAGTTTATCAATGTAAGATCACTGAAAATGTGTGTAACCTCTTCTTCCTCCAATCGATTATCCATCTCCTCTAGTCCTATTTTAGACATAAATGTTTAGCCATTTCTCTTTCTAGGAAAGCATGTCTCCAGATCAAATTTTGGATAAACAACCACCATTTCTACATAGCTACTATTGTCCAAAAGGCTAACTCAATAGAGATAAAATCTGATAATGTGCAGAGATATAATAACTCTTCCCTATAGCTAGACAGATCAAAACATAACTGTTGCAAATTTGAATCACAAAACATGAATCTTAGGGAAACAGATTCCAACCTTTCCTAGATTATTCAAACTAAGGGTCAACTACATTTGCCCCTAAAGACAAACATACACACCAATCAAGGCCATCCAACAATCTTCATTGTTCAACCATGCACCACCACACAGATTAACAGTGACGAATATAGATTCTCTAACCAATGAAAATCACATTAGCCCGTTTGACTCGTAAGTAGAATCTGCGGATTATCACAAAGTTCATTGTCATCATCCACACAAAGTCCAACATCAAAACTTGTGTAAATTCTAAAATTATCACAAAACTGATTTATTTCAGGCACTATTGAGAAACTGAAACATTTCAATCAAGCAGAAGTATTTTACATATGACTTAAGTATTATCTGAACTTGAATGGATACTATATTAATGTTTCTAACATTAACTATTAATCAACATAATTTTTGTTAACAGAATTGTAAGATATAGCCACAAAAGAATTTTTACCAGGACTTTATCCTCGCCACCACCCACCCACCCACAAAACAAAATAATAAATAGATAGATAAATAATAGACAAATAAAAAGAATTTTTATCAAGAACGTCATGATGGTTTCCAGTTTTTCAGAAACACAGAAAATGAATCATACAAAATCACCTAGCAGCCTCAAACTCGTCCAACCAAAGATGCCCAATTGACATTAATCAGTCAAAACATTGGACAGGCAACTGAGAACTTAGAGACGGGATTGCCCAACATTCACGCTGAAAAGCAGTTAATTTAAGTCCTGTATACCAGCTCATCATCTTTAAAATAAAGATGACCGAACTTCTAGTATTTGGAATTTGGCTTCCTTAGTATAAACATACTTAAATCACTGAAATCGTTGTGGTGCCATTTCGAACTTCTAGTATTTGGAATTTGGCATCCTTTGTATGAGCATACTTAAATCATTTAAATTGCTGTGGTGCCTCTTCTTCACAATGGTCTTTATTTCTTTTGTAAATCATTATACAGGAAGTGTTACAAATGATATGTTAGATGCGTGTAAATATGTATAGGTATGGTACATAAGGGAGGTAGGTAAGGTAGATATATACACAAGTATGGGTATGGGTACACGTATAGGAACTAGTTAATGTGTACAATCTATGCAACTCTATATACTGTGGCACAAAATTGAATAAAATAGTCAAGCTTTTGCTGATGTCTTCTTCTCTATTCTGCCAAAAACACAGGAATATTCAAAATCGACGCTAGAAACAACTGCCATTTACTTTGTAGCCAGCGGATCATACAAAAACTAGGGGTTCAACATTGAGATAATAAATATAGGTTGCAATACCAGATGAAACTGAAGATTCAATCATCCACTTAAGCAACATGCTAACTAGACCTTATGCTGTATAGGAGGGCAAGCAAGTAGTGGTTGGGAAGGGAGGGGGTGCGATTTCAGAAAATTATATTCACAATTGGATCTTGTGTAATATCGTACTCTAAAAGAGGCTATAACATGGGTGAGTCAAAAGATAAAATACAGATGCATAAGCACATGTAAACTTATGAAAATTTGAAAACAAAACTCACTTGACATCTGGCTTAACAGGTGTAATGCCACGTGCATGTAAATCAGCATCTTTATCATCGAAAAAGCCAGCAGGAAGAGCTCCTTTGACTTGCTTTGCTTCTAAACCACTAGTTGATTCTGACACCTGCTTGAAATCCTTAGCCTGTAATCCAGGATTTCTCATCTGCATAGTTTTATTAGTAGATGATCCATCATGCCCAATCCTTGATACAAATGCCTCCACACCTTGAGTCTTTGTAGAAACAGAGGCCTTGTGTGAATCAATGTCCCTAGACCTGCCAGAATCCCTTCCTAGGAAGACAAAAAAGAAAAAAAGGTGAGATACAGTTTATGTCTGAATTAAGTCAATAAAAGAATCTCCTAGCATGTTGATTAAAATAGCGCAGTAAAAAGGTACATGATCAAGTGAATCCAGAAAGAGTGACAGAAAACAACATAATCAACCACATTTTATTTAGAAAAGTTTCAAGCATTTAAACAGCACCAGGACATTGTTGAGAAATGAAAAGTGTAATCTTGATTTTTGAGAAGTCAAAGAGTCATTCAAGATGGTGGTAACGGTTGGAAGTTATAATAGTTATTTCATATAATTAAGTTTGTAACCTATGAAATTAGTAGTTTAAGAGTCATGTCATTCATTAGGACACTAGTGTAAATAGTGGTCATGTAATAGGCATTTTGGGTGTGTGGGGTGCAGTGAATGTTAGTGAGTGAAAGAATTAAAAGAGTAAAGGAGTTGTAAAGGTCGTTTTTTTAGTAGAGTTAGAGTTTAAGTGAAATAGAAGTGTTGATTGAGTAGAGAAAAAATTGTGTGTTCTCCCCTCCACTTTCTCTCTCCTAAATTTGAGCACTCTTCTACACCATCCCCACCATGTTTCCATAACAAAGTGGTATTAGAGCCACATTGAGATGGCAACCACAGGAGTTTTCCCATTCCCAAAGCTCACAAAAGAAAATTATGAAAGATGGAGTATCCAAATGAAGGCATTCCTTGGAGGCCAAGGTGTTTGGGATGCCGTTGGAGAGGAATACGAAAAGCCTACAGATTTAGCAATTGCAAGCAGAGAAGAAAAGAAAAATGCAAAGGAGGCCAAGGTAAGAGATCAAAAAGCTCTCTCGTTCATCCAACTTGTGATGGATGACAATATTTTTGAGAAAATTGCACAAGCCAATATTACAAAGAAAGCTTGGGACACTCTAGTTAATACCGTCAAAGGTATTGACAATGTGAAGAAAGTAAGGTTACAAGCCTTACGATGTGAATTTGAGTCATTGCAAATGAAGGAAAATGAGGCAGTTTTTGAGTATATCTCATGAGTGCTTTTGATTGTAAATCAACTTGAAAGCAATAGTGAAAAGAAGGAAGATGCCCGAGTTGTTGAGAAGATACTTCGGTCTCTCAATTCGAAGTTTGATCATATCGTTGTTGCCATAGAGGAGTCTAATGATGTGGACGAAATAAAAGTTGATGAGTTAGTAGGAAAATTACAAGTCTATGAAGAGAAAATGAAGAAGAGAGCCAAAGAGCCATTGAACAAGCTCTCCAAGCCAAGATGAACCTCCATGAAAAGAAAGACGGCGTCAATAGGAGCAATCGACGAAGTGGCCGCTCACATTATTGCGGTCGTGGATGAGGTCGTGGCAGAAGACGAGGTCCCTACTTTGCCAATCAAAATGAAGAGAAACAAGGTGAATCCACTTCGATAGGAGGTGGATTTCGAGGTAGAGGATTTCAAATGAGGTGGCAAAATCGAAGAGACATTGAATGCTACAACCATCATCGACGAGTACACTATGCCTATGAGCGTTGAAGTGAATCCAGTGAGGAGAAGGAGAAAACTCACCTTGCTGAGGAAAAGAAACTTGATGGTGATACCGCTCTCTTGTTGGCACACAACCAACAAGGTGAAGGCGAAAAGAGCACTTGATACCTCGACACAGGTGCCAGCAATCACATGTGTGGTCACAAACACATGTTTGTTGAAATGGATAAGTCAGTGACAAGAAAGATTTCATTTGGAGATTCGTCACAAATTTCTATCAAGGGACGAGGTAAAATTTTAACTCGATTAAAGAATGGAGATCATCAATTCATTTCGAACGTGTACTATGTCCCTGGGATGAAGGCAAACATATTGAGCGAAGGCTAACTTTTGGCGAAAGGCTATGATATACACATGAAAGACATGACCCTTTACCTACGAAATGAAAAAGGAGTATTGTTAGCTCGTGTGCCTATGACAAGCAACAGGATGTTCTTGTTGAACATCAAGAACGAAGTGGCGAAGTGCTTAAAGGCGTGTTTAGAAGATGCATCGTGGTTATGGTATTTAAGATTGGAACATTTAAATTTTGGAGGCTGTAAGTTGATGTCGAAGAGGAGGATGGTGAAAGGAATTCCTTCCATTGACCACCCTGATCAGTTGTACGAGAGTTGTCTTGTCGGAAAGCAAAACCGTTACAGTTTTTCTAAGGAATCACAAACAAGAGCAAGGAAATCATTGGAGTTAGTTCACACCGATATATGTGGTCCTGTTACTCCGACATCACTTGGTAAGAACAAATATTTCATTTTGTTCATTGATGATTATAGTAGGAAGGCATGGGTGTACTTCCTCGAAAAGAAATCAAAAGCATTCTCAGCCTTTACAAGATTCAAGGCGCTTGTCGAAAAGTAAAGTGGCTACCAAATAAAGTTACTTTGATCACATCGAGGTGTAGAGTTCACCTCGCAGGAGTTCAAGGCATATTGTGACGAACAGGGTATTCGACGCCCCATGATGAATCCATACTCCCTGCAACAGAATGGAGTAGCGGAGAGAAATAATCGGTCCATTTTGAACATAGCCCGATGCATGTTGAAGAGCAAGAACTTGCCTAAAGAGTTGTGGGCAAAAGCTGTAGAGTGTGTTGTATACCTGTCAAATAGGAGTTCGACAAGAAGCTTGTGGAATCAAACACCACAGGAGGCGTGGAATGGATACAAGCCGAATATATCCCATTTGAAGGTTTTTGGAAGCATTACCCATATGCATGTTCCAGATCAACAAAGGAGTAAGCCGGATGACAAGAGTAAGAGGAATATTTTTATTGGGTACGATCAAAATTCTAAAGGTTACAAGTTGTATGATCCAACTAACAACAAGCTAAAAGTGAGCCGTTATGTTCACTTCGACGAGAAGAGCTCGTGAGATTGGAACTCACAACAGAAAGAACAATATAGTTTTTACCCATTCGAAGAGGAATCAAATCGAAATGAAAATGAAGACAAAGTGGAGGAGCCAGTCACTCCGACTGGACAACTAACAACCAATTCCACTTTGACAGATGCAGAATCTAGCAGTCAACCTAGAAGAAAGAGATCGCCTGCTAAAATATATGATGAATTGAATCAAACAATACATTATTTTGTCTCTTTGCAGATACAGAGCCAATTTATTTCAAAGAAGCAGCGGAAAGCCCAAAACGGAGGATGGCCATGAATAAGGAGATTGATTCTATTAAACGAAATGATACTTGGGGGAGCTTACCTTGCTACCAGCAAGATGTAAGCCCACCGGAGTAAATAGGTTTACAAAATCAATAGAAATTCAAAAGGAGAAGTGGATCACTACAAGGCGAGGCTCGTAGTAAAAGGCTACAAGCAGAGAGCTGGAATTGACTATGACGAAGTCTGTGCCCCAGTTGCAAGGTTGGAAACCATAAGACTTCTCATGGACATATCAAATGGACTTAAAGTCCGCATTTCCATTTCATCCGGAAGAGCATTGCCAAGAAAGATGTGCAAGTAAAGTATGTCAAAACTGAAGATCAAGTTGCTGATATCTTTACGAAGCCGCTCAAACGACAAGTATTTGAGATGTTCAGGAGTTGTCTCGGAATGAGGAAATCAAGCTTAGGGGGGTGTGTTGAGAAATGAAAAGTGTAATCTTGATTTTTGAGAAGTCAAAGAGTCATTGAAGATGGTGGTAACAGTCGGAAGTTACAAAAGTTATTTAATATAATTAAGTTTGTAACATATGAAATTAGTATTCTAAGAGTCATGTCATTCATTAGGAGACTAGTATAAATAGTGGTCATGTAGTAGGCATTTTGGGTGTGTAGGTGAAGTGAATGTGAGTAAGTGAAAGAATTAAAAGACTAAAGGAGTTGTAAAAGTTTTTTTTTTAGTATCGATTGAGTAGGTGTGTAGGTGAAGTGAATGTGAGTGAGTGAAATAAAAGTATCGATTGAGTAGAGAAAAAATTGTGTATTCTTCTCTCCACTTCCCCTCTCCTAAATTTGAGTACTCTTCTACACCATCCCCACAACGTTTCCACAACAGACACATGACAAAATGATAGCATGTGGATCACAGAACTCTGTATCTTTTGTCAAATCTCTATTTGTCCTGTAACTTCAGCTCTCGTTGGCTAAACATTTTGTGGCCTAACATCAATAAAAACATCAAGAGATACACAGTCATGCAAAGCCAAGATATCCTAACTTGATCAAAAACCAAAATTGAACTCATCATAAAGGTTAGTCATCAACACAAAGTAAAAAAATTTAGTGACTACCAGATCAACATCTCGAGATAGATCCTACACACAAAGAGTTGAAGGTTCCTCTACCGTTTTCCTTACAAATACAAGACATCAAAACAAGATTGCCAGGGGACACGCATGCTAGATAGTCAATCACAATAGCAAATGTCTAATATTATAAAATGCCTCAAGACAAAACGTCAAAATGCGAAGCATCTTGGACATAAAGTGGCACATTCCTAGCATATCAAGGGAAAAATTTAGAAATTAGAGAACCTCTATGCTATTAAAGATAATAGAACATCATAAAGCAAACTCCTGTAATAGTATCATAAGTAAATAAATTAACTAAACAAGTTATCTCCTCCAGTAGTCATTTGACACAGAAACATTCAAAATCTGGAAATCTTTAAATAGATTCCTACCTTTTTTCTGCCTCTTTTTCTTTGGATCATCAAAAAAATCAGGAAGTAGAGTAGATGACGAATGCGTATTTGGTCGATTATTTTGTCGATTGAGTGCAACGGCATTTGCTTTGAGTTTGTCTATAGCCTAATCAGACAAAAGTTATCACATTAGAAAAAATTGCAATGTTTCACATAAAATACGAGATGTTGATTTCTAAATCCTATTTGTAAATTCATAGATCATCAAAAGGGTAGGGGTAGAGGATATATGATTGCAATAAGCAAGAAAATTTGTATTCAGGAACTAATTTCTAATTATAGTACGGATAAGGAGGGGAAGAAAAGGAAATGAGAGTTTCCATCTGTCACATTGGGATAGGTAAAGGGAGAAGTGGGATTGATTTAATATGCGTGGAATGCAAATAATGATTTATTTCCTTTACTTATCTTCTCCCACCAAATAGTGAAAGCTACTGACGCGGAAAAAGTAGCCAACAAAAATCTTCAAAACTTCATAAAGTATGTCTGTGGATGTATGCCCCAGATAATGTTTGACATTGTACAGTGAACAGGTCCTTGGGGCCCACTAATGCACAAAAATTAGTGGCTGCCTCACAAAATCAAAATTTCAAGCAGACAACAGAGAGCACGTTCATAGCCATACTGAACTCTCTTAAGTTTTGTTACATGTGCCATCGCGTCTTTTTTCCCAGAAATCCTTACCGAAAAGATAAAGCATCTTTTGATGGTACAGAAGAGCATAGAAAGGCACCTCCATATTTGAGAGGCTCTCAAATACTAGATGAAATTAAAGATTTCCAAAACAGATTTGGCAAAACGGTTGGGAATTCAGATTTACCTTTTAGTTGGAAAAAAAGTATTCTTTTTGATTTACCTTATTGGGAGAGAAATTTGGTACGCCACAATCTTGATGTCATACACATTTAGAAGAATGTTTGTGATAAGGTACTTTACACATTATTAGATAGTGACAAGTCAAAGGACAACCATGGAGCACGCTTGGATATGAAAGATATGGGTATAAGACTTGGACTTTGGCCATTTTTTGATAAGTTTGGTAGAGAATGGTTACCACCATCTTCCTTTGCATTAAATAAAACTAAGGAAATCTTTGCAAATTTCTGAAGAATATAAGAGTTCCAGATAGTTATGCTGCAAAAGTAGGGATGGCAATGGGTCGGGTTTCGCGGGTCCCCGACCCGGACCCGATCCGATCAGGGCGGGTTTGGACCCGTATAATCGGGTTTGGGACGGGTTGCGGGTTTAAAATTCTAGACCCGCACGGGTTCGGGTCGGGTCTCGGGTCCAAGTGAACCCGACCCGCACATATATATAAAAATATATTTAATATATATAATATAAATATATAAATAAATATAATTAAAAAATCTTAAAAATTATTTTTTCATTTGAATATGTTTTATTAGATTTGATGTACAATTTGAATGTTTTCTTTTAAGTTTTTTGTATAATTTAAAAATTATTGTCTCAAAAAAGTTGTTAAAAAATAAAAATTTTAGTTATTGAAACAGGTTTACGGGTTGGGTTTGGCGGGTATGCGGGTCGGGTTTATGAACCCGGCGGGTTCAACAGGTCCAACCCGCCGGGTTCGGGTCTTTGGCGGGTCGGGTCGGGTCCGGGACGGGTCCCAGGTCCAAAATTTTTTGGTGGGTCGGGTCTCGGGTTTGGCCAAACCCGTACCAGACCCGACCCGTTGCCATTCCTATGCAAATGTATCAAGGTGTGTGCATCTTAAACCAATGAAGATCTTTGGCCTTAAAAGTCATGATAGCCACATCTTGATGCAACAATTGCTTTCGATTTCGTTGCGCAAGCTGTTATCGAAGTTGACTCGGCAAGCTGTGATTCGCTTATGTGCCTACTTCAGAGACTTGTGTTCCAAGACTTTGAATCATGCTAAGTTAGACCGAATGGAGCAAGAAATTCCCATTATACTTTGTCAGCTTGAGAAAATATTTCCTCCAACTTTCTTTGATATCACGGTACATTTATCGATACATTTGGTTATTGAGGCAAAGATAGCTGGACCAGTACAGTATCGCTGGATATATCCTGTAGAAAGGTAAAACTTCTTGCTAACTATATTACTATTTGAATATTTGTTTATTGCCTTTTTACATAAATATTTATGTATTTTCACTTCCTTAGGTATCTGAGCACTTTAAAGTCATATGTTCGGAACAAATGTCGACCAGAAAGCTCAATTTTTTAGGGTTCTCTAGCAGAAGAGGGTTTATCATTTTGTTCTTTATAATTTGATGAACATGTTGAAATAAGGCTCAATCGGCCTAGTCGAAACGATGATGGAGATGGAGTCAATGGTCCGGGCTTAGATATTTTTTCAATGATTGGACGTCCATTGTGGAAAGGAGAGGCAATTGTATTGGATAATGATATATTGACTAAAGCTCATCGATATGTGTTATTCAATTGTAAAGAGATTAAGCCATATAGAGGGTAAGTTAGCCATTGTGAAGAGATATTTGTTATTCAATTGTGAAGAGATTAAGTCATATGTGTTATTCAATCGTGAAGAGATTAAGCCATATAGAGATTATTTTTTATTTATCTGTATATGTGTTTAAATGTTCTTGAACAATTTGATTTATATGGCTAATGTGTAGCCAACACGAAACTGAACTTAGCCATAAAAAATGTGGTTCGGGAGAACATGAAATTAGGCGTAACCACAGTGAGTCATTTGTATCTTGGTTTTCTAAATGTGTATGTTGCATTGAAATCATTTTTAAACTTCTTTATTAAAATCAATCAATTTATTAAAATATTTACTTCGTGCTAAAGAAGATGTTTATTGCAAGGTGAGGAATTAGAACTAAATGAAGATGATCCTGACTTGAATAATGTGATACGTCTCTCAAAGTGACCGATGCCTGTTGGAAAAAGATACAAAGGATACATAGTCAATGGGTTTAGGTTTCACACTAACGGAGTGGAGAAAAAGAGAAAAATGAAAAATAGTTGGGTGATGGTGAATGCAACAACCACGAGTTTTGCTAATAAAAAGGATAAGAGACCTATTTTGGAGAATATGACATATTATGGAATCTTGAAGGATATAGCTGAGTTAGATTATGTTAGCGGCAAAAGGATGGTTTTGTTCAATTGTGAATGGGTGTCTAAATGTAAGAGGCTAAAAGAGGATGACGACGGGTTCACTTTGACCAATTTCTCAAATATAAAGCGCCAGCATGAGCCTTTTGCCCTTGCTTCGCAAGTTGAGCAAGTATTCTATATAAAGGATCCCTCAGAGAAGGAATGGCATGTTGTGATAAAGACAAAAGCAAGAGATAAATTTGATGATGGAAAAGATCTTTCAATAGAAAATGTTGGTACTAACTTGGAAATCGAACCTTACCCTTACAAACCAATAAATTTAGAGAAAGATATTGTATGAGTTCACGATGGGGACCTTGGAATTAGAACTATTGGCTAAGCCTATTAGATTTAGAACTATTGGCTAAGCCTATTCGGTTTAGGAATTATAAATCCTATAGTGTATCAAATTAGGAATAATCATTGTATTTAATTAGAGATTTAGGGTTAAATACTAACAATATATATATGCATTAGAATTATAGACGAGAGGGAGAGCAGCAACAGACGGCACCATAAGAGTGATGCCTTGATATTGACACTCGGATAGAGGTCACTTTGCTGGGTAAGTAATTAACCTTGTTCAAGTTCTAATTGATAATACTCATGTAGGCCTTAGGATATTACAAGAAAACTAGATAACTAGAATTTGGATGAAACATGATTCAACCAATCACCTTTTGATTCAAGATTGCAATGATTACACATTCATCCACATACACACACATTAGTTAAATTGGATGGTGCACTATAGGAGCATATCACCGTACACATATAAACATAGGCACACACAAAAGGTGTTAATGTATTTTTTAAATTTGCAATCATTACATGGTGTGTGCATATTACACCTTTTGGTGTGTGTGAGAGTTTTGCTATTATAAGATTTATAAAACAAAGAGTAATTGTATTCTCTTGATTAAAAGCTTTATATTTTTGGCCGAGGACGTTTTCACACAAAACTGTACTCGAGGGTAATTAAGGTTGGCTAAATTTACATTAGTATTATGGATAAGATTAGTGTCTCTTTTATTTTATAAAATAATTTCCAAATGAAAATTTATTATTAGTAATAGTTAGGAAACAATCAGTAGTACATTGTTGGTATTCGAATTTAGTGCACTCCTATAGATTAGCTTATACACATATTTTTGTGCTATTAGATTCTCTCCGCTACGATTAGACCTTGATTGTACGGTTGGGATACAATAAGAGATTGATTGATTAAGGTAAGTGGTTTCTTCCCTCTCTTTCTTTTATAAAAATATATTTTTATGAAACTTATATTTTTGTTCAAGTAAATTATAATGCTATTTTATGAATTTTCTATATGAAAAGCTAAATTTGTTTTGTGTTGTGCTATATGTGTATATGTAAACATGCTCTGAACACTTGGAATTCTATCGATAGGAACGAGTTCCGAAATTTCCGACCGAGCTATGGGGTACAGTAGCAACTTCTGAACCCACTTAACGGGGTTGTAGTTAAGGCCCTCCTACGGGTAATAATAGTAGTTTCCGAACCCACTTAACGGGATTGTAGTTAAGGCCCTCCTACGGGTAATAATAGTAGTTTTCGAACCCACTTAACGGGGTTGTAGTTAAGGCCCTCCTACGGGTAATAATAGTAGTTTCCGAACCCACTTAACGGGGTTGTAGTTAAGGCCCCCCTACGAGTAATAATAATAGTGTCCGAACCCATCTAACGGAGTTATAGTTAGGGCTTGATCAAGTTGGCCAATAGAGATTTTGAATGTTCACGAGCATGGATATATAAATGAATTTGTTTGATTCTGTTTTGTTGTCCTTTCTATTATTTGAAAGTCAAAAATGTTGATTTTTGAATATTGTCTATGTGTGCAAAGTGTGATTTTAATGTTATATATATATATATATATATATATATATGTAACTTGCTCAAATCCAATAGAGGGTCAAGAGACCCCTTACTGGGCCAGTGCGCTCACACCACTAATAATCATTTTGCAGAGGATAGTGCCAAGAAAGGTGACGAGGAACAATTTTGGGGTTGGTGAGTGGATTGATGGAGTCTCTGCTTAGGGAATTTAGTGATCGCTATTTAGTTTTCATGTTTCCTTGTATGACTCTATCTATTAAGACTATTAGGGATTATTTTCTACTTATGTTTTGGAATTGGAGATGTAATAGTTAGGATTATTACCTTTTCCGCTGCCACGTTCAACTAAGGTTTTCAATAAATATTTCATGGTTTTTAGTATGTTCTGATTTCCGTGGCTTGGTGTCTCTAAGTCCTTTGGGCTTAGGGGCATTGCCGTGTTGCGTCTCGGATCCGGGGCGTGACATATGCACTATCATTGCGTACTCAAACTTGTGCATTTTTCATTATGTCTAATAAGACTTAGAAGTTGCGTGGTGCCTTTATTGTTGCATCCTAACAGTCTTATGATACTGATACTGTTACGATCCGTACTTCGTTAGCTATATCTCGAATGTTACACATAAAAGTTCACTACCCGGAAAAATACCCTTCTTTTCTGTTAACAATAAAATTGCCTTTGCAAAAATAAGAGTACATAATTTTTATAAAATAGTACCTTTTTAAACAAAATAACAGAAGTTAATATAATAAAGTACGAAATACCCTTGTATTTTTATAACCAGAATAAGATTTAGTACAACATAGAAAAATCATAAGTAATTCTATCTAATTAAAAGCTCCGTAATGCCCGGTGGTGCCTTCCTCCTTGTGGACTATAGCATTTTTTGCCTAAAAAATATTCATAACACACATCAACACAACGGTTGAGTAGGAATTTCACTTAATCACATAAGGTGCACGTGTGTAATATGTGCACATAGTCAGATTATACTTCGCATAATGTCATGATAGCAACATGTAAAACTATAACTAGAAACTAACTTATGCAATTAAGAAAACTCCTACCTTTTCAAGAGTGTTTTATGGAATTAAGGGGTTGTATAAAGGGTTAATATGTATATATGTATGTAAAAAGATGGGTTTATGTGTATATATATATGTGGGTAGAAGATTTGCTATAAATATGAAGTGTTTTGTGTGTTTATGGGAAGGTGAATGTGAGTGGGGTGTTTTAGGCGAGATTTGTGTGTGTTTGTGTGTGTTATGTATATATGAAAGTGGGATGTTCAAGCCTTATTTATAGATGTTGGGTAAGACATATTATTAAAAAATTAATTATGTCAATTTTTCATAATTAGGTTCATCTTACTCATCAATATTTAATAAATGCATACATGCCTAGTAATAGGCCTAACTGTTATTAGGTGTGCCCTAATATTGATGAATGGAAGTCTAGGTTAATGTGATGCTCACAAATATTTCTTCTTTAAAAATCATCCATACAAGTAGAAAGAGCCTAAGCAAGATGTTTACACTTGTATCCTATCTTGTATATTCTAGTAATCTTATGTGTATATTAGCATTAATTGAAGAAAATGACCTTTAAAATTGACATGTTGAACTAGAATTATCCTATTATGTATTTATATATGTATATACATGAAAATACACACGAATATACTTCTTAGATGTTTGAAAATGTAATATATTTATATTTGTCTATATAATTTCGAAAATAAGTAAATATATTTTCTAAAAATCGTAATTATACATTTATGTGTTTGGCATATATGTATATGTATATATGTGTGTGTATGTTTGAAAATTGTATGTGTTATGATTGATAAAAATAATTTCATGCATTTTGTAAAATAAATATAGGCATGTAACAATAACTACTTCTTAAATAACCGGTATTTCTTATTAATATGTGAATGATTAGTAATTGTGCAATATTTCTTAATTCCTTTTTGTAAATTATGTGATAGAAAATTGATACACACAATAAAAATATTATTTTATATATATGTGCATGTTTTGCTAAACAAAATATATATCTAGCTATAAAAATTTATATATATATATATATGCATATAATACCCTTATATAAATAATTTAAATTAATTACAAATTAGTCCTTAACATACTTTATATGTTTAACAATACTTAATTACATATATTTATATCTATATGTAGCGTGTGTGTATATATATATATCTAGACACTCTATATGTTACACTTTATATGTTTAACAATAATTATACGTATATAAATATATATAGTCGTATACATATATAGATATATATATAATCAAGGCTTTTACTTATATGCATATACATATAGTCATACACGTATATATATATATATAATTATACAGGAATTTATATACATATAGTTGTATATATATATATATAGTTTTATGTATATAGTTATATATATGTATATATATAAATTTGGACGTATATATCTAATTATAAATAAGTATATAAATAAGTTTGTATAAATATATACCTATATACTTATATAAATAAATTAAGACATATGCTCATAATGTCATTGTCTTTATTAAATGAATTCATACACCTAGATTACTAGATAAATCAGGAACTTATACACTTGTATTAATCTTGTTAAATATAGCCAATATTTGTAAGGTTGATATTAAAGGAAGATGCATGTGTTATCATCATATTAAGTTAGCCTAACACATAATCTAATCTAGGAGAATAACCCTGTATTTCTTATTAATACATGAATGATTAGTAATTGTGTAATATTTCTTAATTCCATTTTGTAAATTATGTGCTAGAAAATTGATACGCACAATAAAAATATTATTTTATATATATGTGCATGTTTTGCTAAAAAAAAATATATATCTGGCTATAAAAATTTATATATATATATATGCATATAATACCCTTATATAAATAATTTAAATTAATTACAAATTAGTCCTAAACACACTTTATATGTTTAACAATTCTTAATTACATATATTTATATCTATATATAGTGTGTGTATATATATATATATCTAGACACTTTATATGTTACACTTTATATGTTTAACAATAATTATACTTATATAAATACACATAGTCGTATACATATATAGATATATATATATGTATAATCAAGGCTTTTACTTATATTAATATACATAGAGTCATATACGTATATACATATATAATTATATAGTGATTTATATACATATAGTTGTGTATATATAGTTATATGTATATAGTTATAGTTATATATATATATATATATATATAAATTCGTACATATATATCTAATTATAAATAAGTATATAAATAAGTTTGTATTAATATATACTTATATACTTACACAAACAAATTAAAGCATATGCTCATAATGTCATTGTCTTCATTAAATGAATTCATACACCTAGATTACTAGGTAAATCAAGAATATGTACACTTGTAATAATCTTGCTAAATATAGCCAACATTTGTAGGGATTAACATATAATCTAATCTAGGAGAACACTTAAGCACGTGTAGAGTAGCAACTAAGCTCTTGAGTTGGATGCATACATTAATTACAATGCTAAGGTGTAAGGAAAACATTAATTATAAATTGACCTTAATAATAAATAATTCTATTTCACAACTTAAACCCTACAAATAGAAGAGCCCGTCTTCCATTTTTTCACAACATAAACACACACACTACTCAAACACACACACCTCACGTTCACACACACACACACACACACACTACTCAACGCAAACACACACGCTCCTCACGTACACACACACACACCACTTTAACACACACTCACACCTATACACCTCTATATATATATAGCGCTATCAGGAAAACTAGAATAAGGTAGGGATTTTTCCAAATTATATAAGTTTTAGTATAGGCATGTTAAAATTTTAATTTACAATTATTATTCATGCTTAGTTATAATCATCTATTTCATGTTCATGTCATATGTCATTATGCTTGCATATAGTTAGATATAATTATGTTATAATATGTTTTCATATTCTTATCCTGTTAGGCAAATCATGTTTTCATATTCTTATCATGTTAGGCAAATCATGTTTAATTGAGACATAATTATATCTAACTATATGCAAGCATAATGACATATGACATGAACATAAAATAGACTATTATAACTAAGCATGAATAATAATTGTAAATTAAAATTTTAACATGCCTATACTAAAACTTATATAATTTGGAAAAATCCCTACCTTATTCTAGTTTTCTTGATAGCTCTATATATATATAGAGGTGTATAGGTGTGAGTGTGTGTTAAAGTAGTGTGTGTGTGTGTGTGTACATGAGGAGCGTGTGTGTTTGCATTAAGTAGTGTGTGTGTGTGTGTGTGTGTGTGTGAACGTGAGGTGTGTATGTTTGAGTAGTGTGTGTGTTTATGTTGTGAAAAAATGGAAGACAGGCTCTTCTATTTATAGGGTTTAAGTTGTGAAATAGAATTATTTATTATTAAGGTCAATTTATAATTAATATTTTCTTTACACCTTGCTATTTGTATTAATGTATTCATCCAACTCAAGGGCTTAGTTGCTACTCTACATGTGCTTAAGTGTTCTCCTAGATTAGATTATATGTTAATCCCTACAAATGTTGGCTATATTTAGCAAGATTATTACAAGTGTACATATTCTTAATTTATCTAGTAATCTAGGTGTATGAATTCATTTAATGAAGACAATGACATTATGAGCATATGCCTTAATTTATTTGTGTAAGTATATAAGTATATATTAATACGAACTTATTTATATACTTATTTATAATTAGATATATATGTACGAATTTATATATATGTATAACTATAACTATATATATATAACTATATATATATACAACTATATGTATATAAATCACTATATAATTATATATGTATATACGTATATGACTATATGTATATTAATATAAGTAAAAGCCTTGATTATATATATATATCTATATATGTATACGAGTATCTGTATTTATATAAGTATAACTATTGTTAAACATATAAGGGCGAATTACATCTACCTCTCCTGAGGTTTGACGAAATTACAATTTAACCCACGATTTTTTGTAAATTACAATAAACCCCCTGTGGTATGAAATAATTACAAGTGATGGACGGAAAGTGTATAAAGTCCATTTTGCCCTTTATTTTTTGTTGATATTAAATAGGACAAATTACATCTACCTCCCCCGCGGTTGGTGAAATTACAATTTAACCCACATTTTTTATGAATATTACAATAACCCCCTTTGATATGTAATAATTACAAGTGATAAACGAAAAATGTATAAAACCTACTCTAGCCCACAATTGACCTCACCAACGTGTTTCCCATATCGAAAAGTTTAAGACCCACTTCAAGTTCACCGAAAAACTTGTCGGAAAACAGAGCAATTTTTTCAATATTATTACTTTTAGCCCCACAAAGATGTAATACATAACATACAACCCCAAATATTTTATATATATTACAAAAAAACCCCTCAAGGATACTATCGGAACTTTACATACAAAAACTAACGGAACCCTAACGGTCATAAACGGTTGGGGTAAATTGTTAGACGGAATATACCACAGGGGGTTTATTGTAATTTACAAAAAACCGTGGGTTAAATTGTAATTTCGCCAAACCTCAGGGGAGGTAGATGTAATTCGCCCAACATATAAAGTGTCTAGATATATATATATATACACACTATATATAGATATAAATATATGTAATAAAGTATAGTTAAACATATAAAGTATGTTTAGGACTAATTTGTAATTAATTTAAATTATTTATATAAGGGTGTTATATGCATATATGTATATATATATATAAATTTTTATAGCTAGATATATATTTGTTTTTAGCAAAACATGCACATATATATAAAATAATATTTTTATTGTGTGAATCAATTTTCTAGCACATAATTTACAAAAAGGAATTAAGAAATATTACACAATTACTAATCATCCACGTATTAATAAGAAATACCGGGTTATTACAGATACAATTTTATTTTACTTCTCATAATTTGCATGTTTGTGTTTTTACAATGATATGATATTGTTCTTTTAGTGGTGGGAAGAAGTCAACAAAGTGCACGAAATAATAGTGAGTTTGATGCCCATTTACTGGAGTTACATGCAAATGAGATAGAAAATGAGGCGCAAGGAAACACTAGTATGATTTAAACATACCAGTTTGTCACTTGATGTCACTTGATAAACTAATATGATGCCTTTAACTCTTGCTTCTAACTATATATTTGTAGAAAATGTTTACGCAAAAAGAAAAAGTAGAGGAAAAGCTTATATGCCAAGGGTTTGGATGATGAGAGATCGCTAGCGTGTTCAATTCAACAAGCTTGGACAATCCATTGGTGAAAATAAGAGCAAATTTGTTGAGTTTCTTGGTTCATTAGTTAAAAATGGTAAAATGATTCGGCTTGACATATCAACTTGGCGTAAAGTACCAGGTTCTGTAAAAAAGTCATTGCTTGAAATTGTTAAGTTAAATATCATACATTTCTTACACTTTAATTTGTCTGATTATATTGCAACACTGAATAATAATGTTTCATTATGTTGACTATAGGAAAAGTCTCATGGAACGCCTGGATTTGAGCCGTGGACGTTGATGAACTTGGGAAAAAAATGGAAGGCCTGGAAAAATAGAGTGAAGGCGAAGTTCTTTGATCCGAATCTGTCGTTGGAAGAGAACTTGAACAAAAGACCTGAATCAGAAGACGAGAGGGTTTTGCCTGAATGGAAAAGAATAGTCATCTATTTTAACAGTGAAGCTGCAAGGGTAATAAATCATTGCATATGTTTTTTGAAAACTTATCAGATACTTAATATTGCAAATATTTTGGAACATGTTAGTTTATTTTGTAAGTTTATTTTTGTATATTCCGAAAGAAAGTGATCGAAACAAAGAGAATAGAGCAAAAAACACAATGCATCACACTACCGGAAAGAAAAGTTTTGCTCAAATTAGGGAAGATATGAAGGTAATGAATTTGCTTTGGTTATAAATTTGTTAATATATTATGGATATATTAATACTCTATTTCTTGGTTTAATAGAGAGAAGCAAGAGAGAAACAAGGAACACACAATTTTGGAGAAAGAGAAGACTTTAAAACTGGTGAAGATGAAGATGATCCAGGGGAGTATGAACTGAGTCAGGTAGATCTTTTCGGAGAATGTTATACTCGAAAAGGGAGAACCCCTAATCCTGATGTTGCTGATATATTGGTAAGAATTTTGCAAGCTACTTTTAAGTTGAGTTTTTATTAAAGCATTTTTAACTTGTTCGAATTAAAGAGTTCAGAGTTACAGATTTTAAATAATGATTCCAGTGATGATCAATGGATTTTACATAAAAATAACTTAAAATTGCTACAAAACAATTTGAAATTTGTGATAGGGAAAATTAATTATGCGAACAAATTAAATTCGTAGGGATTTACCCACACGAACTTTGATGAATTTAATATCCATTATCTTCAACCAGAGACCCAATACATTGTTCATTCACGACACACTATGACTATTATCCGCTATTATCACAAAATCAACATTATCTAAAAAACAATTTGATACTGCAGACGAAGCAAGAACTAATTTTTGACTCAAATAAGCGATCGGGAAGCCATTTTACAAAAATCAACTAATAAGTTGTTATTTGCTCAAGCCTACAGAAATTTTGCAGACTTCCTCTTTAATGCAGATTCTTTTGTGCAATAATGCTTCACTTGAGGCCATTTAGAGCCTTTTTTCCAAGAAAGAGTCGAGTTTCTTTTGTGCAACAACCATTCACTCGTGGCTATTTACAAATCACACCTTAATGAGCCAAAATCAATACATAATGCATATTCTGTATAGCTCCAAGGGAGATGTCATTGTTCTTATCCATTCGGCTTTGATAGCCAAACACCACCAGACCATAGAATTGTAGGTCAAGCTGCACAACCTTTACGTATACCAATGTGCACAAGCTACAACAACAACAACAACAACAACCACAACCTTGAGATCAATTATATTCTTTAAAGCAATGGACAATTGAGTACACTATGAATTCTGAGATATCAATCAATGCATACGAGAAACACATAGACACAATCTTCTGAACCGACAACTGATATGTAGTCCTAGAGCATACACCCCTATATATACTCACATTAGCTACAGTAATATGAGCTGGCTATCACCTGCATTTCAATACATACATGCCCTTTCGATCCACTCAGCAACTTAGAAAACGTCATTTTTCTGATTACCCATTTAGCCTACTCAAAAGCCCTTTTCGTGTTTTCTATCTCAATATTAAAGTATGCATATATAAGATCACAATTAGCCATACATAATCGCTCAAATACAGGCTTAAATATATTAGTAACTGAATACTGGATAAATAAGTAATTATTTCATATAAACACACTAAGTAATAGCACATCTATCATAACATTTATATCCTACCATATTTAACTAATCAATTTCCAACAACACAACCATAATGTTAGAAAAATATGTGTGTGTGGAATTGTGAAATGTAGCGGAATAATCCATGCACTTAGAGTGGAAGCACAAGTGCTTTGCTTCCTGGTATTTGAAGTACTAGGCAAATTAAAGAACAAAGCAATAAACAAAAAGTAAATGCAAAGTAGTAAAATGACACAGATATTTATGTGGTTCACCTAACTGTTCTACATCCACTCCCTAAGTTTTCACTTAGGATTTTAGCACGCAAAATAAAATGGAATTAGTATAGTGCAAAAGAATACCAGGTTAAATTCAATAAAGTAAAAGAGAAAGAAAAACAACACGATCTCCATCTTGAGAGTGGATGTTCCTTTAATAAACACTCTCCAAAGCAAGCTAGTGTGATCCATTCTAGCATTATATATGACGGTTGCCCCCTTGTTCGAACCTTAAATCTGTAGTATACTTAAATGTCTCTTACCACCTAGCCGGTATCTCGTGCACCCAACTACTACCACAACCAGACAACCATTAAACAACTCAACTTGCTCCAAGAAACTCTATAACTTTTTTCACTCTTACCTCATAAGGTCTCTCGTAGTGACAAAACAAGCAGACGAAAGTTAACAAGGAAGATCACTATGTAACTTTGTAAAGCATTTACACAAGAGATTCTAACTTGAAGTATTCATTCTTAGTCACCTCACTATATGAAGTGTGTTTCCCTTCTTAAATAGCACAGAATCAAGGGCTAGTGTGAGTGCAAGAAGGGAATGAGCTGTTGGTGAAAGATTTCATTTGGAATCAATGCTACGAGAAGTAGTACTAGGTCAAACTTTCTTAAAATACAAACTTGTGATCATGGAAGGAAAGGATTTGACCAATATTTGAAAGATACACATTAGCTAAGCAAAGAAGTAATCAACTAGCCAGAAATCAAGATACATATCATAATATGCTATCTTTACTAAACAAGCATTGTGCATGTGATCGTAAGAACAAGAAAAGATATGATTTGTGGTAACTAGAATAAATCTCTAATTAATAATAGCATCGACTACTAGAAAAATGCAAATTGACGCCTGATTTTGCAATCGATTTTAGCTGAAAATCAGTTGCAAAACAGCTTTGTGACCGAATTTGGGACCAGCTGGGTTGATGGAAAAAAATTGAGTCACAAATTTTGATACCAATTTTGCAACCGAAATAGGCGAGCTTGGGTGATAATGTTTCCGACGGACTAGGTTGGTCGCAAGACTAGTACATTATTTAGCATTTTGCGACCAACCAACAAAATTCTCGCAAAAAAAAAAAAAAAAAAAAGAGAGAGTGGTTGTGCACACCACCACCCCCTACCCACGTGCGCACCTGCCCTAGCCGAGGCAGCCATTTGAAATAAATACTAATCTTTGCACCCAAGGAGATTTGAACCCTGGACATTAGGGTTATAAGTTGGAGCATATAACCATTGCACCACATAAGGTTTTTGTGTATAAAATTTGTTTTTTAATGCTTAATATATATTTATGTGATCTTTTAAATTTAAATTATATAAATAAATTTCATTAATTTTATCAATTTTTATAATTTGTTAACTTTACTAAATTTTGAAATTTATTATCCAATTATTTTTTTAAATTGAAAATATTTACCTTTGACTTTATCAAAATTAATACTTTAAAAATATTTATTTAAATAATTTCAAATCCTAATTCTATTTCCCTATTGAGTAAAATGAACAACGTAAAAACCCTCAATCAATTTAAATATGTAAGTCAAATATTTGAATTTATTTTATTGAATTAATTATTTGTAGTTTGATTAATTCAACTGGTCAATTAATACATACATAATCGTATCACATTAAATATGTTGACACATCTCTTCTTCAATCCTTCAATGACTTCAAACCAAATCTATTCGCAAAATAAATTGTTAGATGTTGTTTTTAAAATGTATATATAAATGAGCACTATATATATAATTAATCAAACTTACTTCAGTTTCAGTGAGCATCTCAAAGTATGCAATTTTACAAAGTACGAATTTTATTAATAATTTCAACTATTTACTAGATTTACTTAGGGATGGTAATGGGTCCGGGTTTGACCCTAACCCGAACCCCTGGGGCGGATCCCAGGTCTTCATTTCAAAACCCCGAACCGCTTCGGACCCCCCTCCCCCCCGCTAGAATTTTACATATAATTTTTATTTATTATTTTATATAAATTTATTTAATATGTATTTATACTTGATATACAAAAGTATATATTATATAAATAGTCACATAAAAGAAATATGATATTCCTATATATAAAAATAATTATCTAACATTATTAGTTAAGTTATAATTTCAAAATATGTGCAAATAAATATACGATAAAGATATTTAATATTTCAAAATTTAAAATATATTCATAGAAATTTATAAATAATTAGTATTTTGGTAATAGAATTACTTTTTCATGATTAAAAAGTTATGATAATATATATATTTTTTTAAAAATAATTATTCTAATTATTTTAAAAAAATTGAACCGGGTCTACCGGGTTGGACTGGGACTCGGCGTGTTTGGGTCTGGATCTAAAAAATTTTCGCCAGGGCTGGTCTCAGGTATGGCTAAACCCGCCCCGTTGCCATCCCTAGATTTACTAAGTATGCCATTAAATAACTGTCTAGGACTCTATCAATTCAACATTTTTTTCTTTTTTTATTTTATCTTTTTAATATATTCTCTTGCTTTTATCTCATATCACATTATTTAATATTTTACAGTTCATATATTCAATTATTTTTCTATTACTGATCATATACTTTTGTTTTATTTTAAATAAATTACTTTACCTTTCACTCATAATAAAATTAATAAATAGTAAAAATTACTCATATATAATATTCAAAATATTTTTGATGCAATTTATTAAATGTTAAACATATAATTAAATAATATTTATTACTTTGCACACACAACGAGTATGCACCAATAACTAGTACTAATTATTAGCACGCACACACACACATATATATATATTTCATTCATTATTTCATAGTATTAGAATGATTGATACTTTTAAATTTATAACATTAGTTATACATATTAATAAACAAACTTTTTTTAAAAAAAAAACACCATTAAAGTGGGATTTAAAATGATAGGTAGCCAAAAAAATTTTAAAAAAATTAAAATAATTTTTTTGTGACGGACGAAATCGGTTGCAAATCTAGTCAACGATAGAAAATAATTTTGAGATAGAAAAATGTGGTCACAAAAAATAAAGAAAAATTTGGTGGCCAATGCAGTCACAAAGTTAGCCATAACCACTTTTGCGACGGATTAAGTCCATCACAAAATCACGCCAAAACATTTTTTGCCTGGCGCGAATTTTGGAACTGCATTTTTCTGTTTTTGTGACCGACTTAATCCGTCAGAAAATTTTGATCCTAAATTTGTCATTTTCCCTCAAATCCGTCACAAAGTTGGTTGCAAATTACGACCAATTTTTTTGGTCGCAAATTTTCGTTTTTCTTGTAGTGGTCACCAAATATCTTGGAATATCAAAATCATTATAGACCAGAAGGTCAACGAACACACCTTTTATTCGTATGCCCATACCATTAATCATCATCTCTACCATCAATGAACATGTAATTATATACAATAATAATAACAAAGTTAGCACAAAATGTCAAACTAAGTACAATTCACTTTACTATTAACCGGACATAAATATTCGATTTTGTGATTTGTTTTACACATCTACTAACTCGTGCCAATAATCTAATTCCTTTATTTACACAACTAAAGAAGACAACCTCAAAGTAAATCAATACAACTACGTGCACAATCACAACTAAATTGTTGTAGAAATACAATAATATGGAAAAATTGCATACAAGCAATTCCAATAGAATGTAGGAATCAGGTCCAATAGAATGGTATCACGTAAGAAGGTTCTATCGACGGTCCATTCCGCCGGACATAACTCGCTCACATATACCTGGGCCCAAACTACCCAAGGGCGTCCCCAAGGGTATCAATGGATCATATCAAAACAGAGTGGCTCACAAACTTTTAATAAAACAATAGCTTGTTTCCAACACCAGGGATACATAAAACATAATTAAAACATGATATCACAAGGGTGTCAATAAATCATTTTTTTGAAACTAATACAACTGACAATATCAGAAATGAAATACTTTTCGGGTATAACTTGACTTATAATTTGGAAAGATACTTTTGTCGAAAGATATAATTCCAAAAGATTCGAATAGCATAAATCAGACAGGGTAGGCCATACAAATAATATTTATAACATATAGTTCAATGCCCCAGCAAGGAAGGTAAAAGGCACTCACCTAAGGAGTTTGTCAAGTTTATAGACTTGGTTTGACTAGATCGACTTGGTACCCTCCTTTTTATGCGTGTTTGTGGAAATAAGGAGATATACAGAAGGCTAATCGGTATATATATATGAAAAAAGAAGGATTTATTGATACATATATGTGTGTGAAAGATATGCTATAAAAAGAGAGTGTTTTGTGTGTTGAGAGTGGAGTGAGTGTTGGTGTGTGTGTTTTAGGTAGGATTTTTGTGTGTGTGTGGGAAAATGAAGACAATGGCCCCTTTTTATATAGTTTAGGGCAAGAAATAGGATTTTTATATTATAAGGTCAATTTATAATAAATGCATAGAAGATAAGATAAGATAAGATACGATAGGATAGGATAAGATAAGATCAGATAAGATATGATAAGATAAGATAAGATAGGATAAGCTATGATAAGCTAGGATAAGATAAGATAAGATAGGATAAAATATTTTTGTAGTTATCCAATTTGTTATGTTTATCAAGAATCTTATCAAGATCTTAGCATTTGAGAACATTTATTAGGAGAAAATGACATGAGGTAAGAGAAAATGACATTTTTGGATAAGTGTATATATATATATGATAAAACATGACCTTTAATATAATATATACATATAAATTCGAAATTACATGTATACATAGGTATATTTTCCAAAATATAAATATATTTATGTATATGACTTTATTACAAATAAATTAATAAGTTGTAATTTTTGAAAACACAGGTATGTACTTATATATATTTCTCGATTTATATATGTATTATAAATTCAATTGTTTTTGATAGACATAATTATCACATCACATAATTCTCATATAAAACAAGGATCGTATAAAATATGCATATAAAACATGAAATATAACTAATCATGCATGCATATCATAAGAACCGATTTTTATATCATTGCTAGACCAAAAAAATTGGGATGTCACAGTAGCCAATTTATACCCTTATCAACGACCATTTGATAGTTTATACTCTTAACAAGGAGCACTTTTTTGGGTAAAATACGTTAAGCACCTGAATCTTTTGGGTGTTTTGCACTTTTTTAGGTAAACTACTTTAAGAAACCTAATTTTAGAGTAGTGTCCGGCAAGCTAATGAGATTAACGATATTTTCAAATATTCTTTGTAACAAACAGTCTTTTCAATTAATAATAGAAATAAAAGTTTACACTTTTTGGCCGCCATCATCATAATGTGTAAATTATACTCAAGTATAATCTAGGTATATATGGTTGAAGCTCCTAGATCACACAAGGTCCCAGCATTGGCCTCGTATAGAGATGGAGGTCTTGAAACAAGTCTCTGAGATATGATCTAAATCATTCCAAGTCGAAGAATTTAACAAAGACCAGGGACATTAACATGACTAGGATTAAGACTTGTACTTATGATATATCTCAAATGGGACAATGTCTTATTTCATAGAAATTGAATGTAAAGACATTCCTATGCATAAGTAGGTGTTCATTAGAGAATGAGTTCACTCAGGATCCCATCGAAAAGCACCTAAATGAGAGCACTAGTTGCACATCGAATTAGGATTGTTTCTCAGCTTATGGTATGCATTAATTAGTCCTTAGACTTGAGGCTCCACAATAATCTTGTACATGTGCATTTATACTTTAATATAGGTACCGATCCCATGGTGGGTCTTAAGGTGCCTGTGTTGGGTATAGATCTCCTATGTATGAAGGTTTGTGAGAGTCAATAAAGAATCCATTTACTTGCCTCGTAGAGTGGGTGAATCTCCTATGTGTTCTATTTTAACTGGTCTATGAAAATCCGTGGCCACGGTAGACATAATAATTAGAAATGAGATAATAATCCGTGGTCCATCATCTTTACTTTTTTTATCAAATGTGGTCCTTCCATTAGTTTTTCTATTAAAACTAGTAAAAGTTAACTTTAGCATATTCTAAAATTACAATCACTTGCCTTGGTACTTTTTCAAAATTACCTTCACCTCCCCTGGCGTTTTTTCCCCCTGAAAACACAACTCTTTCTCTTGAAAAGCCTGTCTAAAAGGGCTCTAAAAACATCCTCAATTCACATCCAATATCCTAACTTTTATGTATTTATAATAGCAGTTTGATGACAATTTATTAACTAAAAGATCATAATCCCACAAAAGGGAAACAATACATATATATACAAACTATAATCACCATCCAAAATAAACTAGTCCTATAATTTAAATTTCCATAATACTAGCCTATATATCTTCATCCTATAAACTACCATATGTTTATAAGACCAAAATTGAGAGGCTCTGATCTTATTACTGTTGTCACGCCGCCTCCTCGGCAGCCCTGACCCCTGCCGACACAGCAACTGGGAGCCTAGCCATGTCATAAGTCTCTCTACCTTCTGGCATTCTCATGTTATACATATACCACAGGCCACCCATGATGGCAAGGCCGACGACGACCATGGCATAAGGGTTGTAAGGCAAGCCCTACTACTGGTTGAGGCAGCCACTACCACCTCTGGTGTTTTTTCTCAAGTCATCAATTCCCACCATTTTTCCTCAAAATTCAAGTTTTTTTTTTTGTGTTTTTGTGTGTGTATATGAGATATATTGCTATGAAGAAAGACAAGTGAATATATATATATATATATATATGGGAAAAATGCTATTTTAGAGCCCTTTTAGATAGGCTTTTCAAGAGAAAGAGTTGTGTTTTCTGGGGAAAAAAAATAGAAGAGGTGAAGGTAATTTTGAAAAAGTACTAGAGAAGGTGAGTGTAATTTTAGAATATGCTAAAGTTAACTTTCGTTAGTTTTAACAGAAAAACTAACGAAAGGACCACACTTGATAAAAAAAAGTAAAGATGAGGGACCAAATTTGATGACAAGTGAAAATAAGGGACCAAATGTGGTTTTGGGGCATAGTTGAAAGACTAAAATGATATTTTTCCCTTATATATACATGTAGATAGAAAAAGGAGGGGGCAAACACATATTACACACACACACACATGTGTATGTGTGTTGTGTGTGTAGAGAATAAGAAGAAAAAACTAGTTTTCTTCATTCATAGCATAGCACACGAGAATGATTGTATGGCAATCGTGATACATTTTTCTTCCCTCTTCTTGATTCATTAATAAGTTCTTAGTTCTTGATCAATTGATGATTATAGGATTAAGACAGAATTATAAAATAACTCCATCATTCTCAATTGAATCATTCTAAAAGTTAGAATACATATAGTTTCATATACAACTATATAGTTTTCGATTAGATTTCATCATAGAATTGATAACCTGAGGAAATCCATTCTTATGGATTATCTTTAGAAGGAGAATGCTTGGGCTCCTATTCACATTGATATGTTCGGGTTGACGAGGATTAAGTTCGTGGTTGCAGTTCGGATGATCAAGATCAATTCGAGAACTCAAGAATGACTCGTATTTGAATACAGAAATTCACTACATCAAATGAAAGACTTATAGCTTTATTTGAACTTTAATAGACATGTTTGTTGTTTGCATAAGATCCATGTTATAATAGCAACAGGATGCGCTTTTACATAATAGTTATGTGTTAAGTTTTTATATTTATGATGTGTTAGTATCTTAGGGCCTATACGAAACTTACACAAAGAGTAAAAGCATTATTTGCATTTTGAAAAAGCGTTGTATGATTTTGGTGCAATTATCGATTTAATACCTTCCCCTATTTTCAGTTAACTTCGCTTTGGAGAGCTAAAGGAAACAATAATATCCTTGTAGCTGGCGGATAGACCAACAAAAAAGTCGAGAGGAGTATCATATTCCTTGTTGACTTTATTGTGCTTGATATAAAGCAAGATAGTGAAGTACCCGTCATCTTGGGATGGCCATTTTTACCTATCGAGCATGCACTCATTGCGTAAAACAAGACCAATTAATCTTGAGAATTAACAATGAGCATGTAGTCTTTGACATGCAGAAGACCATGAAATCTTCTTCTATTTTTTATTCGTCATGTTTTGAAATTGATATGATTGATGATCTTGCATTAAATTTTTAGAAACATATTGTGGAAAAATATCCTTTGGAAAAATGTCTCTTAGAGTTGAGCAAAATCCAAGACGAGATGTGCTTTGATGCAAAATTGTGTAAAAAAAAAAAGGAATAGTGCTAGCACGATGAATGCATTACCAAGAAAGCTTTTGACCCAATAAGTCAAGTTTTTGACCTACAGACCTCCTCCACCAGATTGCATGAACAATGAACAAAGCTAAAAGTCAAGCTAAACGCTATAAATTAGAAGTACTTTGATAACTCTATTTTATAGAGTTATTTTAGAGCCTATGTTTATAATATCAGCCCAAATTAAGTTAAATTGTAAGTTTTTAATTAAGAAACTTTAATTTATTTATTTATTTTCTTTCCATTTTGAAAAACAATTTTGGAGAAAATTGCATTGTGGAAGACCCCGCCTAAGCAAAGCATATTCCGCCTAGGCGGCATTAAAGTTAAAAAAAGTTAGAGGCGTGGCTGCCTAGGCGGCCACCATATCCCGCCTAGGCGGAGTTGCGGACAACTTTCCAAGAGACTTAGCCGCCTAGGAGGCACTATTCCCACCTAGGTAGGATCGTATATTTGGCAACTTTCAGATTTCATTTTTTTTCTTTTTTTTTTTTGGCTTAAAAAGGAGAGATCTAGGCACAGAACAAGAGGGGGGATCTGGAGACAAACCCTAGAGTGCAGAAGAGAGAATTGAGGAGTCGGAGGATTCTTGAAGGAGAAGATTCTTGCCTAGATCCGATTTTTCTTCCTTCAATATCTTTTCTTATTATTCATGTCTATTTTTTGTATAATTTCTGCCATGAATTCTTTTTGTATGGCAAACTAGATCCTTTTCTAGGTCTTTAATGGAACCTTGTATGGATTGTTATTGAAACTCTATGAAACTCTATGAATCTCTATTAAGTACTTTGTATATCAATTGTTTTCTTTTGGTCTTAATGCATTCTAGTGATTGGCCACCATTAGAATTGATTTGTTAACCTTGATTGGGCTCGAGAGAGGATTTCATGGTTTAGAACTGAACAAAATAGCCTAAGTTTATATTCCTTGGGAATATAATTCATAGGAAGGACAAGAGTACCAACTTACCTTGGACAATCACTCGAAATTGATTCTTTATGCTATTATCTATGTCACGACCCGGAAAAATACCTTTTTATTTTATTAAAATATGTTGGACCGAAACGTGCAACGGTAAATATTTTTATTGCAAATATATAATAATATAGAAATTTAGTACAACATAGTAAAATCATAGTTGTACAAAAGTTGTTATACGAGTGAAAATAATAACTTTAGCTGAATAAAAGCTGTGTAATGCCCTCCCGGTGCCTTCCTCCTGATGGATTAGAATGTTTTTGCCTAGAAAAAATGTGTTCATAACATGTCAACACAACTGTTGAGTAGAAATTTTACTTAATCACATAAGGTGAAGGTGTGTGTTTAGGTGAACATAATCATATAATTTCACATAAAGATCACAATTTTATGTTTTAGGAGAGCATTTACTTGACATAATAAGGCATGAACATAAACTAGAGCATATAGATTACACTTAAGGAGTATTTTAAACATAGATGCAAGCATAAACAACTAGACTTATGGAATTAAGTAAAATTCCTACCTTTTCAAATGTTTTTAGGAAAAAGTGGGTATATAAAGGGCTATATGGAAGGCTAATAGGTATATATGGATGAAAATAGAAGGGTTTGTGTATATATATATGTGGGTGGAAGATAGACTATAAAAAGGAAGTGTTTTGGGTGTTGAGAGTAGAAGTAGAGTGGGGGTGTGTTTTTAGGCGGGATTTTGGGATGAAAATGGGGTTGGAGTTGGGATCTATTTATAAAGGATAAAATAAGAAATAACTAATATTATAATAAAATAAATAGATAACCATATATTCTATATGGACATTTATATATACACATCACAATATGAATTACCTAGTATATATATATATTTATGTATGTGGACATGTAGGTGTATATTTAGATATATAAATCACCACTAGTCTATATATGTGGATGTGTGTGTGGATATGTAGATATAGAAATTACCACTAGGTGATATATGGATGTGTGTGTGTATATGAATATAGATAAATCACCACTAGTTTATATATGGACATACGTGTGTACATGTAGATAGATAAATCACCAAGTATATATATGTATTAGAGGGGATATTCTTGCAAAACAATTGTAAAATATACTAAAAATCTAAACTTTATATTTTTCATTTAATTAAAATTCGAAAATTATGTTTATAAATAATTAAAATTTGAAAATTATGCATATAAAGTCAGAAAATATATTGTTGTATTTATAAACTTCGAAAATTACATATTTTCATATAAAATCCGAAATTTAACATTGAAGTTACAAACATTGACTAATTTATTTAGAAAATTTGAAATAAAATAAAATAAATACATATCTAAAATATTTATTATATTATTTTTGGAAAAGAATAATTATTAAACAAATTTTCTAAAAATAAAAATCACAATTCAAAATTAATACTTTAAGGTGTAAGTTATAAAGTAATATTAAAGAATAAAATTTGGAAATCATAAAAATTTCAGGAATTAAAAGATTTTATATCAAATATTTTGCATGAAGCAAAATATATAATAAATTCTAAAATAGTAGGAAGTCGGGGCATTACAATCTAGGCTCAATTCTCATAGAGACATAGAGGATTAATCCAGTTAATAAGGTTTCTGCTATATCGAGAGAATAGTTTAGATAAAATAGAATTTCAGATTATTGAGCATGCTTTGTTACTTGATAGAGAGGATTAGAAGAATTGCTTAAAAGACATACAAGGAGAAGTTAAAGACCTAGGTTATGTTGTCCTAGTATTTTTCTGCAGTTTATTACTTTCGTATCTTGTTTTACTTGTTCTCAATTTCACAATTCTCTCATTTTTACTTTTAATTGCTCAAATTAAGAAGTCACAAATTGTGTGAAGAAGATTAGAAAATTGCTTAGGAATTAGTCCTCGTGGGATCCATATTTTTATACTACTTGTCCGATACGTACACTCGCGTGTGCCATTTACGATGCAACAAATTTCTCTCACTTTATCTTATTATTCTTCTTCTTATTATTATTATTGTTGTTGCTGTTGTTGTTGTTGTTGTTGTTGTTATCATCATCATCATCATCATCATCATCATCATCATCATCTCTTTAAGTATTATTTACTTGAGTGTTTTAACTTCGTCAGACATGATAATAATGTTTCGGTCCATATAAGTTTTGTAAGTATTTTGTTTGCTATCTTCTTTTTTACGTTAGCCTATGTCTATTATATGACTCATATGGTTGAAGCCTTTTTAACTCTAATATGTGTAGTTATGTTCATCAGCAATTCAATTTATTTAACAAGTTTATAAAGGCATAAAAAAAATGAAGCCGATACATTTACTTTTTGGTGTTTGATTATTTCAATAATTTCTGTCATTTTTTTGGTGTAAGTACATGAACATCCCGACGAGAAAGTACAATTAGGCCAAAACCCCCACAATTCGGTAGCCCCACATTACGGGAAGTCCCATATTTTTTCTATGCTCATACTTGTTCATAACATTGAGGACAATGTGATATTTAAGTGTAGGGTGATGGTTTCACTAGTTCTTATTATTGTACGATTTTGGGGGTGCTTGAATATATTTTTCTATGAAATTTATTATTTTTGGAAAACAAACAAGTGTAAATATATATATATATATATAAAATAATGATGTGGCATATTTTCGCTCGCCCTACTTGTGCCACGTGTCATCCCAAAATCCGATCGGACTCGAAGGAGTCAATTCGATTAGTCGAATAAATGGGCTTTCAACTGTGGTTGTTAGATCCGAATTGCCTGAGCCAGAGGTCAGGTGTTGCGGTCATGTTTTATGGTCAAGTTTGAGTTATACGAATGGGCGTGCTTCGATCGAAACCATGCCACGTCCTATCAACCTTGCTGGCATTAAATGCTTTGCCAACTCAGAGTGTGGGGCAACCACCTAACCCCATATCTCATTAATTAAGAGTTAACTAATGCCACTAAACCCAACCTTTAAGCTTATGAGTCACTTCACATCACCACATGTTGGTCTACTATGCCTAATGGCCCCATAGGGAAGATCGACCTGGACACCCTATAAATATCCTTGAATTTATGGTAAGAGCATTAATTGCATTCTATCTACTTACGTTGTTCAAATCCCTACTCAATCCGATCACTAACTTAAGCATCGGAGGGTCTTAGCTAAGACCTATCTCGGCTGGCTCACATTGCCTTTCCCTTGTTGCAGGTCCCTATCTTCCTGATCAAACTCCAGTTACCTTATATTTGACTAGAGCAGTCAATCAATTCGACCGCTCCCAAATTCAACTCACATCATTTTTTGGCATCGTCTATGGGAAATTTCTGTAGTCAAGAAAGCAATATGGAGACAGGTCGATTTAGCACGTTTGTACTCAAGCGGTGGGGAAAGACCAGCACTCGGTTCAGGATCTTCCAGCGCCCCCTCCTATTGCAAATCTTATGCTGCCACAGGTCGATTTAGCACGTTTGTCTCGGGCCTATGTCACTATCCCAGTCGTGCTTGTTGCCACTAACTAGCAAAGCAAGGCCCAGTCCCCTTTGGGGGGCACAGGTGAGCCCTCACCCAACACTAAGGAGATGATCACAATCCCCCTCGAGAGATTGAGGGATTTCGTTGGACAATGCAATCTACAGGCCTTTGAAAGGCTTAAGGGAAGCTTAGTCCAAGCACCTCCAAGCCCAAACCCAGTCATAACCCTAGTTGTTCAACATATTCCTTCACATCAAAACTCTGGTCCGGACATGAGCTATTGACCATCATGGTTAGAAGAAGAGGCTGAGTTAGGCTACCATGGCAAAGTTTCCTATCGCCAGTACCCGGATTTGGGGTGCTCTCTTTAGGCCCTATTCTCGGGAAATTTCAGAGCCGACCCAGTTTAAGGGGAACTCAAACAGATGAAGAACTAGCTCTACCAACTTACTCAAAAGATCGCCGACCTTGAGCACCTTGACAACAGGATGGAGCCGTATGAGGGGCAAGGGCCCTTGGCCGATTGCTACTACGGTCGAAAGCAGATGGCCTTCTCCCACCATATCCGCAACACAAAAATTGGCCTTCACGATCAAGTCCCGATTAATCTCCCCCATTATGATGAGAGCACCAATCCTAAAGATAACCTACTCTAGTTCAAAAATGACATAGACATCTACAGGTTTTCGAACGGCATGACGGCTAAATTTTTTGCCACAATGCTATTTGAAGTAGCACGATAGTGTTTCGCTCTACTCGAGCTAAAGTCGATCCACTCCTTTGAGGAGCTAGCTGATCAAATCCTACACCACTTCAGCGCCAAGAAAGACATCATGGGGTTCGCCAACAGAAGAGAGAGTCCCGCCGTGATTTCATGACCCACTTTAACAATGAGGTCCTTAAAGTCGATGACCTCATCGACTTCGTCAATTTCGCCCTCAATAGTGCCCTTAGGCATGAGGATTGTGCCAAGGTCATCGTTGTCAAGCCCCCTCGATCCATGAGGGAGCTACAGACTTTAACCTCCAACTTCATAATTTTTGAAGAGATGCACGGGACGAGAAGGACCCCAAGAAAAAAGAGAAAAAGGAAGCCACAAGAAAAAGAAGGACCACAAGGACAGGAAGGAGTCCCCAATCAAATGATACTCTGATCATGCCCCTCTGAATGTCTCCCAAAGCCATATCCTTTCGATCATTGACTGAAAGTTGTTCAAAACACTAAACAAAATCTTGAAGAAGAAGGGAGCCAAGAAGTCGAGAAAATACTGTGCTTTCGATAAGCAACACGAGTATATCACCAATGACTGTTATGGCCTCCAAAGTGAGATCGAGCTGCTCAATCGAAAGGGCCTTTTGAAGGAATTTCTGGCTAACCACCTTGAGACCCCTGCATAGCGGGAAAGGTCCCGATCACCACGATCCCCCCAAGGGAGCCACAAGGGCTCCCCGTCGAGAAGAAGTGACAAGGAACCAATCAAAAATAACCTTCACGCATTGCTGGAGGTCCGAACGGATGAGATTCAAGATCAAGCCAAAAGCGTACCTCAAGAAGCTGGAGCAAGAGAGATCGAGTCAGAAAAGTGAGGTCAATGGCATCGAGTCCAACACCTTTGTATTTATTGATGCGGATATTAATGATGTAATTCATCCATTGGGAAGGGGTGAGTCACTTGATGTCCTGATGGTGATCACAACAGATGTGTCGAATTTGCTGTGACTCGCACTTTGGTCGATAATGAAAGCTCAACTAATGTTTTCTTTTACTCCACTCTTCAAAAAATGAACTTTGCAGACATGGAAATACAATGATCAGGTTTCGTAGATCAAAAATTTTCTCAATCGATATCTTTCGAATACCTACCTCCTTGGGAGAAGCACCCCAACGACAAACACTCCTCATTGATTACTTGGTAGTCAACGTACCGTTTGCATACAAATTAATTTTGGGAAGGTTGGCCCTCAATCAATTTCTGGCGGTCGTGTTAACTTGTCACCTAAAAATCAAATTCCCCACACCAGCTGGTGTCAGAGAGGTCAAGTGTAACATATGTGATACATGAAGTGTTACACTATCTCTCTAGAAAGAAAAGAAAAGGAAAAGTCACTAACTCCCCCATCAGTAAATCCAACAGACGATGTTATCCTCGGGACCCCTACGGGGTTGACTTCCCACACGCGACAAAAAAAGAGTCCTCGATTGAACCAATCGCTCGCCCCAAGGAACCCCGAGAAGATAACTCAGAGTAGGTCACATCTAGATGAGGGGAAAGAGCTGATGCTAATCGAATTCTTGTAAGAGAATGTCAATGTCTTTGCATGGAGCCTGTCGGATTTCGCGAGTATCAATCCCGAAGTAATTGTCCATCGACTAAATGTTGATTTGACTGTCAAGCCAGTCAAACAAAAGAAAAAGATTTTTGGGGAGGAAAAAAAATAGAATAATTGAGGAAAAAGTCAATAAGCTCCGTAAGGCAAGGTATATTGTCGAAATCCAATCCTCGAACTGCTTGTGCAACATAGTTGTAGTCCCAAAAACATTGGGAAAATGGCGCATGTGGAACGACTTCACAGATCTTAATAAAGCATGTCTAAAGGACCCGTATCCTTTACCGTCTGGTGTGATATGCTGAGTACGATAGACGCATTCCAAGGGTACTATCAGATCTACATGGCTTCAGAAGATCGATCAAAACCATCATTCGTGGTCGAGAAGGGAATTTATTACTGTATGGTCATGTTGTTTGGCCTAAAAAATGCTGACAAATGTTAAAAGAGCTGATTGGATCTAGTATGGAGGTCTATGTCGATGACATGATCATCAAGAGCAACAAAGAAATTGACCATCTTGACCACCTCATGAGTACCTTTGCCATACTCCGACAATACAATATGAAGCTAAACCCCTTGAAATGCACTTTTGGTGTCCAAGGGGGAAAAAATTTATGATACATGGTTAGTCGACTGGGAATCGAGGTGATCCAAGAGATCGCCACTCCCCAGACCATTCATGATGTTCAACGGCTTTGCGGGCGAGTCATTGCCCTCAATTGTTTCATCTCTCAGTCGGCCGATCGGAATATCCCATTCTTTAAAACCCTTCGACCGGCCATAAATCAACGGGACGGGGAAGAAGAGAATCAGGTCGAGCCCTACACAAACAAGGAAAAGAAGAAAAAATTTAAATTGTATGGACGAATGCGAGAAGGCCCTGGCCGATCTCAAGCACTACTTGTCCTCCCCACCACTCCTTGTGAAATCAATTGAGGGAGAACCCCTGTACCTTTATCTGGCTCTATCTCAAAAGGCCATTAGCTTAGTAATTGTCACCATAAAAGGAAGGGCCCACAGACCAGTCTACTACATTAGTAAGGTCCTTCAATAGGCTGAGAAAATTGCCTTGGGATTGAAAAATTCGCGCTCGCATTAGTGATCACTGCTCAAAAACTTTGCCATTATTTCCAATCTCATTCCAGTGTAGTCCTAACCAACCAACCTTTGAAGCAAGTGTTGTCCAAGTCAGACGTCTCTGGAAGGTTAATCAAGTGGGCCATCAAATTGGTAGAGTTCAATATTTCAGTCTAACCGCGCACGGCCCTTCATGCTCAGGCTTTGGCGAATTTCCTGCTCGAAAGAATTGGACCCACGGTCAAAACCAACATGGTTGACAAACCATGGGTTATGCACATAAACGGCTCCTTGACCTGCCAAGGGGAGGGGGAGGCGAGATATATTTGAGAAGTCCAAAAGGCTTGGAGCTTGAGTTCGCCGTAAGGTTGAATTTCAATATCACCAACAATGAGGCAGAGTACAAAGCCCTGGTTGCAAGCATGAAAATTTCTATCAAATAGGGGATCCGACACATCTGACCTTTAGTCGATTCCCAGTTTATAGCAAGCCAAATCGAGAGGGCGTACGATGCATGGGAGGCCTCTATGGTCAAATATTTGGAGAGATCGATTTGGCTCATTTACCCTCGATCAATTACCCCAGAGAAGAGAACTATCAAGCAAATACCCTCTCAAAGTTTGCAAGCTCCCAAAAGGGTACAAGGAGCTGATCAATTACATTCTTGGTCATAGAGAAACCTAAAATTGAGCAACGGCCCTTCGAGCAAGTTCTGCCCATCAAACCACGGGAGCCATCATGGCAAGACGAAATCAGGGAGTACCTATCGAATGGAACCATCCCTAAGGATGCGCTTGCTGCTCGAAGGCTCAAGTATCGAGTGGCTAGATTCCCGCTCGATGGGTCCTAACGACTGTTCAAAAAATCACTGACCAGACCCCCTCTCTGTTCCCCAGATTAGGCCAAGCGGTTGAAGTCATGGAGTCCATCCATGGGGAGAGTTGTGGTAAAGATCCAGGTGGACGTTTGCTAGCTCAAAAGATCACTCGAAGTGGGTTCTTTTGGTCCACCCTAGTCAAGAATGTTAATCGATTTATCAAGAAATGCCCAAACTATCAGCACTATTCCAATCTTAACCACTAACCCCCCCCTCCCACCAAATAGGAATGATAAGTGTTGATGTGTCATGGCCTTTCGATCAATGGGTGATCGATATTGTGGGACCTTTTTCATTGGCGACTGGTCAAAGGAAGTACGTTGTCATTGTGGTCGAATATTTCACTAAGCAGGTCGAGGTGGAGGCACTCACAAAGATCACAGATGCCTCGATCCACTCATTCACATGGAAAAATATCATCTGCTGATTCAGGGTTCCTAGGGTACTCATATCTGATTATGGAGGCCAATTTCAAAGGAAAAGAATGATCAAATCGTGCAGAGAGCACGGAATTGAGCAGAGATTCTATAACGCCTCGGTACCCCATTTTTTATATAATTTACAATTAAAGCATGCAATGAGAATAAACTTAAAGAAAACATAATATCAAAAGACTTGATAGAGTAATGATTTATCAAGAGTACAATTCCGAGCAATTATTTAGTTATAAGGTACATAAGAATGAGTGCACAACAACAAACACGCAGCGGAAATAAACAAACAGCTCTCTTCCTTATAAAAACCTTCAAATTATTCCTCTTCTTTGACCTCGTTGCTAGCCTCGGGTTCGTCTAAAACATATCAGGTGAGCACATTCAACATATAGTTGAGTAAAAACATTACTTAATCATATAAGGTGATTGTGTGTGATTTGCACATAAACACATTTTCCACTTTGCAGAAATGCATATAGTTTGTCAATTTCAAACATTTCTCGTCACCTAACAGTGACCCTTATGACTACCCCGGCCGAAATTTACCACCAGCACATTACTCCCGCCTGCCTTATCCTCTAATGGTCGTACCCTGGGTGTTACGCCAAATTTTTCCTACGACCCTCTCTCTTGAGTAGATCTCTCCGTCTACCCAAGGGGGGATTAGGAGATGGAGGGAGTGAGAACTCTTACAGCCGGCTACCCCATTGGTATGTCCCGACGGAACTCACCCAAACCACTCCAATATATTTCGGGCCCGTTTCACATTCACAATTTATGCACATAGCATAATCTTGGAAGTATTGCTTCCATATTTCAACATGTTAGTCCAACATCTTAAAAGAATATCATTAATATAAAATGAAAATAATAGAAGAGAATATTTTAAACCAAAAATCTAGTCAAAACATAATAATATGTAAATATATATATACACTGTCTCACATACATATATATGTATATATATTTTGATATATATATTTAGACTAAACATATCATTAAAATAGAGACTTATACTAAACATAATAGAAATTTAGATTAAACACCTAATTAAGCCATAAATCTAGATTAACCATATAATTACCCACAACTATATATATATATACGTACATCATATATATATACACTTATATAATATCAACCGCTCAACATGATTATATGTATATGTACGAATTATATATATATATATATATCTTTAAAATATACAACTATATATATATATATGTATGATATATATATACGTGTGATATATATATACAATATAAAAACAATAAGTAATATATTTTTGTGAAAATAGTATATCTTTTCCAAAACTCATACTTTTCGTAGAAACATATTATTTCACCAAATAATATGAACATAATTTCAAATGTACTATATTAACACAAAATTAGTAGTAGAGTGTATTATATTTTAGGAACATCTAAGCACATAGCGCTTTCATTAAATACATAATACTTCATAAAATTCTCATAATTCTTGCAAGGTCACAAGATAACACAGAAATAGGACTCAAGTAGTGAAACTAACTAGCATAACTTCTTGAACCCAAAGAACCAGCACATACTTTATCATTCAAAAGACAACTTGCACCTAAAGCACATAATATAACAATTAAATTCATACTAAACCATCAGTATTGGAGCAAGCTTGACAAGAACTTTTACTCATGAGCATTGAAGCATGCTTTTATGCAAGGACTTTTACTCATGAGCATTGAAGCATGTCTAAGCAAAACTCTTCCTCAAGGTATCCTAATAACCCTCTACTTGTGAGATTAAGCAAGGTTTCTACCTTCTTTCTCTTCCTTTTTGGGTGTAGTAAATTGTGCGGTAAAAGAGTAGGAAATTAGAGTGTTTTTGGGAGAAAATTTAGAAGAGTGTGTGAAGTGTATGTTGTGGCCGGTTCTTGCAAGGAAAAAGAAGGTGAGATTTTGTCTTGTTTATTTTAATAAGAGGAAGAATGAATTAGATTTTTGTTGAGGGTCAATTTCTTCATTAATGCCAATTTACACCTAAGTGAATTCATTAAATGAATTCTTCCAAGTGGGGGATCTAATTTAGGCTTGGTATGCATGCTAGCACATGATTCACAAGCTACATAAATGTGAGCCATGGAACAATATTTATTTATGGTATATATATATATTTTGATAACATTATTTCAAAAGTATTAAAATTGTGAAGTAAATAATTAATTCTAGTAAATGTATAGTTTCTAAAATAATTTTTATTATTAATTTCGAATTTAGGGAGGAAAATGAAAATTAAATTTCATGATATGGAAACAGTTGTGCCAATAAGAAAATTAAACCGACAGTTTAGGTTTGTGGGTAGTTTTCGAAAAAATTAAGGAGAAATTCGTAGGTTTCAATTTCACTAAGAACAAGTCACATTTTTTATAAATACATGTAATGCAATGCATATTTATTCACAATAAAAGGATTTTCTCATAAAATAGTAAACATACTTCATAATTCCAAATTTAAAGTAATGCGGTTTACCAGGTCGTCACATCTTCCTCTCCTTAGAAAATTTCGTCCTCGAAATTGTGTCTTACGTCTAATTGAACAACTGCGGATATTTTTCTTGCATCTCCTCTAGCCGTTCCCATGTACTTTCTTCTATCCCATGGTGCTTCCATAGAACGCGTATTAACGGAATCGTCTTGTTTCTTAACGTGTGCTCTTGGAAGTCTAAGATCTTGATTGGTTCTTCAATATAAGTTAGGTCTTTGTCAATCTCGAGGGATTCATGGTTTACAACGTCGGAGGGATCAGGTTGATATTTCTTAAGCATTGAGACATGAAATACATCATGTACTCCTGCAAGAACTGGAGGTAAAGCTAATTTGTACGCAACTTTCCCCACTTTCGCTAGTATTTCAAAAGGTCCAACATAGCGGGGGCTTAGCTTTCCTTTTCGTCCGAACCTTGCTAATCCCTTCCTGGGCGAAACCTTTAAGAATACAAAGTCACCTTCCTCAAATTCTAGGTCTTTTCTCCTTTTGTCGGCATAACTTTTCTGACGACTTTGTGCTGTCTCCATTCGTTTCATAATTATCTTAATAACCTCAGTTGTTTCATGAATGACTTCCGGGCCTAAAAGTTTACTTTCACCTACTTCGCTCCAACAAACAGGGGATCTGCACTTACGTCCGTAAAGAGCTTCAAACGAAGCCATTCCTATTGTGGCTTGATAACTATTACTATAGGCGAATTCTGCAAGGGATAGGTGTCGATCCCAACTTCCACCAAACTCTAAGGTACAGGCCCTAAGCATATCTTCTAGAATTTGGATAACTCTTTCAGTCTGTCCATCGGTTTGAGGGTGAAATGCCGTACTGAAGTTTAACTTAGTATCCAGAGCCTTTTGTAACCCTTGCCAAAACTTAGAAACAAACCGAGGGTCTCGGTCAGATATTATACTTATTGGAACACCATGTAATCGGATAATCTCTGTCTTATAGATCTCCGCCATTTTGTCCAATGAGCAGGTCTTTGAAAATGCAATAAAATGGGCGCTTTTTGTGAGTCTATCTACTACTACCCATACTGCATCATGTCCCTTTTGCGTTCGCGGTAGTCCCATAACAAAATCCATTGTAATGTGTTCCCATTTCCATTCAGGAATCTGTAATGGCTGTAGTAACCCAAACGGCTTTTGATGACTCTCTTTAACTTGTTGACAAGTTAAACACTTGGATACGAATTCAGCTATTTGCTGCTTCATCTTGGGCCACCAATATTGTTGTTTAACATCCTGATACATCTTGTTCATCCCTGGATGAATTTTATACTTCCTATTGTGACTTTCTTCCAATATTTCCCTTTTCAACTGCTCGTCATCTGGAACACATATTCGGTTTCGAAGTCTTACAATTCCATCATCTAGCAATATGAACTCCTTTTCTTCTCCACGGTTAATCCTATTCTTGATTCGTTGGAGTTCCTCATCTTTTTCCTGAGCTTCTTTGATCCTTTGGATTATGACAGGTTGTGCATGCAAGTGTGAACACAAAATTCCAAATTTTCTTTCCTTAGGTTTCCAACTCGAGATATTTTCCAGCATTTTCCATTCTTCAGTCATCATACAAGCAAGGTTAGCTTTTCTTCTTAATGCGTCAGCTACGATCTTTGCTTTTCCCGGATAGTATTGAATATCACAATTAAAATCGGCTAACATTTCAAACCATCTACGCTGTCTCAGGTTCAACTCCTTTTGAGAGAATAAGTACTTGAGGCTCTTGTGGTCGGTAAATATTTTGAATGAGGTTCCATAAAGATAGTGTCTCCACTTTTTGAGAGCAAAGACAATGGCCGTCAATTCTAAATCGTGAGTTGGATAATTCTCTTCATAGGGTTTCAACTTTCGCGAGACGTATGCAACACTTTCTTGTTCTGCATGAGTACACATCCTAAACCTTCCTTGGATGTATCCGTATAAATGAGGAATCCTTCATTTCCTTGTGGTAAGGTTAATACAGGGGCGGTGACCAATCAATCCTTTAACTCTTGAAAGCTATTTTCACAATACTTATCCCAAACAAATCGCACCTTGGATTGGGTTAATCTGGTCAAGGGGAGGGCGACTTTCGAAAAATCCTTGATAAATCGTCGATAATATCCCGCCAATCCTAAGAAGCTTCGTACCTCTGTAACTGTCGTGGGTGGTTTCCATTCTACCACTGCCTTGACTTTTCCGGGATCAACTGCAAGTCCATCCTTTGATACTATATGTCCAATAAATGCTACCTGTGCAAGCCAAAATTCACATTTGCTGAATTTGGCATACAATTTTTCTTCCCTTAACGTCCAGAGTACTATTCTTAAATGTTCCTTATGTTCTTCTTCCGACTTCGAATACACTAATATATCATCTATAAATATGACTACAAATTGGCCCAAGTACGGTCGGAATATTCGATTCATCAGATCCATAAATGTTGCAGGGGCATTTGTTACTCCAAAAGGCATTACCATGAATTCGTAGTGACCATATCTAGTGTCAAAAGCAGTTTTAGGGATATCCTCCTCTCGGATCCTTACTTGATGGTATCTAGATTTTAGATCTAATTTTCAATAGACCACAACTCCTTGTAGTTGATCAAACAATTCATCGATGTTTGGGAAAGGGTATTTATTTTAATGGTAACTTGGTTAAGAGAGCGATAATCGATACATAATCTCCATGTCCCATCTTTCTTTTTGACGAACAATACAAGAGCTCCCCAGGGTGATGAACTCGGCCGAATAAATCCTTTGTCTAATAAATCTTGAATTTGCGTCTTAAGTTATTTCAATTTTGCAGGGGCCATTCGGTAAGGGGTTTTAGAAATCGGGGCGGTTCCGGGTATTAATTCGATCACAAAGTCGATTTTCCTATGTGGGGGTAAACCTTTTAAATCATCGAGAAATACGTCGGGGTATTCGTTGACCACTGGTACCTCTTCAAGTTTCTTTTGATCTTCAGGTTTATTCATGATGTGGACTAGAAAAGCGTGATTGCCATTTCGCAATAATTTGTGGGCTTGTAGGGAGGAGATAATGGGTATTGTTTGTATGGGTTTATTCCCTACTATTTCAATAATAGGTTGGTTTGGAAAACATAGTCTGACTATCTTATGATGACAATCCACTTGGGCATAGTGCGAAGCTAACCAATCCATGCTTAAAATAATATCAAATTCATGGATAGGTAATAATATTAAGTCAGCTGTCATTTTCCGACCACTTATCTCTATTTCACAATCTTGATGAACTAAATCCATCTTCCAAGTGGTTCCAAGGGGTGTAGTGACTTCTAATTCGTAGGGTAAAGTCTTAGGCAATACTTGCAAACTAGTAAAGAAACTAGCAGATATATATGAATGCGTAGAACCAGGAGCAACTAATACTTTAGCAAAATATCGGTCCACGAGTAGCATACCTTCTACGATCGATGGCGATTCAATCTTGGCCTAGTTCATAGCAAACACTTTTCCTTGAACTTGTGGTTTTCCCCCTTGACTCCCGTCACCTTTTTCGTTCCTCCCGGGATTTGTGGTTTGCACTGGTCTAGATTGTGGGCAATTTAATATAAAATGTATGCTGCTCCCACATCTTGGGCACTTCCTAGCTTTATTCCAACAATGATCCTCCGTGTGGTTTGGCTTCCCACAATAAGTGCAGCTCATAGGCTTCTGAAACGAGGGACTGGCAAACTTTTCTTGGTTTTCGTGTATCTTTCCTTTATTCATCTTATTAAATCCTCCCGGTCCCTTTCTATTTTGTCCTCCTATGCTTTGGACTCGTCCAAACTGTCCTCGCTTAACTTTAAGTTGCTCCAGTGTGCTTTCCACTTTAAGTGCAGTTTCGATTGCGATAGTGTAGGTCGGTAGTTGAACTGCCTTGTATTTTGCCACACTTATGTCCTGTTGCGCTAAGTTCAAGAACTCCCTTTCTTATTTTTCTTGAACAATGCGGGGGATGTACTAGGAATTAAAATCCCTGACAAAGTTGTCCCAAGTAGGAGGGGTATGAACGGCTTCCCATTTACTGCTCACTCTCTTCCACCAATGTCTAGCATCGTCCTCTAAGCGAAAGGTGGCTAGAGTAACTTTTCGTCGGGAGTCGCAGTTGAGAACCTCAAAAATCTTTTCCATCGCTTCCAACCAATTTGTTGCCTTAACATCATCCGGCTCGCCTCGAAAATATGGTGGTCCTAATCATAGAAAATTAGTGAGGGCATCGGTGGGGGTTTCTTCGGAGTTGTGGTGATTGTTGTTGTTGTTATTATTCATCTGATTCTCGAGGATAGTTGCTATCCTTTCGAACACGACAGAAAAACGATCATCTTGAGGTTTGGTATCACTTCTAGTACACTTCGGCGGCCTCTATATCCAAAAATATCCAAAAGATTAGTCGTAATACTTCATCAACTTCAAACACTCATTTTATTTATATATAACGCAACTATGCAATATTTATATCCAAAAAGCTTGCCACACATACTACAACACGCTATTTATACACATAATCACAAAGTCTTATATTACTTCTAAAACATCGACGTCATCCTCTACGACTTATCCGAGACATATCAGATAGCCTCGAGTGCCGATTTCCCCAACCGAGCTAGATTCGAAGTTCTCCGCAGCTAGAGCCATAAGATCCTTGCTTTTCATATGAACAAGCTCAGGGATCTGCTGATGTTTCTGACGCAACTCAAAGATATGCCTTTGAGCTTTCTCCAAATTACTCTGTGCCTCATACAACTCCTCCCAAAGCTTCTCGTTAGCCTCCCGAAGCTCAAAATTCTCGGTTAACAACTCGTCTATATCGATAGTCGGCACTCTACAAGGCACCGGTTGCCCAGTCCTCATGCGGGCTGTCCGCTTAAACGATCCTCCAGAATTTTCAATTTACAAAAGTATTATAGTCAATCATATATATACGAGAGCTTAGGTCTCCGCGACCATGCTCTAATACCGCTTATAATACCCCGGTAACCTATTTTTTATATAATTTACAATTAAAGCATGCAATGAAAATAAACTTAAAGAAAACATAATATCAAAAAACTTAATAGAGTAATGATTTATCACGAGTACAATTCCGAGCAATTATTTAGTTATAAGGTACATAAGATCGAGTGCACAACAACAAACACGCAGCGGAAATAAACAAATAGCTCTCTTCCTAATAAAAACCTTCAAATTGTTCCTCTTCTTCGGCCTCGTTGCTAGCCTCGGGTTCGTCTAAAACATATCAGGTGAGCACATTCAACATATAGTTGAGTAAAAACATTACTTAATTACATAAGGTGATCGTGTGTGATTTGCACATAAACACATTTTTCACTTTGCAGAGATACATATAGTTTTTCAATTTCAAACCTTTCTCGTCACCTAACAGCGACCCTTATGACTACCCCGGCCTAAATTTACGACCAGCACATTACTCTCGCCTGCCTTATCCTCCAATGGTCGTACCCTGGGTGTTATACCAAATTTTTCCTACGACCCTCTCTCTTGAGTAGATCTCTCCGTCTACCCAATGGGGAATTAGGAGATGGAGGGAGTGAGAACTCTTACAGCCGGCTACCCCATTGGTATGTCCCGGCGGAACTCATCCAAACCACTCCAATATATTTCGGGTCCGTTTCACATTCACAATTTATGCACATAGCATAATCTTGGACGTATTGCTTCCATATTTCAACATGTTAGTCCAACATCTTAAAAGAATATCATTAATATAAAATGAAATTAATAGAAGAGAATATTTTAAACCAAAAATCTAGTCAAAACATAATAATATGTAAATATATATATACACGGTCTCACATACATATATATGTATATATATTTTGATATATATATTTAGACTAAACGTATCATTAAAATAGAGACTTATACTAAACATAATAGAAATTTAGATTAAACACCTAATTAAGCCATAAATCTAGATTAACCATATAATTACCCATAACTATATATATATATATACGTACATCATATATATATATATATACTTATATAATATCAACCACTCAACATGATTATATGTATATGTACGAGTTATATATATATATATCTTTAAAATATACAACTATATATATATACGTATGATATATATATATATACGTGTGATATATATATATACAATATAAAAACAATATAGTTTGGTATCTTTAAGTAATATATTTTTGTGAAAATAGTATATCTTTTCCAAACTCATACTTTTCCTAGAAACATATTATTTCACCAAATAATATGAACGTAATTACAAATGTACTATATTAACACAAAATTAGTAGTAGAGTATATTATATTTTAGGAACATCTAAGCACATAGCACTTTCATAAAATACATAATACTTCATAAAATTCTCATAATTCTTGCAAGATCATTCAAAAGACAACTTGCACCTAAAGCACATAATATAACAATTAAATTCATACTAAACCATGAGTATTGGAGCAAGCTTGACAAGAACTTTTACTCATGAGCATTGAAGCATGCTTTATACCCTCTACTTATGAGATTAAGCAAGGTTTCTACCTTCTTTCTCTTCCTTTTTGGGTGTAGTAAATTGTGGGGTAAAAGAGTACGAAATTAGAGTGTTTTTGGGAGAAAATTTAGAAGAGTGTGTGAAGTGTGTGTTGTGGCCGGTTCTTGCTAGGAAAAAGAAGGTGGGATTTTGTCTTGTTTATCTTAATAAGAGGAAGAATGAATTAGATTTTTGTTGAGGGTCATTTTCTTCATTAATGCCAATTTACACCTAAGCGAATTCATTAAATGAATTCTTCCAAGTGGGGGATCTAATTTAGGCTTGGTGTGCATGCTAGCACATGATTCACAAGCTACATAAATGTGAGCCATGCAACAATATTTATTTACGGTACATTAGAGAAGATTTTTCTTGCATAAATATCCTAAAATAGGTTAAAATCCATAATTTATATTTGCCTTCAATTAAAATCCGAAAATTAAGGTTTAATTCTTTAAAATTTGAAATTTATACTTATAAATTTAGGAAATATATTATGGTAATTAAGAATTCAAAATTTATATTTTTATTTGGAAATTTATAATTTTATTGGGAATTTATGCTTTAATTTGAGCAAAATTCGAAAATTCAGGAAATTAAATTCCAATTTTGAAAAATATATTTTTTCAAGTCATAATAGTCTAGGATATGTAATTATTAATTATTAAGGAATAAAATACAATTTTGAAAAAAATATTATGTGTAGAGAAAGTAAATTTATAAATTCTTATAAATAAGAAAACAATTTAAAAAAACTTAATGATTTTAGGAGATTATTTTTCCTAAATATATATATATATATGTATAAATAATGGTAGTATAGATAGCAAATATACAATTATATATGAATGGTAAAAATTAATACACACTTTGTTAGGTAAAATACTAAGAGTGAAATTGTACAAGTAGTCTGTCTTTTTATCACATTTTACATGAAAGTGACATAAATAGGTAACTAAACTAATAGAAAACATACTTAACTAATTATATGTATTATTTTTAGGGTATTTTTGGATTTATATATATATATATATATTCTGATAACATTATTTCAAAAGTATTAAAATTGTGAAGTAAATAATTAATTCTAGTAAATGTATAGTTTCTAAAATAATTTTTATTATTAATTTCGAATTTAGGGAGGAAAATGAAAATTAAATTTCATGATATGGAAACAATTGTACCAATAATAAAATTAAACCGACAATTTAGGTTTGTGGGTAGTTTTCGAAAAAATTAAAGAGAAATTCGTAGGTTTCAATTTCACTAAGAACAAGTCACATTTTTAATAAATACATGTAATGCAATGCACATTTATTCACAATAAAAGGATTTTCTCATAAAATAGTAAACATACTTCATAATTCCAAATTTAAAGTAATGCGGTTTACCGGGTCGTCACAGATTCACCTAGGTTGGTAACCCTCAATCAAATGAGCAAGCTGAAGTGACAAATAGGATCCTTATCCAAAACCTCAAGGCGGTGCTGGGAACCTACGAAGGCAAATGGGCCAACGAGCTCCGAGGTGTGCTTTAGGCACATCGAACAACCTCTCGATCGACAACAGAGGAAACCCCATATACTTTGGTGCATGAATCCGAAGTCGTTATTCATGCAAAAATCATGCATGCTACCGCTCAAGTGGCTCATTTTGAACCCGAACACAACAACTTATCATGAAAACATGAGCTCGATGTCATACAAGAGTTGTGCGATCAAGCATGGATCAAATGTAAAATGACAAATTCTCGTGGCTAAGGTGTATAATAAGGGAGTGATCCCTCGAACCTTTCAAATAGGTGATCTTGTCCTCAAAAAGGTTGAAGTTTTATACATGGGAAAACTCAACCCAAATTGGGAATGGCCATACGAGATCTCGAAGTTATCTCCAAAAATAACTTGTACCAACTCCAAGACATGGATGGTCGGGAACTTCTCCAACCGTGGGGGGCTGGTAATTTGAGAAAGCTTTTCATATAAACAAGAGGGCGACAAATGATTTTGTAAATCTTGTTACATTACTCTTGTAACCAATCTACTTTTCTTTCAATGGAAAATTCACAATGCGTCAACATTTTAACAAAAATCCTCTTCGATTTCATATTGATCGATATCTTTAATTTATGTCACCTTACTTTTCTAATGATTGATAACTTTGTTCATTGACTCTTAATTGATCAATTTAATTGCTTATTCAAAATTCAATCGTATTGCATTGCTTACATTACAATCACTTCGATCGGTGTCTTGTCAAAATTTTCAAGTTCTTAAGATCTAAGTTCATTATATGGTCCAGATTGCAAACAAAATTTTTAAGTAAACAAAATTTGGCAATTAAAACAAAACATAAATTCTCTATTCATAAAACTATCAGGCACTATTCATAAAACTATCAAGCACATTCATAAAAACTTGTGGCCCTAATCATCTATTACATTAATCTTGTTTTTGTATGCCCACCGCCTGGGTTCTCGACTTCTAGCTAGTCTCCAGCCTGATTACCATCCCAATCGGGGCATTGAACTTTAGAAGAGGATACACCTAGCCCGTTCGACCCCTTATCTAAAGATCAAGCTCATGCTCGATATCATCCAGAGCTTGTTTTTTAATGAACTCAACCACATACTGGAACTCGTCATCCACGAGGGGGACGAGAGCCACTCCATCACCCTGATTGATCTTCTGGCACTCGTTGTCCCGATCGAGCCCAATCCGATTTCATGAGAACTGTTTAAGAAGGCCTACAAAATGCTCAATCTACCTTACAGCCAAGTCAAAAGCCTCGCTATTGTGGAGAAAAGCCTTGACCAAGCAGACGATGTCAAATACGGTACTCTTCAAGAATATCTTGATAGTCGCCCTTGAAATGACATGCTCACGATCAAGCAACTTGTGAACCACTTCCCGAGTACCTACTTTATAGCCTTTCTTATAGCCCTGATCGTAGGAGGCCTTCTCCTCTACACGAGTAAGGTCGCGAGCTCGTTTAGCCTTGCTCACCTTGGAGACCTTGTCCTCAAGGGACTTCTGCAGAGCCTCGTTCAACTTAAGTTGGGCCTTGAGCTTCTTCTTGATCGATTCATGCTCCGATCGGGCCTTGGCTAGGTTGGTCTCAAGCTCCTCGACTTTGGCTTTGAGCTACCCTGAGTCATTCTTGGCTACTCATTGGTATATCCTTTTGTACTGATCCTTCCCTTCTTTTATACCTCTGCTCGATGGAGGAGGTGCATGAATACTTGGGAAGCCATATATCGAACAAAAAGGAAAGTTAGAAAGATTTCAAATAGAAACCTTGATGAGAACCTTGTAATGGTGGCTTACCCTAGTGACTTTGCTCTCGAACCAGCGGTAGAGGTTCCCTAAGCTTTGGGTGAGAAGGTACTTATGATCCTCCTCGAAATTGGCACCTTCTGAATAGGTGTGCCAAGTGGGCTTGATCATGGGCTCTTTCCCTTTTCTCATGTGCTTGGTTGGATGGACACTCAAACTCTATGATTTGAGCATCTTCATCGGAGTCGAAAGAGTCCGACATATTCTCTTAACTGAAGGGCTCTTTTCCTTTGACCATGTGGTTGGGCCCCCGCTTTCGTTTCCTGGAGGCTTCTTGAGTGCCCCCTCTCTAGGTTGGGTCTTCTGGTTCCTTGACCGGGGCACCTCCACGGGCCCCGACAACTCTCTTATGACAACAATTTCTAGGTCGGCAACTGAGTCGACCCTAGCAATCGATCTTGCCCTTAGCAACGTGCGAGTATCTTGTGGGTGTTTGCGAGGCTATTTGGATTGAGAACGACCACTTTTCCCTCTTGAAGGGGCCCTGTCGACTGGCAGCCTTGGTGACTGCCTTCTCTTCCTTCTTCTTCTTGGCAGCGTCCATTAGTACTTGTCCATCTGCAAAGGAAAGAAAGAGCAGATCAAATCAACAGGTTGATACGAAGTCAATCAAAAAAAAAAAAAAATTAGCCGGGGAGGGGGGAGGAGGGATTCCTCATACCCAAAACAATCCCTCTAGGCGCTTTGACCCAGGAGATGCCTACCCGTGACAAAAATTCCTCCTTGATAAGGTTGCCGCTCCACATCAAACCCAGTTCGATTTGGTTGTTCCGAAAATAAGACCCCAAGTCGGATTCCCCACTTCCCCAAAATCTATCTTGTCGGTGTCATAATTTCAGTCATTTCGAATGGGAAAACCAGAAGTATGGCGTACAAAGAGGTACTTTGCCTTCCAAATTTCCCAGAAGAAGATTGACGAGTTTGAATGAAACAAGATCCCAGTCAAGCAATGATGTAATAGAAGCCCCCGCAGTTGGCCGGTCCCAATCGAGCGGAGTTTTGGACTTTGAAAAGTGCGACAAAAATTTCCCTAGATAGGGGTTGGTCTAAAGCTCGCATCACGATGATAAAACTATAAATTAAGCAATCAGAATTTGGGGAAGTTGCCCCAGAAAAATGTTAAAGAAATTATAAATGGTTGCCGCGTTGGCTGAAAAAGGGAAACGAAACCCGTTCAATAACGACTCCAGATGGATGGCGATCCTATTAAGGGGTGGGTTACCCATTCAAAAACTGATAGTGGGAACAAAGGCTTCATCGTCAAAGGGATAAGGTACATCGCCACTGCATTCAAGACCTCGATTAAGGTTATGGTTGAAAGAATTTCATCGTGCTCCTAGTCAGTGCGATCATGTGGAGCATCAACTTCGTCCTCGCCATCCTCGTCCATGTCATCGATCGGGGGCTCATCTATTTCCCCCTCGATCCGAGGGTCACTTTGATGGGTGGCCCTATCATCAACATGAAGAATGGGACTAATAGGCTCACTCCTTGAGAGGCTCGAACTACTGGCTGTACTACACTCCTTAGAGCTATCCTTGGAGGAGCTATCTAGATCTACCTCTCCAAGTAACCTATGGCTAGTCATATTAAAAAAAGTAAAAATAAAGAGAAGTCGAAGGAGGAAAGGTTACCTAGTAGAGAGATAGGTCGAGGTATAAAGGGCTGGGAGTTCGAACGGTTGTTAGAAGATCAATCGGGAGGGCTGGTTCTCTTTTTTCAAATAGTGTGGTCAATGTTGAGACTGCCCTCCCTATTTATAGGGGGGTGAAAGACTGCCCTCGGGAATCTCAAACAATGCAATTATTACTTCCGTGACTTTTTGAATCTCTAGCAGTAATAACTACACACGAAGCTTTACCCCTGGTCGATTTCATGAATTGGCCAGAGGAGTGGGGGATAAATGACGGGGCATATTTTCGCTTGCCCTACTCTTGCCATGTCTCTTCCCAAAATCCGATTGAAAGCAAAACAGTCGGTTCGATTGAAAAAATAAATAGATTTCAATTGTGGTTGTTAGATCCGAATTGCCTGAGCCAAAGGTCAGATGTCACAGTCATGTTGTATGGTCAAGTTCAAGTTATACGAACGGGCGCACTTCAATCCAATCTATGTCACGTCCTATTAATTCCTACTAAGATTAAATGCTCTATCAACTCAGGGTGTAGGGAAATCATCTAACCCCATATCTCATTAATTAAGAGCCAACTAATGCCATTGGACCCAACTTTTAGGCTTATGGGTCACTCTACATCACCACATGATGACCTACTAAACCTGAGGCCCCATAGGAGAAGATATACCTGAACACCTTATAAATACCATTGCATTCATGGTAAGAGTATTTATTTCATTCTATCTAATTATGCTGTTCAAATCCCTACTCAATCCGATCATTTACGTAAGTATCGAAGGATTTTAGCTGAGATCCATCTCAGCTAGCTTACGTTGCCTTTTCCTTGTTATAGGTCCTCATCTTCCCGATCAAACTCCTATTACCTTATATTCTACTGGAGCAGCTAATCAATCCGATCTCTCCCAAATTCGACCCACATCAAATAATAACCTCCAAAATTGTGCCCATATGGATCACTTTAATTTGTGGAGCTAATAACTTCATTTTTAAGTTCAAGTAATAAAAAAAAGATTTTTATTGTTCTAATTCTAATTTATTATTTGTATTTTTATTATTTCAATGATAATTGTTGGTTAAAAATAAATTTAAACATAAATGTTTCAGAATGACACTTTTACATGTAGGCTGCCAAGCGAGAATAGATTTGTATATCAAGCAGGTCCAAGTCCCCCAATAATAATTCCTACCATTTACTCAACTCCTAACTACGTGAATAGAGCTAAATATTTGGAGTCCTAATGCAAGCACAAATTCGATAAAAAGTATGGAATAATCAGAAATGATAAAATAGGATCTTGAACATATTATTATAATGAAATTACTAACTTGGAGTAGGAAAAATAACCATCTTTTCAAAGAATCAAAAAGACTTGCTTCACAAATTCTTAAATTGGTTTTCTCCCCCTTGACCGTACTTTACCTTGTAGAACCTTCTTGATGGATATAGTGCTTTTTATTTATTTATTTACTATCAGTGCGGTACACTCTACGCTTGTCCAAAATATAAAGTACATATACTTTAATTTAATATGCTTGTCCAAAATATAAATATATTATTAAATTTCTTTTATGAGAATAGTTTTATAAGAACTATTTGAATAATTTATTAAACTAATAATAAGTTAAAAATATAATAATCATATAAAATAAAATTAGGTCGTAACAAAATAAACACAAAAAGAAAAATAAAATGTATAATAATTGTAATTAGAGAAAGTATTTTACTTGTATCTGTGTGTGCGTCTGGGGGTGGGGGGAGCCAATAGCGGTACTTATCAAATTAAAGGAACTTTGTTTATTAAAAATGAATTTCAACTTACAAAATCCAACATGATAGAGAAAATGGTTTGTGGGTTGAGAACATGAATTTTTAAATTAGATGTAATATTACAATAGTGACCTTTCTATTTGCTTCTTCATTGGATAGGTTTACTAATTAAAAGAGTAAATTTGACTCATCAAATTTGGTATCTGAATTGCATCTATTTCATGGAAATTTTCATTTTTAGCTACAATTTTATATGTCTTTATTATTTCAAATAAAATTAAAGGGGCAAATTTTGTAAGATCGCATAAAAAACTACTATTTGTGAGACAAAAAATGGCTTTATTTTTATAATAATATGGATTTATTTTTTCGTTTTGTTGTAACCCTAAAGAAACCCACCAGTAACTTTTCGATTGAGTCAACTTCCACCCAATAGTGGAACCGTTCACCAAGATTCGACGTCATCACTATTATATAAAAGAGTATTATCATTTAGTAACTACTTTTTGTCTACTTATTTTTTGGTCTGTTAATTTCTTCTTTTTTTTCTTTTTTCTTTCTTTTTTTTTCACTTTCTCTCTCGTCTCTCATCTTATATATTCTTTTTATTTTTCTCTTTTTTCATTCCCCCCTCCCTCTCTCCCCTCTGTTTTATCTTTTATCTCTCAATGCTTTTCAAAATTATTTTTTAAAGAAAATATTTGTAATTTTTTATATTAAATTATTTTATTTAACATATTACTAAATTTATAAATCTATTAAAAATAAATTAAAATATTTTGATAGTATAAAGACAACTAAAAAAATCAGTATGTCATTAAATTAAATTATTTTTTAATTATACACACGCATCAAGTGTGTCAATACTACTACTACTGCTGCTGCTGCTGCTTCTACTACTACTACTAATAATAATAACAAATGCACACTTTTAAGTTTGATTTGTGCACATTTGCCACCCCTAGTCCAAAACCAATTTATTCCACCCATTTGCCACCCCTAGTCATTTCTAAAAAGCCTCAAATAGTTCTTTTCTGACGAAAACAAAGTTGTACAGGTAATTCAAGATCAAGCCTAATTCCCTGATAACTTCTTTTCTGGCTTAGCGGCAAGAATTGATATATTATTGAAAAAGATGAAATCATAAAACTTATATCCCTGAAGAAATGCATTGAGAAAAGGCAGATTGTAAAACATTTCAACGAGATAGTATTTTTTCAACCCTCACAAAATGGAATTTATTCCAAACATACATATCAATGACCAACAATGGGTTTAATTAGTTCCTTACTTCAACAAGGTACAAATATCAATGACAAAAAAAAAACAAGGTACAAATATCTAAATTTAATATTTTTATATACATATTTAGATCTATTTTCAGACCTATTACATGGATTCTGATGGGGGTTAAATACATAATCATTCATTTGATAGATTATTTATTTAACACCCTTCAATATCATAGCACTAGTCAAATTAGATTCATCTACACTAATAGCATTAATTCATCTTAAAAAAGATACAATAAATGAACAAAGGAGAAGAGAAAAACACAATTTAGGTGTGAGAACTTGTTTCGAATTTATGGTTATGGGCTACGATCATATTTTTACTGGTTTTGGGGAAACCTTCAAGTTAAGTAATCATTTCAAGGGAAGCATATTTGTCCTAATCAATAAATTGGAAAGAGGAAGTATATTCCAAATGGAAATCTGGAAAGAAAAATTGCATTTTCTTGAATGAAAAGAAGAGATTGGAAAAGAAAAGAAAAAGCAACTTTGAGCTCCAACATGGTAGCATCAAAAATCACCTATGACTGATAAGTACTGCTGCTTGCTAAAAATTGAGCTTTAATCTTTTGCAGAGCAGGTACTATTTCTATCATATTGATTCTTTTCTTGGGTGAAATGGCTAAGCATTGCAATGCCAATTTAAAAACAGATGTGACACATTGTTCCTTTGCAGAGAAATGTTCATCTTCTCTTGCCATCAAACCTGGAGCAATAACTTCAATTTCTACATTTTCTTGTAATGCTTCACTAACCCAATCTTTTATACTCATTTCTTCACTAAACATATCATCTGTCGGCTTCTTCTCAGTAAATATCTCCAGCAACATAATGCCATAACTGTAAACATCCCCATTTGTGGACACTATCCCTTCCGATCCATACTCTAATCGTATTACATGTTCATCATCTTGGTATCAGTTCCAAGAATTCAATTTGGGGTGCTAGATAAAAAAAAAGAAAGATAGGAAAATTTGAAATTTAAAAAACTACTACTTAACCTCACCTGGTGCTGCGTAGCCGATTGTCGCCAAGGTTTTAGTTTGAATTGAAGTCTCCCCTTCATCAAAGAGCTTGGCAATGCCAAAATCAGCAACAAGAGCATTCATATCTTCATCGAGCAACACATTGCTGGGCTTTATATCACAATGAACAATTGGAAATATATGACCATGATGAAGATATTCCAAGGATAATGCAACATCTATGATTATTTTGAGCCTTTGTAGCATGTCCAAGCAATAGTTCTCGATATATAGCAATTTCTCAAGGGAGCCATTTGGCATGTACGTAAGAATTAGGGCTTTGAATTCCATGTTACTACAACAACCAATTACTCGGATTAAGTTCCTATGTCGGATAGTGCTTAATATTTCACTTTCAGTTTCAAAGCTCTTGGTAGCTCCTCCCAACTCTAAGTTGAAGACTTTTACTGCAATGTTTGACCCGTCAGAAAGTGTCCCTTTGAATACCGCACCAAAGCTTCCTCTTCCAAGTAGATTAGTTTCACTAAAGGAACTCGTCGCTCGTACAAGTTCTATATATGAAATTCTTCTCCAAGAAATATGGTCTATTGTGGAAATATCAAAAGGGGGTGGTACTTTGCTCAACTGTCGTCTCCTTATAATCAAAACTATGATGATCACCAGAACTACACTTGAAATGACAGGGGGCAAAATATACTTCATTAACAAAATAGCAGTAACTGATCTTGATCTTCTGAAATTTTTATGACAAGGAGAAACTTGGAATTTTTTTGCACCACACAGAGCAAAGTTGTGAAAGAAGGATTGAGCAGTAAAGTTTTCAAAAGGTCCTCCAGTGGGAATCTCTCCTTCAAACTTGTTGTATGATACATTAAAATCTTTAAGAAAGCGAAGGTCCTCCATAGACTTTGGAATTGATCCAGAAATATTATTATTCGATAGATCCAATGAGAGCAAGCCTCTGATGTTTCCCAATAATTGAGGGATAGATCCTTCAAACTTATTATGTGCCAAGGATATAAATTCTAATGATTCACAACTAACAATTGAGCTTGGAATATTACCTGAAAACTGATTAAATGACAAGTTCACTTGGTAGATAGCCTTCAAATTGCCAATTTCATATGAAAGTTGACCACTCAAGTTGTTTGATGACACGTCTAGAGCCAAGAGGTCTCTAAGATTCCAAAAGTTGGAAGGTATGGTGGAGTTCAACTTGTTAGAGGCTAAGTTGACAATCCTTAGAGATTTAAGCTCACCTAAACATTGAGGTATTGGACCTTTGAGCATATTATCATCTAGGTGCAAGTCCCCCAAATTACTAATTTGGCAAAGATGAGGAGGAATATGTCCCTGCAGTTGATTGCCAGAAAGATATATTCTTTGAAGGTTTTTTAATTTTCCAAGTGTTGTTGGGATGGGTCCTGCCAACTCATTATTTTGAATAGATAATGTTATCAAATTGCTCAAGTTTCCAATGTCGAAAGGAATCGCTCCTTTAATGTTGCAGTCACCCGCCTCAAATTCCTGAAGAGAGGACAAATTCCTAATTGAAGTTGGGAAAACACCATTGAGTGGATTTAACCCTATTTGCAATACTTGCAAATTCCGACAATTAGTTAACGAAGAGAGAAAGCCCAAATCTCCAACCAAATTATTTCCCCAAATTTGGAGTGTCCGTAAGAGTCTTAAATTACCAAAGTTAGGTACAAAACCATTGAACAAGTTATCTGACAAGCTCAACATAATAAGTTTAGAGCAATTAGTGATAGAAAGCGGAATTGGCCCGCTGAGCCTATTGATAGAGAGAAATAGGCGTTCAAGATTAAAAACCGAAAGATTCTCTGTGATTGAAGCAAGAGACCCAGTAAAGTGATTCCTTGTGAGATCTAAGACCTTTAATGTTAAAATGTTGAATATGGGTGATGGGATGGGGCCAGATAAGGCATTCATGTGTGCATTAAAATCCTCGAGGTAAGCCAGATTAGCCAGCTCTTGCGGTAATTCTCCTGCCATAATGAAAGATTGCTACTTATTTCATCTCTATTGTTAATTTATACAAACACTACTGCCAATACCTATATTACGCAAACAATTTTTAAAAATACTAGTAGAAAGCATGTACATCATCGCACATGAAAATATAACTTATGTAATAATTGGAAAGAACTTGATTTTGTAAATAAATTAAAACGAAAAGGTTATTTATAATTCACGAACTATATCAATTTCAATATGTATAAATAACAGTTCATTTCGATTTCAAATAATGTCAAATATCGATTTCAAAATGTTATAGAAGTTCACGTAAAAATTCATATATCAAAGTATTAGTAACTATATATAGACGTAGCTATGTTATGTTTCATTCTAATCTACTCGATCATTCATTCTTTTTCTTTATTGTTTTTCATGGTACTACTATCATAATCTTTTCCTCTTATTATCGAGCAGTGTTGGGGTCATAATTGAATAATTAAATAGTAATCGATTTGCAATTTTATTCACGACACCATCACTTAATCTTTTTATTTTATACCAAAATATATCCACCAATTTATTCGGTAGTCGAATTCTAAAAATGGGAAGAATCTTAATTTGTTGCCAAATTATTCATAATGACCTATCTGAATTTTTAGGAGTATTAATAAATTTTGTAAAGACGACATTTTTGGTTCCTGAGACTTTAAGATCCCTCATTTCTTTTCTATCCAACAGTTTTAACTATTTTATCAATATGGATGGGGTCCTTTATTTCAAAATAGTATTTCATATTTTATTCCATAATTCACATTTATGCAACATATATAAAATTACTTCATTAATTATACACGTGACATGTGATCTTTACTGACTTGACGTATATTCATGTATTAGAATAGAAGATGAAACATGCATGATTTGGAAAAGATGATATATTGTGTTGATCGATGTGCTATGTTGTCCATCTCTTACAAATTTGCATAATAAAGATGAAAAATATGCAATTAGTATACTATTCTAAAATGTTATGTAACTCAAACACCTAATAAATATTTTAGATAATTATACTAAATATAATATTTTATAAAAGAAAATGTGAAAAGAAAAAAATAATATAGCAAAGATTACAGAAGAGATAGAATAAGAAACATTACGTAAGGAAAAGTAGGAAATAAAAAGGAACATAACTAAACAGAGATGTTGAGGGGGAAAAAAAGCATTTTAAAATCTAAGAAAAAAAGAACCAAAAAAATTGAAAAATATGAAGTATAATGGTATAAGTTGTTAAGCGTACCTGTCAGGTTGTTGTCTCCAATAAATAGCTGCTTCAAAAAAGTGAGATTCCCAATTTGCTTAGTTATACCACCTGTAGATTTGTTAGGATGCAATGAGGTTAAATGCAAGAAATGCAAGAAAATATTTTGCCATTATTCTGATGAAGTTAAATGAAAGATTTTGAAAAGTTCAGAGAATGGCACACTTAAGTGAAGGTGCTTCTTTGAAATCTATATACACTTTAAGGTTCATACATTGAACATGGAATATGCAATTAATTGTACAACTATAGATATTATAGTTACATAGTTATTTATATTTATACGCGCACCCTACTGTACAGGATTAGAGTCTCTTTTTAGTTAGTTAGTTAGTCATTCTGTTGATCCTTACTATAAATAGTAAGTGCTTGAAGTCAATGTAACTAATACACTATTAATGTAACTAATATCTCTCTCTCTCTCTCTCTCTCTCTCTCGATTCTTCTTTGAAATCTTTAATTACTGGTTTCTAATATTGATTTCTATTTTTGGCCGCGCTGGGGGGCAATATCTTCTCTGATTCGGCTTGATCTCCTTCAACCTCCATGGCTACTGCTCTACCCCTCGATGATACACCATTCCTGCACAGTTCTGATCATCCCGGTACTATACCACCCTCGGCTCCCACTAATTCTACTTTTCTGTAATAGTGTCGTGTTAATAGCATGATTCCCCTGGATCCTCAATTATGTTTCTAACATGATTATCTTCATGATGTTCTGTACATTCCCGTTTTTCAATATAATTTGCTCTCTGTACCTAAGGTCACTCACACATCTAATCTCATACACATTTTCTTGCCTTCTCACTGCATATTGCAGGGCCTGAAGACTAAGAAAGTGGTGGCTATTAGTGAATTGATCGGCACTCTGAATATTTTAGATTTTGACTCTTTTACACACACATCTGTGCCTTGTAATTCCATTACTGTTCCTAATTCTTCAACTTGCACTATTTATACTTCTAGCATGGTTTCTGATTCTTGGCCCAATACTTGTAATAGCTCCCAACACTGTAACATACCTACTACTTTCAGTTTGTGGCATAAAAGAGTGGGGCATATTTCAGCCTCCACTGCGAAGTATTTGTCTTGTGTATCTCACCCTAATCACCACCATATTGATGCTTGTGGTGTTTGTCATATGTCAAAACAACACATTTTCCCTTTTCCTAGAAGCTCCATTCGCTCCAAATCTATTTTTGAACTTATCCATATAGATATATGGGGACCTTACAAGAAACCAACTCTCAATAGTGATTATTATTTCCTCACCATTGTCGAAGATTTTGGCCGTGTTACCTGAAATTATCTCATGACCCAAAAATCTCACATCCTCTATCCTAAACACATTTCTCACTATGGTCTCCACCCAATTCTATCTTCATGTCAAGGTCATTAGATTTGATAATGGCTCAAAGTCTATGAGTCGTGAATGCCATCAATTAGTTTTGTCTAGAGGCATTATACATTAGAGCTCCTACACTCATACCCCCTACAAAATGTAGTTGAAAGAAAACATAAACAACTACTCGAAACTCCTACAGCCATTCTGTTTCAATGTAATCTTCCTTGCTGACACATATTTGATAAATAGAACTCCTAATTTAGTCTTGAACTGGAAAACTCCATATCAAGTTCTCTATGGTCGTGATTTAATTGAAGTAATCTAGATTGGTTGGGTTTGGCATTGGGTTGAGATTTTGGATATGTCCTTGACCCAATTGTGTAATTTTTTAGCCTAATAGATATTTTTGGAATATGGTTTTCTTTTGGATTTGAAGTGGGGTGTGAATTCCTTTTATTAATTACTTATCTTTGGGCTAAAAATTATATAAGGAAGTTGGATAGTTGGACTTTATTGAGTTTAAATGGTCTTGGGACTTGATTATTTGGACATTTTTGGTATATTGAAAAGTTAATAATATGAGATATAGACCCCAATAATGTATATTGTATTGCTATTTGCTATATGGAATATTTTGAAATAGAATGCAACGAAATGGAAGTCATATGCTTGGACATTGCCAATAATAATCTTGATATTTATATAAGTTTGTCCACAGAATGTGATTAAAATAAGTATATATTAATTATTAACTCATCTAGTTATAAGAGGCTAGTACGACAAGATACATTGGGTTGGTTAAGTAAATTACAACTCTATAGGTATTGACATCCATGACGGCATGGTAAACTAAAGTGTGGGCTGGGGCAACAGGTGAGTATCGCAACTCAACGATCTATTATTTTCAAAAATAGAGGAAGTACGTGGTATATGTAGCATTATATTTAAATAGGATTTAAATAAAATAATTATGTTAGAGTTGAACTTTATCAAAAGTTTGTGCGACATCATATTTATCATATTGATGGAGTGATGCATCATTTAATTATATATGCCATCATTATATTGTGATTAAAGAGTTATTCATATTTGTCGGGTATAGTATTTAATTTCACATGTGCATAAATATAATTGAATTATTGATCGTATTGTAATTGTGAGTGGTCCACAATTCAGTGTGGCGTGAACTATTCAGGACATTGGGCTTGTTGGATTGTTTGTATTCCTCAAGTGTCTAGTCCTCATAAATATATAAAACATGAACCATCATGGTGAGAATGGGTCATAGGATGACATCTTTCCCAAGCATGTATCTTATTTGGCAAGGTCACTCCTTGTTCGTAGTAATAAGACTTGTTATTGTTTTAGTGAGATAAGGTTGACGACATCAGCAAATATCAATTGTGTCACACTCTATTTATTGCTTTCTGATCATTGACTGTAAAGTATATATATATTGACAATTTACTTATTATATTTCGATCATGTTTCGAATAGTTTTAGCACTTGAACAACTAATGATCTCAATGAGCATTTTTCTTATATTTTAAAATCTTCGTATATAGGTTATAATTTGAAACAAGTGACATTCACATAGAAGATTTAATTCTTGTTTGAAAAAGTGAACAAATCTAAAGTATACTTAGTTGGATTCAAAGAGATTGAAACCGACATATCAAGGGAATTATGATAAGTCCTATAATAAGTTTAGTGGATTCAGTCCGCTACTGACATGTATTTTAAAAAGTAATTATTTTATAGAGTTTTCATTAGGAGTATAGTATATATTTGAATTTTCTTATTCATTTGGCTGTAATATATAATTGAGATTGAGGGTGTGACAAGATGTCTAAGGTCTTACTAAACTCATGTGTTTTTCCTCTCTTTTGGCAAGTTTTACCACGAGTCAGTTTTATAATTGACTAATATTACTTAGTCTAAAATTATGACAAATGTGCATAATTTAAACAACAGTGTACAATTTCTATCTTTAATAGAAACAGGTTGTAAATCTTTGATTGCATGGTATCTTTTTCTTGTGTCCTATGACAATAGTGGAAGTTATTGAATGTGATCCAAATATTGTCAGTTATTGAATGTGATCCAAATATTCCATTAAATACATTATGTTCCGTGTTAATGATGATATAATAATTCATATAGATTTAAAACAGTTTATAACTTACTTAATGATTAAAGTGTAAATAATTTGGTTTTAAGTCAAACCATATTTAAAAATAAATTGAGATTATAAATTAGTATAAATTGTAACGACCCGGTAATATTTTATTTGCATAATGTGATAAGTGTGTTAGGATTATTTTAAATATGTGAATTTTAGGCACTCATTAGGGTAATGTGAATTATGATGCATACATCTGAAAAATATGATCATTTCTTTATTATTAGTGAAATTTTAAACTTATGAATTCCTTATTAACTTTTTTGAAAAATCATTATCTCTTTATTTCCCACAAATTTAATATATTGTTGTTATTTTATTATTGGTATTATTGTTTCCATATCATGAAAATTTAATTTTAGTTTCACATTTATTTTCAAGAAATATAGAAATACTTGTTTTCAAATTAGAAAGGGGTAATGATTTTTTACCATTAGAATTATGACGTTTTTTGGACTTTGCCACTTAACCGTTTTTTTTTTTATATTCGATTGCCATCCAAACTATACAATTTTTGGACTTTACCACCTGGCAGCTAATTTCGGCCAAAAGAGTCACTAGAACAGTACCACGTGCATGGCATGGGATGTTGGTAAGGGCATTTCCGTCATTTCACTTGTAGAAAAATTGTTTGTAAAATTATTGTTCATGGGACTTGAACCGAGGTGGTGATAAGTGTAACAATAAATAAAGTAGATTTATGTATTCATACATCACTTGTATAAATTCAAATAAATAAGGTAACCATTACCACTTTAACACCCATTACCACTTAGGCAACCAACACTATTAACATAAATAAGGTAGATTTATGTATTTATACATCACTTGTATAAATTCAAATAAACATATTTTAATATCAATTTGAAATCCACAAAAATAAAATGAATAAAAACTATTTTTTTAAAAAAAATTTGATTTTTCTAATGCAATTATTTTTTTAAAAAAGGGGAAAAATAAATCTGATTAATTTTTTAAAAAGTTAATTTATTTTAAAAACATTAAATATAAAACAAATCCCTATCAATTTCTTTCCATTTCTTTAAAAAAATAATTTCTATCAATTCCTTTTTAAATTTAATTAATTTAAAAATGGATGAAATGCAATTAATATTTTTAAGAAATAAAATTTATCCAAATTTAATTTAATTTAATTTAAAAAGAAATTGATAGAAATTATTTTTAAAGAAACGGAAAGAAATTTATAGAAATTTTTTTATACTAAAAGTTTTAAAACAAATTAATCAAATTTATTTTTTCCCTTTCTTAAAAAATTAATTACATTAGAAAAATCAAATTTTCTTTAACAAAAATAGTTTTAATTCATTTTATTTTTGTGGATTTCAAATTGATATTACAATATATTTATTTTAATTTATACAAGTAATGTATAAATACAAAAATCTACCTTACTTTACCCAATTATGTTGGTTGCTCAAGTGGTAATGGGTGTTGTTACACTCATGCACCACTTAGGTTCAAGTCCCGTTAACAACAATTTTACGAACAATTTTTCTACAAGTGAAATAACAGAAATGCCCCTACCAAGGTTACATGTCATGCATGTAGTACTGTTTCGATAACTTTTTTGGCTGGAATTAGCTTCCAGTTGGTAAAGTCAAAAAATCGTATAATTTGGATGGCAACCCGAGACCAAAAAAAAAAAGTTTAAGTGACAAATTCCAAAAAAAATCATAGTTCAGATGGCAAAAAATCATTACCCCAATTAGAAAATATACATCTACTAGATTTATTTATTTATTTCACATTTCTAAAATAATTTTATGTACATATATATATAATCGAAAATATATAAATAATTATACATATAATTAGTTAAATATTTCTTGCATTATATTGATTTAACTATTTTATGCCACTTTCATGAAATTAGTGGTAAGAAAGATGAATACTTGGAACCTTTAAACTCTTAGTATTATTATTAGAGAGATGTGTATTAATCTTTTGCCACCAAAATATAGTTTTATATTTAACTATCTCTTCTACAACTATATATATCTATAATTTTCCTAAAACCATTAAGTTTTCCAATTATTTTCTTTTATTATAAATATTTAGAAAATTACCTTTCTCTACAAAATTATATTTTTCAAAGATTATTTTTATTCTTATTTCAAAAATGGAATAATTTAATATTTTAGACTATTATTTCTTGGATATATATGTATATATATTTCAAAATTAGAATTTAAATTTCCATAATTTTCTCAAATAAATTAAAATTTCCAAATTAAATGACAATATTCTAATTTTATAAATTTAATAATATATTTTTTCAAATATTCTGAATTTATATGTATATTTTCGGATTTTATAAAAATATATAAAGTCTAGATTGGTTTTTTTATGTTATTTTCAAGAAAAATCTCTTCGAATACATAATTAATAATGATTCATGCATGGTTCTTATTTATCTAACTTATGAATCATATGGTAGAATTAACAACAAGGCTTAAATAGTCTTCCACATAAGGAGGAAAGCTGGAAGATTTCATATTAGCCAACTTAGGTGTAAAATTGCTTTTATTAATAAATTGACATTAATTATTTAATATTCTAATTCTTCCCTTCAAGTCTATAAATAAGACCCTTATCCACCCTTTTCCCCCCTACAAAAACCAGCCACACTACACACGCACTCCTATACTTTCATTTTTCCTCAAAACATCCATTTCCTTGTACTTTCTCCTGCACACTCACTTAAAAAGGTAGAAACCTCTCTTAATCCCACAAGTAGGGATGTTATTTTTACCTTGAGTAAAAGTTCTTGTTTAGGTATGCTTCAATGCTCTTGAGTAAAACTTATTGCTAAAAGCATGCTTCAATGCTCTTGAGTAAAATTTCTTGCCAAACATGCTTCACTATTCTTGGTTTAGTAGCTAGTGTATTTTTGGAATGATTTCCTAATGTGTTATTTCACGGTTAATTTAGATTTAGTTATTATGAAACATGCTCTTTCAAAAATTAATACTTGCTAGTAGAGGCTAAATCATACTCTTCATGCTAATATTGTGTTTATCATACAAGTTCAAGCATATTATGCTTAATAAGTACTCATTTGCTCTCATGTTATCAATATGCCCACTTAGGAGCTTACTATGTAATTACTTGCTTGGTATATGTTTCATAAGCATGAGTTAAGATTCTTGAAAATATGTGTGTAGTTTAGGATAAAATCATTTCATGAAAATATATTTAGTCTTGTAAAGGAAAGTTTATAAACATACATTTACTTGGTTATGTGTAGTTTTGAAACATAAGAATTTCATGGAACTAGTTGGGTTATATTAATTTTGTGGAAATATATTGGAATAATAGTTCTATAAAATTATAGTCTTTGAAAACTATATTAATTTTGTGAAAATAAAATCTTTTATAAAACTTATATGTTTTATGGAAAGACGTTAGTTTTGTGAAATCATATTATTTTTCATAAACATATTTACTCTAAAAAAAATTTAGTTTAAAATAAAGTAAAAACCCTCTTTTACCAAGATATGTCATATACTTATATACATATATATATATATATATATATATATTATACGTGTATATGTACATATATATATTTATGTTTGAATGTATTTTTTTAATCTAAACATAATATTTTATAGACATATATATATATCTCTATATATGTTAAAATAAGTTTATAAGATATTATTATATTTAAGCTCTTCCATTATTTTACATTAATGAATTTTTCTAATATGTTGAAATATGGAAACAAGACTTCCACAACTATGTGCTAATGTGAATAAATTGTAGTTATGTGAAACGGGCCCAAATTTATCGAAGTGGTTTGGGTGAGTTCTGTCAGGATATACCATGTGGTAGCTGGCTAAAAGTGTTCTACAAAAGAGAGCGGGTCGTAGGATTTTTGGCGTATGACTCGGGATATGGTCACTAGAGAATAAGATAGAAAATTGGTGGAATTTGGAGTATAAAGTAGGAAGTGCTATATATAAAGTAGCCGGGAGACATAAAAGTCACTGATAGGTGACGAGAAAGGTAGAAAAATATGAAAAATATGTTTTTATGTGCAAATAACTCACATGAGCATCTTATGTGATTAAGTGATGTTTCTACTCAATTATGTGTTGATTGTGGTTATATGATATGTTTTAGATGATACCAAAACTAGCCCTAATGAGATAGAAGAAGAGGAACAATTCGAAGCATTTTATTGGGAAGAAAGCCATTAAATTCCACTGCGTGCTTGCCTATTTTCAAGTTTCGTCCTTATGTATCTTGTAAATTGATATTTTGTATCTGGAACTTTGCACACTTGATGTACCGTCACGCTACTATGCTTTCATGTTAGTATATTGTCATATGGAATACTGTATATGTAAATTATAACAAATATGAGTTACCAGGGTCGTTATATAAATACTTTGTAAACTAAATATATATATATCTATATAAATTTATATAAGTTTAAGGATATTTTTGTTGAAATATAAAATTGATGGGGATGATTATAACATTTATTAGTCTGTAGGGTAAATGGTGTGTATAGATATATATAGCCTACAAGTAAGAGGGTAAAGTATATTTATGTTATTTTAAAATGAATGGGCATTTTTGTTAATTTTTTAATATAAAAATAAAAATAAAGGGTCAATAACAATTTTGAAATGATTAAAATAATTCCCTTTTTTCATTTTTTTCTTATCGACCAAAAACTTGTAAAGGTTGAACGAATTAACCCCCCCCCCCCCCCCCCCCCGCAACCCACACCCGGAAAAAAAAAAAGATACGCTTTCTTTGCTAGCAGTTTTGACTTTTGACACCATTGGTGAAGAGTCTTCCAGCTACATAATTTTGTCAAATAAAGTTGATTATATGAATGCAGTTGTATATTTGTCCTTTCTTTATTAGGATTCCCATTTTCCGACAAAAAAAAAAGGAAAATTGCATTCCTTAATCAATTCGAACCTGTCATGTTATTTGATATAAAAAAAAAAACCCAGACCAATCTCATAAGAAAATATGCTTTAAAATATAAACTAGTATTTAGCTCCTGTCAAGGCATGAAAAATAAATAATTTTAATTATATATATATATATATATATTTTTGTAAAGTATGACTAGAAAATAATTTAATACAGTTGACTAATTTTTGATAAATAAATCAATAAATATATATAGTCATTTCATTTAATAATATAAATGCTCAGTTTCATTAATTTTGGTACAATTAAGGTATTGAAGTTTGAAAATTTTCTTGTAGAAATAAGTGACAAATAACATTGATTATATAAAATTAAAGTAAATGAGACATAATGTAAATCAAAAATTAAATTTTTTATTTTATTTGAATAAATGTATATTACACTTTTTAATATTGGATGAATGTTGAATTCTTTCAGACAAAGCTAAAAAATAAAATATTTATTTAAATTTATATAAAATTATTTTAATTTCATATATAACAAACTAAATACAGTTGCAATTGAGAATATGCATAACCTACACAACCTATTATACAGTTAGCCAGGCTATCTTACTTGTACAATTGGTTCTAGGGCATAAAAAAATGGATGATCTTGATTAATTTTAATGTATTTGAGGACTAAAAATAAGAGTGGCTAGCCTTAGTCACCAACAATCTCCGACTAATGATAGAATTTCCCCCCTCCTTTGGGTATTAGTTTAAGTAGTTTTACTTTATACAGATTATGATTTGGCAGTAACTTTATATACAATCTTGAAGTGTTGTTATAGTAAGCCAAATGCCTGTGTTGATTCATTTCTTTTCTCTATTAAGATTTTTGTTAGATGCAAGCTGAATTTAATTATCATCTTTAGTGATAATAACATAGCTAAGTAATGTCTTCAAATAATATTATCAATATTCATAGAAGTAGGAAGAGATCATACCTCTAAAGTCGTTTCCTGCTAGATGTAATTCTCTAAGCATGCTCAAATTTCCAATTTCACTTAGGATGTTGCCATTGAAATGATTGTGAGATAAATTTAAGATCTCAAGGTCTTTGCACTTGTATATATTTGATGACATTTGCTCGTAAAACTGATTTGATTGGAGATAGAATTCTTTAAGCTGTGGCATATTATTGCAAAGATCACTTGGAAACTTACCTACAAATAGACCATTACATATAAAATCAAATGCTCCCATGGAAATAAAATGCACTTAAGGTATGTGCCACAAGTTGCCATTATAATTGAATACATTTTTACTATTATAAAAGTGTGAATACCATTATCTTTGAAAAATTTTAATTGGAAAATTATCCTTTGACTATTACTAATTTCAATGCAACTACTGAGTTTAATATTATTTTTATGCCCAGAAGAATATTTCACCAAACGAAATTAAAAATATATCACAGGATGTGTTTACTTTATTAATTTTAATTATTTAAGCCTCAATAATGACTTAAAAATTATTCTATAATTAAACATAAATTTTAAATAAAACCTAATTCATCTTAGGGTTAAATATATTTTACTTCTCAATTATTATATACCTTATTCGCACCTTAAGCTAATAAATGTAATATTTTTCATACAAATTAAGCCAATTCAATTTATATCTATACTTTTATAAAAATCCGACCCAACTGCCCTTTTCAAAATATCTGTTTTATTATAAATAAATTAGTATCATTATCAAAACTAGTTTATTTGTAATTTTCAAGTAGTAGTAATAACCTACTTACATCAATAATAAATCACTAATTATTGATACAAAGTGAAAGTTTGAAAATCAAAACTATATTAAAATAATACATTACTAGCATTTGTACAGTGCCAAAAAATATTCGTATTTATATATTATTATGAATTTTGTAATATATAAAAGATAAACTGATGAAAACGAATGGACCATTTTCTTGTAGAACATGAAATTCTTTGAATATACTATGATAAAATAATTGATAAATAAGTATATCGAAAATGCAATTAATAAAAGAATATGATCAATTTTTGAACATTAATTTCGATGTGATTATGTCCTCCAAATTTTTTAAAAATATTTTATAGAAAAAAATATCAACTATAAAAGATAAAATTTAACATTCTATGTTTATAATTAAAAAAAAAGTAACACACGAAAATTAAATAAGATCAAATATGGAAATATCTTATATAGCAAAAAGAAATAAAATTAACTTATCCATCCCAATGTTATATAAACAAGATATCAAAATTAGGGACACGATACCATTTTACTTTATTTATATTAGATTAGCCGGATCGTTCTCTAAGAATCAAATTATAATCATTTAAAAGGATGTTTATGTAAAGGCTAAATATACTTTATAGTTTAGTCTAATCCCTATCAACTAATGAAAATTCTAAGTAAAATTTAAAAACTTAAATATAGGAGTTTCAAAGAAAAATTGAAAAATTAGAGAGACTAAAAGACAATTGTGATGAATTCTTTATTTTTAAAAGTCTATTTAAAATTAGTTGTTCTATTATTTGTTGTTGACAAAAAAAAAGCAATGAAAATTTAAATTTTCAAGTTGCTAATTAGTAATTTAGACTTTTGATATATAACAGCATGTTTATCTTTATGCATAAAAAAGAGTGTAATGAGATATATATACCCGATTGCAAACTAATATGCTATAAAGCTAAATTTAAATAAATTTAGGAACTATAAGTAAAGAATTAAGACATTAGTAAGAAGTTGTGTGAAAAGTTGCCTTTTAACTAGAGAATCATACCTCCTTTTCTTTTTCTTTTTTTCCTGTTTTGTTTTTCGAGAAAAACTCTTTCATGCTTTATTAATATTGCTTTAGTATAGTATTGTATCATATATATACATATACATATATATATATATATATATTGCTTTAGTAGAATAAAAGAAAGAAAACTTAGCATATTACTTCTTATTCTAAGTTGGAGGCTTCTAATAAAAGGTAACTTTGTACTACCTAACATTATATTCTCTATTTTAACCTATAACCTACTTAGTAATTTATAATTATTTGTTTTGAATTATCAAAAATATGGTACTTATCTTTTTTTAACCGCCTCAATTTACGGATTAATGAAGAGAGATCCTAATAAGTAGGAAAGTTAATAATTTTTTTTCATCTCTCTCTCTCTCTCTATATATATATATGTGTGTGTGTGTGTGTGTGTGTGTACACATGCCAAATAGATCATATTATGTCGAAATTTGTAAATAAATGGAGTATGGAATTAATAATATTAAATATCTTATGTTAATAATTTTATTTTATAAACTAAAAATTGAAAGATGGTATGTTATATTAATATAAATTCATAGTTGTCATTATAAAATATTTGTATACTTAAATAAATTAAGTAATTAGTATACAAGTTTTGTTTAATTATTTAAAATACAAAAATATAAAAATACTATTACAAATAGTTTCATTATATTTCGAGCAAAATAGTTTTTGCTCATTTTTTTATTCTTGTTTGTTTGTTAATATCATTCTATATCACATATTGACATTGTTGAATTCACAATTCACTTTAACAATGCTTCAATTTAAGAAAAAAATTAACATATTTTCAATTATTAGTAATAAATATGCACATATATAAAATTAAAATCATTTTGTTAAATGATGTATTGATTTGAAGACATAACATAATTACTAGTTAAGAGGAATTATATTCATGTGGCAAAATTAAGGTGATTAATTATCAAGAATGATATTGATAGAATGAACGACAATAAAAAATTTTTAATTATATATAATTAACCAGTGATTCAATTAATTAGGTTAAGGTTGATTTTCTATTTTATTATCATATTAACCAAATTATTGTTGATAATAAAAATTCAATATTTATGCACTTAATTATTTATTAAAAAAAAGGCCTCATAAGTTGTTTTCCTTAAAAATATTATTACTAATCCTATATTGATAACTATTTCAAAAAGTTATTTGACAAAAAGTAGATAAAGATCAGTAAAATTGTGTACATTTTCTATGTGCGATTAGCAATATAAGTCAAATATTATACAAATTATTGATTTATGGGAGTTATGAAGTTTTAATTATAACTTTATCGAATTGACATAAATTAACTAATGATAAATAGTGATGTTGGACATTGAACAAAAATGAAATAAAGAAGATGCATAAGTAGTATTAAAGTTAAAATAAGAGATGGATATATCTTTTGAAGTATCAATTTGATTTTGATTTTAAAATACATTTTAGACATCAACTTAACATCTTAAGAAGCAATCAAATTTTACTTGATCTTTTTAATAAAAAAATCCATTTCATGAAAGTTAAAAAAGAATTTGTTGAAAATAATATATATTATAATATTTGTTATCAAAATTCGTAGATTAAAATGCATTATATATTATTATATTTGTTGATAAATTAAATGTTAAAATATATCTAATAAAAATTAGTAAAAGGAAAAGTTAAATGATGAATATTGATTGATTGCTTTATTGAGAAGGTTCATTACTTTTATTTAATGCATAATTTTTTACTAGAACTGTAAATAAAATAAACATTTCCTGCCCATGCGTAATTAAAGTGCGTGCATTTTACTAGTATACGAAAAAGTGAAAGCCATATAATTAGTTGTAGGAAGATTACCGGAAATTTGATTCATTGAAAGAATTATAATCTGCAAGGTTGATATGTTGAATAGAGAAGATGGAATGGAGCCAGATAAGGCATTGTCGCTCACATCGAGTTTCTCAAGGTGGGCAAGATTAGCGAGCTCTTGAGGCAATTCACCTGCCATAGTGTAACGTAGTTTTATCAAACTAATTTTTAGTTTCATGAAATACCCTGTCACTATGCAAGTCAAATGTTACTCTTCCTAAAAAAATCTTCTCTCTTGCTCTTCTTTCCCGTTTTTTTTATCCTCCCAATAACTAACTAAAGTGTGAAAATAATTTCTTTTTCTTAGCAAAACCCCCAAACTGAACAAGATTGGGAGTAAATACAAAAGAAAAGATATCCACTCTCATTAAAGCTTATATATTGGTTTGGTAAGGTCAACATAAATTAATATCTAGTTGATATGATCATCATATTATTACTTAATAATACTCGATTTAAATTTATTCTTATTATTTTCTTTGTATAATGTTCCAAAATCATGTTCATTTCCTGAAATATTCTTGTTTTTCTATTTTCACAATTACTATGTCACATGAAGTAATTAATTATGTATTACACCATCAACTCCGGGCTGCATACTCCTTTGATGCCAACAATAAAAATAAATAAATAAATAAAAAACAAATGTTCAATTTTTTTACTCTTTCTTAAAATTCATGTAAATTCAGATAGAATTATAAACATAATCGAGTTTACCATACAAATCATAATATTTATTCGAAGTTAATAGTGTTATCACTCTATTTAGGGGAATATTTCTCAATTTTCGACTTTTTGAAATTAAATTAATGAACTTTTCTTTTATTATTTCACCAGCCTGCCGAAGAAATTACGTAAAATGTTAGTCACTCTCACCTATTTGAAAACTGATCCGTTAAGTGATCTGCTATACAATGAATATAAAGCAATTTCAAGATTTAATACCCACAGCTAATACCTCAAGGTAAGGAATATTAGCAAGCTCCTGTGGCAATTCACCTGACATTTTGTGAAGATTAATGATACATTATTAAACAAATTTTGTGAATCCTTTGTTATTGTGCTAGCACCAAATCAGCTATGCGTATAAATGCCTATTGGCTATTAGTGATTCGTAAATATGCGTCTGGATATACGCATTGAAAATTCAACAATATTAGACTAGTGAGATTTACATACCTGTGAAATTGTTGTAGCCTAAATGTAGGTCTTCAAGGTCTCTACACTTGTATATATTCCGTGGAATTTGCCCGAAAAGTTGATTCTTTGAGAGATAAAGTTTTTTCAATTTAGGAATGTTGTTGCACAAATCACTTGGGAGCCTACCTATTAGGTTATTAAATCTGAGATTAATTACTCTCATGGAAGAAACATTGAAGATGCCGTAAGGTATGGAACCTGTCAAATTGTTATGCTCCAAATTTAATACTTCTAATGAAGAAAAACTGCCAATCTCTTGTGGAATATACCCTCCAAGAAAATTAGAACTCATATCTAAGTAACGCAACTTCGAATTGTTGAACAAAGACAGTGAAATGATGCTAGAGAAAAAATTATTATTCACATGGATTTGCTCAAGTTTGGGTAAAGCTCCAAACCATGATGGTATTTTTCCCGAAAATGAGTTAACTCCCAAATTTATCTCCCTCAGACGACGCAAATTAGACAGTTCATAGGGTATGAAGCCTGTGAAATTGTTGGAACTAATATCTAAAGATCTAAGGAAAGTTAAATTTCCAAGATCAGGAGCAATAGTTCCTCCGAGGTTGAAAGCAGAAAGACTCAAGGCTATAACTCTTCGATGTTTGACACCACAAGAGACACCAACCCAGTAACAAAACGATGTATTAGTGGACCAATTTTTGGCCAAAATGCCATAAGGATCTGAAGTGATGGTTTTTTTAAATTCAAGTAATGCATGTTGATCTGTGGTGTAATTAAGAAATATTCTGCCTGAGCAGAATGTGATGCTATTTATTAGCAATAGGGTAAGAGCAAAGAAAAAGCAAAGATTCTCCATTAGGTGCACGATATCGTATTATTGGAGATTTGGGGGGGGGGGGGGGGGGGGTGTGTGTGTATATATATTGGAAGCTAAAAGAAGATATTTAGTCCCAAGACAATGAAAGCATCTTTTCTATTGATTAGTCACGTATTATATGTATTTTATAAAAAAATTAATATATAACATGTGGCGGAATTTGGGTCATAGAGTGCATACACCTGATTTATGGAAGAAAATCTTTATCTGGACGCTACGTTTATGATGAGAAAAGTACTCCTCTATATAAAAATGGATATTGTTATTGGTACTCCAAAATTATTATTGACACTCCCATTTAATTTAGAATTTCCATCAATTGGTCAATTTGTCCTTTTGATTTCTAAATATTAATTTCATTTGATTTATTGGACAAAAAAGTCCTAATAGCCTATTCTTCACCTTCTTGACGTAAAAAAACTATTCTTGGTGCACATTGTGAATCGGGGATCATGTCTTAATAACTATCGTCTTGAAGTTCATCTTTTTTTTTCCATTTTTTTTTTTTTGGTAGGAGACATATTTTTTGCTTTGAAGTTAAATAATTTTAAGGAGGAATTGAATTAGTGCACAAATATAATATGCTGCTTTTGTGTAGTATTTTACATATTTGAATGTTAGTGAGATTATATAATACATCTTGTTTTTTTATTACCCAATTCTTTTATATATTTAATTTTTTCCTTTTATTTCATAATTTCATATATATTTTAAAAGTTATGACCTGAAAAATTTTGCTAGTAATATTTATTTTGTAGTCAAGTAAGTATGATAAAAAAGAAAGATCAAACAAAAAAAATTAAAGAGTTAGCATTAAGGTTGTAACCTCATGTACTTTTTGTATGAATGTGACTAACAATAAATAAAAGGGTACATATGTTATGAAATTAATAAAAATAATGTTTTAAAAATTAATTGACATTTTAGTCAATTTATCAATACAAAAAGTAAAAAAATGAAGTGTCAATAACAATTTGGGAGTGCCAATAAAAACTCCCTATAAAAATTTCTAAAATATATAGGTCTTTTTTCGTCCAAAGTTACTTTCTCAATTAAAATAATGATGCAATACAACTATACATTAGGTAATATGTACCTTTTTTAGAAGTAATAATTCAAATACAAAACTCATACTATTTAGTTTTCATTTTACTTCTAAAATCTAAATTCCCTCTCTCCCAAAATTTAGTGGATTCAAATACGAAGAAACCAACTATGTACCAGTACAGGATAGCAATAACTAGTAATAGCAATACTAGTTTGTCGTAATTATTAGTGTGGCCCAAAGATTAAGACCTCAAAGTCAATGTCCTTTATTGTTGATTAACTCAATAACATCGGTCAAGATGGGAATCTATTAACACCCCACAATTAAGGCTATGAGATATATATTACGTGAAACTTGTTCTGATGAGGTCATTGGAACTTTCAAAGCAAAAGGATAGCTATGGTTAAGAAAGTGAAGATTGAGTAGTATTAATTTTTCTTACAACATCATGTCAACAATTCATCTCCTTATTGCCATTCAATTCCATTACTCGATTCACTGTCATAAAACAATTTTCATTATGTATTTTCAATAAGAAGAAATCATCTTTCTTACTATTTCTATTTTTATTTTTTTTTTTGGTGGAATAAATGGGGGGGAGATAGGCTACTCAAGAACCCCCCGATAGAGAGCATTGCGCTGCGGGGTACCACACACATCTGGGAGGACCCCCCGACTTACTATTCTATTAACAATCAGATAAATAGAGGATTTTGATTTTTTTTTTTCGACTGATCTTTTCTTTTCCATATCATTTTCTAAAATAGATTTTTTTTTTCATCCAAATTACTTTCTTAATTTAAATAACGATATAGTACCGGTACATATTAGTGTCACATAAAACTTGAATTCATTTTCTAAAATATATAGATTTTTTTGGCCCAAAGTTACGTTCTCAATTAAAATAATGAAACCACTGGATTCGATAAGAACACAACAACTTTGAAATGAGTTCATATTGAGTGCAGACGTGCCAGCGTACAACAAACATACGATGTGAAGTCTTTTCGATATAAATTTTGCATATTATGTCCCAGACTTCTAATTCAAAAATGACAGCACCAAAATAGGCAAACACTACCTGTGAGGCTCTATGCACCTACGACTGAATGTTGGACTTAAAAATTCGATACTCAATGGATTTCGAAAAGGGTCTTAAAACATAAAATAAGGAATTTCATTAAAAGATGATAGGTATTCGAATTAGTATTACAAACTTTGGCTTGTGTATTGACGAAATGAATTATATCTATGAATCAAGTGCATTGAAAGACTGTTAGGGATTTTGACTATAAGTGAACGCATTGATGGCTCCGTATGATGACTACACACGAGTGCATTAAAAGACTTGTACTACCTTACGAACATTAATGAGTTTAGCTACAATTCCTCATGAATGCGGTTAATATGAATGCAGAATACCACTAAGCCACATTGATATCTCATTCTGATTGGACGAGTGATAGCTACAACCAAGCGACGCTACAGAGAGAATACTTTGAAAATCCCATCTCGAGCCAAATGGTCTCCATGGCTACGAACCCTTTCATAACGGTTTTCTACCAATAAATTTAGCTAATTTTTGTTTATTTGAGCAAAAGAATCAAAGAAGTGTTGGCTTCTTAATTGAAAGAGAATTATTGTTGTGTTGATTGATCGTTGGATTATTAAGAAAACTAGAGTTTTTGCTAGCTATTTCTTTAAACTATTCAGTGAAAATGAAATTAAAGAATTCAAAACAAGTTGTCACTTCTATGTGGAATGAGGAAATATTTAATTAAGGGCGACTACATATATAATTGCTGCTTTGGTAAAGATGCGTTTGCGATAATTGTGCAAATATTGTAGAAGGAAAAAGTTGAGAGCATTCATCACGAGTCCACAATTGACGGAGACCCTTAATCACATTGTGGGAGCAGCTGTTTTCAAAATTGGCACTCAAATTTGCAGAAAGCTTTTGCTCGAAAATTGATTTGTTAACTATAAAAAATCATATCTTTCCATCATTTGCTAAATTTTCTAAATTAATTTGTTTGGTGGAAACAGGGTCTTGACTAAATCCACCAAATTGAAGCGCAAGTTCATTGAGAAGTTTAATGTAAGGGATTACTCCACTCAACAGAGGGTCCATTTGGACAGGTTTAAAAAAAAAGTGCACTTTGAGCAATATTTTTTATAGTAGAGCTTTTATTTTAAGTCCATTAATTTTGTATTTGGATATAACAATTAAAAGTGCTTTAAAATATATTTTTATTTGAAGTTTCTATAAGTAGCTTTAAAAAACAAGTCATTTTTTGATTTTTTTTTTTTATGGCTTCTGCTTTTCTTTAAAAACCCATCCAAGCACAAATTTTTTTGCTTTGAAGTCTTTTTTTGTCAAAAAATAATTGCTTCACCTCTAAAAAAGGCCATGCAAAAGGGCTCTCAATTTTTTTCATGAGCAATATTGACACACATGATTTGAGTGCATAATAATAATAATAATAATAATAATAATAATAATAATAATAAAAGATAATAAGATTCAGTGACATACTAAAATTTTGGTAGTATCCATGCTATCAAAATATTTTTGGCTATACTCAATAAACTCTTATATCATAAAACTTGACATGAGTCATGGTAAATGGCCAGATGCAACCAGTTACGCCATTAATTCCTTTGTTTAAAGCTTGCTTATGACTAAAACCCTTATAAATACATTGAATACGATATAATTGGGACTATAACTACCGATGCATTAATTATAATCTTTGAGGCATTTTATTTGACTGCTAAAATACACGTGCTTTTTTTCGTAAATAAATAAATTTATTTTATCATTCAATTTAAAAGATAAATTGGTATAAGTATAATTATAAGAAATATGTACATTGAACAAAAAAATGAACACCATTTGAACAAGGCAAAATTACAATTTTAGGACAGTGTGTTGCATGTTCTGTGATTTTGGGATACTAACTTACTCAATTTCAATTTTAGGACAGGAATTTGAAAATTTTTGACACATTTAGGACAATTTGCATCGAAAATCGCAATTTCACCGGAAATTGAAAGACGCCGGTTAAAAATTGGGAAAGTTGGACACGTCATTTGTGACATGTCGCTTGTTTGGCATATTTTTTTGATGTGGCAATCCACATGGGATGAAATTGAAAGTAAATAAAAAATAAATAAAATTTTTATATATAAATACAACATAAATATATAAAAATACATATTACATACACGCACAAAACATATATATACACAAAAATTACATACATATATATATATACACAAATCCGCCGCCGGCCGCCGCCCCCCGCCGCGACGAGAGAGACGAAAGGAGAGATCAACAGAGAGATGGACAAAAAGAGATAGATAGATTGATTGAGAGAGATATCGAGAGGTGGCGTGTGGGCAATGACAGCGCTAGGGGCTGGGGTGGGGGGGGGGGACGGCAGTGAAAGGAGGGGTTATGAATTAGGGTTTTGTGGTGTTGGGGTGGGGTGGGGTTGGGGGGGGGGGGGGGGAGGGACGACGACGCTAGGGGTTGGGGTGGGCCGATGGCTGTGCTAAAGGGGTGGGGCGATGGCGGTGCTGGAGGGGTAGGGCGTTGGGGGACGGAAGGGGTGGGGTGTGGGGGGACGGCGGAGCTGGTGTGGGGTGGGGGCGGCAGCGGCGGCACTGGGTTGCTGGTGGTGGGACGACGGAGTTGGTGTGGGTGGGGAAGGGGGGAGGCGGCGGCACTGGGTTACTGGTGGTGGGATGACGGAGCTGGTGTGGGTGGGGAAGGAGGGAGGCGGCGGCACTGGGTTGTTGGTGCTAGGACGGCAGTGCTGGTATTGGGATGGGAGGCGGCGGCGGCGGCACTGGGTTGCTGGTGGTGGGACGGCGACGCTGGGGTGGGGGTGGGGGGGGTATTTTTATTATTATTTTTACATGAAAAATAATTAAATAAATAAAATTATAATTATTAATCAAAATTTTAAAAAATATAAATGATTTTTTATTATAAAAAATATGTTGTATATTTTAATAAGAAGTTAAAATATTTTGAGTTTTTTTTTTGTATTCTATTATTACATTATTTATTTTACACTAAATCAAAATATTTCCACCTAAATTTGCCGACAATGTATAAATATGCCACATGTATTTTTCTGACCATCGGACATGCCATGTATATTTTTCCGGCCATTGGACATGCCAAATGTATTTTTCCGGTCATTGGACGTCGTTTGTCCTAAATGTGTCAAAAATTTTCAAATTCCTGTCCTAAAATTGAAATTGAGTAAGCTGGTGTCCCAAAATCACAGAACGTGCAACATACTGTTCTAAAATTGTAATTTTCCCTTTGAACAAAATTGTTTTATGTAAGTATGAATGGTTTTCAAAAAATAAATTTATTGTTAAGTTAGCGCATTAAGATTATTTTGTTTATAAATATAATATCTTAATATGATTACGTGATTTAATACAGACCAGATCTCCTACCTCATAATAGTGCCCCATTCCCTACCCTACACTCTAAATATGCAACACGTGTAATCTTGAAGATTTACTTAACGTGCAAATGAGATTTCAAACCAGATTATATAATAGAAAAAAATACAATTAACGAAACTAAATATTCTGCCGTTAAGCAAATCTTTAAGATTTACACGTGTCGCACATCTAGAGTATGGGGCAGAGGATGAGGCATTATTATAGGCTAGGGGATCCAGTCCGGATTTAATATTTACAGATCATCTGGCATTTTGTTGACTCATATTTATTTATTAGAAATACATTAGCCATTTTAGCCTTCGACTGCAATTGGTGCACTACTAAATCAGACGAAAAATTCTTTCATGAACTAAGTGTATGTATCCTACGGTTCATATTGAACCACATATTATATATTATCTATACATCTATCTATCTATCTATCAATTGTGTAGAATTGAGAATAACTTATCGGTTTTTTATGTTTCTTTCATTTTTTCTTTGGTGAATACTAAAATAGCCTTGTATAAGTAATAGTAAATAATATTTATTCACGGCCTTTTAGTAATTTTAAAACTAAGAGTTGGACTTCAAATTAAACGCTAGATGAAAAAAATACCATGATTACGAATACAGAGTTGGACCTTTCAGTGCACTCTATAGTATCAAATTTTTGTCATACAAAAAAGTAAATAAATAAAAAGTAGCTGGCGATCCTTTTCACTTCGTCCAGACTTTAGTAAAGAAATAATTTATTAAATAGATTATTCTTTTATAACACTCTTGGATATCAATTGTAAACTGATTTTGATTTTTAATAAATTTAAACCCGTTAGACCGATTTACTATGTCTTTCTCACTGTGATTTGTAGAGTAATTCATGAAAAAGAAAAAAATACAAAGTTTGTAGGCAATATAAAATTTTAAAAAGTACAAAAAGCAAGTAAACTTATTGAATATTATGTTACTATTTATCAAAAAATTTATTATTAACACACAAGTAAATAAACTGAAATTTGCGATTAATAAAAATTATCCACATGTATCTTATGCGAGATACAAGTGGGCCACATCAATGACTCCGGTCATATCTACGTGTGGATGTGTACTCAAAGACTATTCACTCCGACGAACATTAATTGACTCAGTCTACACTACTATTCATGCATGCGCTCGATATGAATGCGGGATACCGCTCCGTCGCATTGATATCTCACCTCGAATTGGGTTCAATCCGAGTGAGAGATTGCTACGACCTTGTGACGTTATAGAATCAGTGCATTGATATCCTCACTTTGAGCCAAATGGGATATGGCTACAGACATTCGTGTAACGGTTTCTACCTATTAAACTAAAGTTAATCTTTGTTCATTTAGACTAAAAAAATCAAAGAAGTGTTGACTTTTTGATTGAAAGAGAGTTGTTGTTTTATTGATTGATCGTTGGATTATTAAGAAAACTAGAGTTTTTGCTAGCTATTTCTTTAGACTATTTAGTGAAAATGAAATTAAAGAATTCAAAACAAGTTGCCACTTCTATGTGGAATGAGGAAATATTTAATTAAGGGCGACTACATATATAATTGCTGCTTTGGTAAAGATGCGTTTGCGATAATTGTGCAAATATTGTAGAAGGAAAAAGTTGAGAGCATTCATCACGAGTCCACAATTGACGGAGATCCTTAATCACATTGTGGGAGCAGCTGTTTTCAAAATTGGCACTCAAATTTGCAGAAAGCTTTTGCTCGAAAATTGATTTGTTAACTATAAAAAATCATATCTTTCCATCAATTGCTAAATTTTCTAAATTAACTTGTTTGGTGGAAACAGGGTCTTGACTATATCCACCAAATTGAAGCGCAAGTTCATTGAGAAGTTTAGCGTAAGGGATTACTCCACTCAAATGAGGGTCCATTTGGACAGGTTTAAAAAAAAAAGTGCACTTTGAGCAATGTTTTTTATAGTAGAGCTTTTATTTTAAGCCCATTAATTTTGTATTTGGATATAACAATTAAAAGTGGTTTGAAATGTATTTCTATTTAAAGTTTCTCTGAGTAGCTTTAAAAAAAAGTCATTTTTTGATTTTTTTTAGGACGAATTACATCTACTTCCCCTGAGGTTTCGCGAAATTACAATTTAACCCACGATTTTTTGTAAATTACAATAAACCCCCTGTGGTATATTCCATCTAACAATTTACCCCAACCATTTATGACCGTTAGGGTTCCGTTAATTTTTGTATGTAAAGTTCCAATAGTACCCTTGAGGGGTTTTTTTGTAATATATATAAAATATTTGGGGTTGTATGTTATGTATTACATCTTTGTAGGGCTAAAAGTAATAATATTGAAAAAAATTGCTCTGTTTTCCGATAAGTTTTTCAGTGAACTTGAAGCGGGTCTTAAACTTTTCGACCTGGGAAACACGTAATTGTGGGCTCGAGTAGGTTTTATACATTTTTCGTTTATCACTTGTAATTATTACATATCACAGGGGGTTATTGTAATATACATAAAAAAATGTGGGTTAAATTGTAATTTCACCAAACCGCAGGGGAGGTAGATGTAATTTGCTCTATTTAATATCAGCAAAAAATAAAGGGCAAAACGGACTTTATACACTTTTAGTCCATCACTTGTAATTATTTCATACCACAGGGGGTTTATTGTAATTTACAAAAAATCGTGGGTTAAATTGTAATTTCGCCAAACCTCAGAGGAGGTAGATGTAATTCGTCCTTTTTTTTATGGCTTCTGTTTTTCTTTAAAAACCCATCCAAGCACAAATTTTTTTGCTTTGAAGTCCTTTTTTGTCAAAAAATAATTGCTTCACCTCTAAAAAAAGACCATGCAAAAGGGTTCTCAATTTTTTTCATGAGCAATATTGACACACATGATTTGTGTACATAATAATAATAATAATAATAATAATAATAATAAAAGATAATAAGATTCAGTGACATACTAAAATTTTGATAGTATCCATGCTATCAAAATATTTTTGGCTATACCCAATAAACTCTCATATCATAAAACTTGACATGAGTCATGGCAAATGGCCAGATGTAACCAGTTCCGCCACGAATTCCTTTGTTTAAAGCTTGCTTATGACTGAAACCCTTATAAATACATTGAATACGATATAATTGGGACTATAACTACCGATGCATTAATTTTAATCTTTGAGGCATTTTATTTTGACTGTTAAAATACACGTGCTTTTTTTCGTAAATAAATAAATTTATTTTATCATTTAATTTAAAAGATAAATTGGTATAAGTATAATTATAAGAAATATGTACACTGAACAAAAAAATGAACACCATTTGAACAAAATTGTTTTATGTAAGTATGAATGGCTACAGACATTCGTATAACGGTTTCTACCTATCAAACTAAAGCTAATCTTTGTTCATTTAAACTAAAAAAATCAAAGAAGTGTCGACTTTTTTATTGAAAGAGAGTTGTTGTTGTGTTGATTGATCGTTGGATTATTAAGAAAACTAGAGTTTTTGCTAGCTATTTCTGTAGACTATTCAGTGAAAATGAAATTAAAGAATTCAAAACAAGTTGTCACTTCTATGTGGAATGAGGAAATATTTAATTAAGGGCGACTATATAATTGCGGCTTTGGTAAAGATGCGTTTTAGATATTTGTACAAATATTGTAGAAGGAAAAAGTTGAGAGCATTCATCACGAGTCTACAATTGACGGATACCCTTAATCACATTGTGGGAGCAGCTGTTTTCAAAATTGGCACTCAAATTTGTAGAAAGCTTTTGCTCGAAAATTGATTGTTAACTATAAAAAATCATATCTTTCCATCAATTGCTAAATTTTCTATATTAATTTGTTTGGTGGAAACAGGGTCTTGACTAAATCCACCAAATTGAAGCACAAGTTCATTGAGAAGTTTAACGTAAGGGATTACTCCACTCAACTGAGGGTCCATTTGGACAGGTTTAAAAAAAAAGGGCACTTCGAGCAATGCTTGTTGTTTGGTTTGAGGTAATTTCAATAAAATAAAGTTGAGGCAAGAATTTAATTCTCTGTCTCTAAGACAAATTTGCCCCATATAGTGCTCACGGTTTAAATGGCAATTGTCTCTCAAGATACAACGATTTTGCTTGAGATAGAAACACTTCAAATCTCAAGAAGGAGGAATAAGAAGTGTCAGAAACTCTTGAAATAAGAAGCAGAATAGCTTTGGAAAGTGTGTACTAGAATGCATGAAGCTATAAAATGCTGTTGGATTTTTATGAATGATTCTGGCTGGAGTGGGGTATATTTATAATAAGTGAAAGGTTGTGGACATTCACTGAATAAGTGATAGTTGCACCCCTTGGATCAAACCAAGCACTGGTTCGGCTGGACCACACCCGAGGCCGCGCTGGTTCGATCACTCTCGAACTGAATTGACCCGAACGTCACCCTTGATCCAGATCCGTTTGATTCAAATTTGGGTTTGATTCGACCCAAATTCAATTCTGACTTAGCCCAAAAAGAATATGTTTTAATTTGTCCAAGCCAAGCTCGGCCCGCCCGCCACGCCGGACGGCAGCGGCAGTGGCACGCGTGTGGGCTTTAGCCCGAACCCACTTAGACCTAGGTCTTTACCCGTTTACACATTTGGGTATCCCCAAGGGACCCCAATCCCTTGTGAGTTTTTAGGATATATTAAGTAACCATTTTTTCTTCATTTTTTCAATGTGGGGTAGCATTTTAAAATGCTTTCCCAATCTTAGTTTCAACTATTTTAAGTGGCTAACTTTGAGAATTAATTTTTCATTTACCCGAAATTGTATTCATTCGAGTGATCATATTATTCACATCTACTTTCGAAGTAGAATTCACTAATGCCAAATTCAAATTGTAACCCACTTAAATAATTTCTCAAAATTGGTCAAATGCCAACATGTTAGGAATACAATTTTCTAACAATTCCCCACATGAATGAAATTAATGCAAATGATATGTAGACACTTTCCAAGAGTTTCGACGAACACACATTGCATCGGGATAGGTAGTTTATGGCCCTGAACCTTCTTTAGAGATATATTGTCGGATTTATTTAGCTAATCAGTGTACATGATGTATTGAATTGTTCATTTGTTAGTGTAAACCAAGACAAAAATATTCTCACAATATGTCTTCTAAGCCTTAGACACCATCTTGGATTCATAAGCGTTTTCATTTTGAGCGGCCCATCTTCAAGCTTACATACGTGATCTCCAGTTTTAGAGTATCCTACCATACTCCAATTTTTAGTTACAAGAATCATTAAAAGGTAATCCTTAGCCTAGTACCATTCAGCATGGTGCATCTGTCAATCACGGGAATGGGTAGGAGGTGTCTCCTAGATGCTCGTTTGAATCTTCATAACTTAGTTGTCCTATTGAACCAAGTTCATGGGATCTCCAGTCATCAAGGTTAGGTTACCGCTATGAAGACTCTTAATTTGTGGGTTTTCATCCCATCCCCCTTGACGAGCAGTATACTTGATCTCTTGGTAATCCTTTAGTCAATGGATCCGTCAAATTCTCTTTTGATTTCGCATAATCAACTGAGATTACACCACTAGAGATCAACTGCCTAATTGTGTTATGTCTTCTACGTATATGTCTTGACTTAACATTATACATCTTGCTTTGTGCCCTTTCAATTGCTGACTGACTATCACAGTGTATAGCAATTGTAGGCACTAGCTTAGGCCAGCACGAAATGTCCTCTAAGAAATTGGGAAGCCATTTTGCTTCTTCTCTGGCTTTGTCCAGAGCTATGAACTCTGACTCCACCGTAGACCTAGCAATACAAGTTTGTTTTGAGGACTTCCAAGATACAGCAGCTCCACCTAAGGTAAAGACATAACCACTTGTGGACTTGTATCCTTTTTATTTGATATCCACTTAGCATCACTGTATCCTTCCAATACAACTGGATATCTGGTATAGTGCAATCCATATTTTGAGGTATATTTTAGGTATCTAAGAACCCTTACTATGCTTTCTAATGGTCTTTCCTTGGGTTGCTTGTTAATCTACTCAATTTGTAAACTGATTGTGTAATATCCGGGCGTGTGTAGTTTGTGATGTACATCAAACTGCCTATGATCCTCGAATATTCTAATTGACACACAAGATCACTGTGTTTTTTGCTTAAGTGCAAGCTTAAGTCCATTGGTGTTTTAGCTGGAGGACCATCATAAGCCTTGAATTTTTCCAACTATTTTCTCAATGTAATGGGATTGTGACAAAATAATGCCGCCAGATGTCGTAGTGATCTTAATTCCTTGTATTACATCTGTTATTCCCATATATTTCATATCAAAGGTTTTTTCTAACATTTTTTTAGTATCCACTATTATCTCGTGACTACTTCCCATAATAAGCATGTCGTCAACATAAAGACATTCTATAACATATGCATTAGGTGTGCCTTTTATGTAAACACATTTGTCACATTCATTGATTTTGAACCTGTTTGACATCATGATTTTTTCAAACTTTTCATGGCACTGTTTGGGTGCTTGGTTAAGTCCATACAACGATTTAACTAATCTATACAACTTTTTTTCTTGTCCGGGAACAACAAATCCTTCTAGTTGTTCCATATAGACTTCTTCTTCTAATTAATCATTTAAGAAGCCTATTTTTGCATCCATTTGATGTACCTCAAGGTTGTACAAAGCTGCAATAGCAATGAGAACTCTAATGGATGTTAATCTAGTTACAAGGGAATACGTATCGAAGAAATCAAGGCCTTCTTGTTGTTTGAAGCCTTTTGCTACCAACCTAGCCTTGTATTTGTCGATAGAACCATTTGCTTTATATTTTTCCTTTTGAGAATTCATTTACAACCTAGTGGTTTAGTACCAGGTGGTAAATCCTCTAATTCCCAAGTGTGATTTTGCATGATGGAGTCTATTTCGCTATTAATAGCTTCTTTCCATAAAAGAGCATCTGGGGAAGACAATGCTTATTTAATTATCCCTGGTTCATTATCTAACATGTATGTTAGAAAATCAGGACCAAAATCTTTAGCTACCCTGGCCCTCTTACTTCGTCTGGGTTCTTCACTAGATTGATTGTTTTCATTCGCAGCTTCATAAGCTCTTTTATTAGAAATTTCTTCCTTTTCCTTTCCTTTTTCTTTACAAGGAAAAATATCCTCAAAAAACACAATATTTCTAGATTCAGTGACATTATTTTCATTTATATTAGAAATTGCTGATTTATGTACGAGAAATCTATATGCACTACTGTAATAAGCATATCCAACAAATATGCAATCTACTGTTTTAGGCTCGATTTTAACTTGTTTTGGCTTAGGTATTTCTACTTTAGCCAAGCACCCCCACACTTTAAGGTATTTGTAGGAAGACTTGTGACCTTTCCATAGTTCATATGGTGTTTCTTTCTTATCTTTGTGCAGGATTTTATTCAAAATGTGGTTAGCTGAAAGTACAGCTTCCCCCCACAAGTTTTAAGGTAACCCCGAGTTTATCAATATAGCATTCGTCATTTCTTTAAGTATTCGGTTCTTTCTTTCAGCAATACCGTTAGATTATGGCAAATAAGGTGCAGTCATTTGATGAATGATCCCCATTTCTAAGCAAAATTCCTCAAATGGTGCTCCATATTCTCCACCTCTATCCGAGCATATTGCTTTAATTTTCTTGTTAAGTTGTTCTCTACCTCAACTTATAGTTTTTAAAAGCATCCAAGGCCTCATCTTTGCTTTGAAGCAAATCAATATAACAACATCTTGTGCAATCGTCAATAAAAGTAATAAAATACTTTTTCCTACATCTACTTTGCACAAATTTTAAGTCACACATATCACTATGAATTAGTTCTAGAGGTTCTGTATTTCTTTCCATTGTTGGAAATAGACTTTTAGTCATTTTTGCCTCGACACAAATTTCACATTTATCATGAGAATCAATTTTCACTTTAGGCAATAAATCAAAGTTCAATACTCTACGCAAAGTATTAAAATTTACATGCCCTAATCTAGCATGCCATAAATTTGAACATTCAATCAAATAAGTAGAACTAGTTATTTTATTGCTATCAAAATCGCGAATTATAGTCATTATATTTATCTTGAACAATCCTTTGTCCAAGTAACCTTTGTCGACAAATTGGCCATGTTTGGTTAGTACAAACTTTCCTAACACAAATACTAACCTAAACCCACTTTTATCTAGTAATGACCCAAACACTAAACTCTTTGGGATATCAGGCACGTGCAACACGTCGATCAGCATCAACTCTTTTCCGGAAGTCATCTTTAGGACCACTTTTCCAAGACCTACGACCTCTGAGGTTGCAGAATTTCCCATGAACGGCCTTCGACCGTTGATCTGGGTATAGGTTGAGAACAGGGCCTTATCAGGGCATATGTGGCAGGTGGCTCCAGTGTCGATCCACCATTCCTTTGGGTTGTCCACCAGGTTAGCTTCAAATACAATTGTGGTGAGATCTGGCTCTGACAGGTCTACCAGGACATACTTGTTTTCAGCTAGATTAGCTTCTGCTCTCTCTTTCTTTGGAGCTCAGCAGTGTTTTGCCTTGTAACTTGGTTTGCCACAGTTGTTACAGCTACCCTTGAACCTTTTTGCCTTGCCTTTCTTCTGGCTAGGTCCTTGTCCTTGGTGCTTTCTTTTTCTGTCGGTGCTTGAGCTAGGCTCCACCAAGTTAGCTCTAGCTTCCATTTGTAGCTTGCCAATTTTGACATTGGACTTCCGACTATCTTCTTCTATCCTGAGTTGGATAATCAGGTCCTCAAGTCCCAATTCCTTTCTCTTGTGCTTTAAATAGTTCTTGAAATCTTTACAGTCTAGTGGTAGCTTTTCAATTAAGGCAGCAACCTGAAAAGACTCACAGAGCCGCATTCCCTCTGCATGAAGATCATGCAAAATGATCTGCAACTCCTGGACTTGATTGATTACAGTTTTGGAGTCTACCATTTTAAAATCAATGAACTTTCCGACAATGAATTTCTTCAAGCCGGCATCCTCCGTTTTGTATTTCTTTTCTAAGGACTCACATAACTCCTTTGATGTGTTTATAGAGTTGTATATACTATAAAGTGTATCACTCATCCCGTTGAGTATGTAGTTCCGGCACAAAAAATCTCCTTGATTCCATGCATCCAGAGCCGCCCTCTTTTGCCCATCAGTGTCATTCTCATCCACTATGTGTGCGGACTCCTTCAAAAAACCTTGCTAAACTTAAGGTTGTGAAGTAAAACAACATTTTCTGTTGCCACCTTTTGAAATTAGCGCCGGTAAATTTTGTCGGATTTTCCCCTTGTACGGGAGCTTGAGGAACATCAACAGTACTGGATGATGCCATTATAAAGTTTTGAAATCATGAAAATTTGTCTTAGAATTGTTTTTCGGTTTGAGGTAATTTCAATAAAATAAAGTCGAGGCGAGAATTTGATTCTATTTCTCTAAGACAAATTTGCCCCGTATAGTGCTCACGGTTTAAACGGCAATTGTCTCCCAAGATATAACGACTTTTCTCGATATAGGAGCACTTCAAATCTCAAAAAGGATGAATAAAAAGTGTTGAAAACTCTTGAAATAAGAAGCAAAATAACTTTGGAAAGTATGTGTACTATAATGCAGGAAACTATAAAATGTTGTTGGATTTTAGTGAATGATTCTGGGCTAGAGTGGGGTATATTTATAGTAAGTGAAAGGTTGTGGTCATTCACTGAATAAGTGCTAGTTACACCCCTTGGATCAAACCAAGCACTGGTTCGGCTGGACCACACCCGAGGGTTGCGCTGGTTCGGTCACTCCTGAACTAAACTGACCCGAGCCTCACTCTTGATCCAAATCCGTTTGATTCGAATTTGGGTTTGGTTTGACCCAAATTCAATTCTGACTTAGCCCAAAAAGAATATGTTTTAATTAGTCCAAATCTAAGTCCAAGTCAAGCCAAGCTCGGCTCGGCCCACCCGCCAAGCCAAGCCGAGCTGGCCAGACAGATGGCAGTGGTGGCGCACGTGTGGGCTTTAGCCCGAACCACTTGGACTTAGGTTCTTGCCCATTTACACATTTGGATATCCCCAAGGGATCCCAACCCCTTGTGAGTTTTTGGGCTATATTAAGTAGCCAATTTTCCTTTATTTTTTTATTGTAGGATAGCATTCTTAAATGCTTTCCCAATCCTAATTTCAACTATTTCAAGTGACCAACTTTGACAATTAATTTCTCATTTATCTGAAATTGTATTCATTCGAGTGAACACATTATTCACATCTATTTTTGAAGTAGAATTCATTAATGCCAAATTAAAATTGTAAGCCACTTAAATAATTTCTCAAAATTGGTCAAGTACCAACATGTTAGGAATACAATTTTCTAACAAATGCTTTTTATAGTAGAGCATTTATTTTAAGCCAATTAATTTTGTATTTGGATATCATAATTCAAAGTATTTTGAAATGTGTTTTTATTTGAAGTTACTCTGAGTAGCTTTAAAAATAAAGTCATTTTTTAATTTTTTTTTTATGGCTTTTGCTTTTTTTTTAAAAACCCATCCAAGCACAATTTTTATTTTTTTTTTGCTTTGTAGTCTCTTTTTGTCAAAAAATAATTGTGTCACCTCTAAAAAAAAAGCCCATGCAAAATGGCTCTCAATTTTTTTCATGAGCAATATTGACACACTTAATTTGTGTACATAATAATAATAAAAATAATAATAAAAAAAGATAATAAGATTTAGTGACTCGCTAAAATTTTGATAGTATCCATGCTATCAAAATATTTTTAGCTATAATCAATAAACTCTTATATCATAAAACTTGATATGAGTCATGGCAGATGGCCAAATGGAACCAATTCCGCCACGAATTCCTTCGTTTAAAGCTTGCTTATGATTGAAAACCTTATAAATTCATTGAATACAATATAATTGGGATTATAACCATCGATGCATTAATTTTAATCTTTGAGGCATTTTATTTGACTGCTAAAATACACGTGATTTTTTTTGTAAATAAATAAATTTATTTTATCGTTCAATTTAAAAGATAAATTTTTATAAGTATAATTATAAGAAATATGTACATTGAACAAAAAAATGAACATCATTTGAACAAAATTGTAACATGTAAGTATAATTATTATGTAAAGCAATTTGTTAAATTTTTTTATGTCTTGAGAATGGGTTTCAAAAAATAAGTTTATTGTTAAGTTAGCGTATCAAGATTATTTTGTTTATAAATATAATATCTTAATTTGATTACGTGATTGAATACGGACCGGGTCCCCTACCCCATAATAATGCCCTATCCCCTGCCCCATACTCTAGATATGCGACAAGTGTAAATCTTGAAGATTTACTTAATGTGTAAATGAGATTACTAAACAGATTAGATAACAGAAAAAAATATAATTAACAAAACTAAATATTCTACCGTTAAGTGAATCTTCAAGATTTACACTTGTCGCACATGTAGAGTGTGGGCTAGAGGATGGAGCACTATTATAGGGTAGGGGATCTTGTCCGGATTTAATATTTACATATCATCTGACATTTTGTTTACTCATATTTGTTTATTAGAAACACATTAGCCATTTTAGCCTTCGATTGCAATTGGTGCACTACTAAATCATATTGAACCACATATTATATATTATCTATCTATCTATCTTGTAGAAGTGAGAATAACTTATCGGTGTTTTATGTGTCTTCCAATTTTCTTTTGGAAATACTAAAATAGCCTTGTATAAGTAATAGTAAATAATATTTATTCATAGCCTTCTAATAATTTTAAAATTAAGAGTTGGACTTCAAATTAAACACTAGTTGAAATAAATACCATAATTACAAATACAGAGTTGGACATTTAAGTGGACTCTATAGTATTAAATTTTTGTCATACGGAATAGTAACTAAATAAAAAATTGCTGGCGATCCTTTTCAATTAGTCCAGACTTTAATGAAGAAATAATTTATTAAATAGATTATTCTTTTATAACACTATTGGATATCAATTTTAAAATGATTTTCTTTTTTAATAACTTTAAACCCCGTTAGACCAATTTACTATGTCTATTTCACTTTGATTTGTGGAGTAATTCATGAAAAAGAAAAAATACAAAGTTTATAGGCAATATAAAATTTTAAAAAGTACAAAAAGCAAGTAAATTTATTGAGCATTTTGTTACTTGATAATATCAAATATGGTCCCAAAGTTTGTGGCCTTTTTCAATATTCGTCCCTAAATTTACGGGCTCATCAACATAAGGATGATTTTTCAAAATTTTCATCAAACTTGGTCTTTTTCACTGATAGAATAGTTGACTAACGGTACACGCGAGGAGCACGTGCACCATTTCGTTAGTTTTTAACGCCTGTCACTTAAAAGGACCAAATTTGATGAAAATTTTGAAAAATTGTCCTCATTTTGACACTACAAGAAAACAACCATTTGCCTACGGAATTTTCCTACGGAAAACTTACGGAAAACCTATGGAATTTACCTTTTCTAACGGAAAACCTACGAAATGGATTCCCTCAGAAAAAGTGTCGTCGGTAAGCTTTTGCTAGGGAATTACCTACGGAAAACCAACGGAAATTTCGATCATGATTCGCCAGCAAATTACCTATGAAAAACCAACGGAAACTTCGATCTTGATTCGCCAAAGATTACCTACGGAAAACCAACGGAAACTTCGATCATGATTCACCTACGGATTACCTACGGAAAATCAACGGAAAAAGCACCTACGGCTTACCTACGAAAACGTAGGGAATTTTGCTAGATAATTACCTACAGATTACCAACGGATTGCCAACGGAAAACCAATGGAAAATTTCGTTGGTTTTCCGTTGGTAATACATCCAGACTGCCAGAGCACGGGCACCGGTCGGGCTATCTCCGCCGCCGCCCCGGACCCTGCCTCCATCACTGCCGTCACCACTTGGCGGGCCCCCACAGCTGTCATCATCACTGGAATAGTGTCCCCATAAACTTCAAAAAATTTATTATTAACATGCAAGTAAATAAACTTAAATTTGCAATTAATAAAAATTATCCACATGTGTCTTATGCGGGATACAAGTTGGCTACATCGATGACTCCAGCTATATCTACATGTGAATGTACTTAAAGATTGTTCATTCCGACAAGCATTGATTGACTCAGTCTACACTCCTCTTCATGCATCCGGTCGATGTCACCACTCTGTCGCATTGATATCTCACCTCGTATCAGGCCCAATCCGAGTAAGTGATGGCTACGACCTTGTGGCATTACAAAATGAATGCATTGATATCCTCACTTCGAGCCAAATGAGGTATGGCTACAAACATTCGTGTAACGGTTTCCTACCTAGTGAACTATGTATAAATGGAGAAATTATATTCTGCAAATTTCACATTGAATGTGGAATCAATTAGGGAAAGAAAACAATAGAGCAAATCTCATAAAAAAATGCATACGCCAGAAAGAGAAGTAAAAATAATAAAACCAAAATAAGTTTAAGGATATGATTGAATCCTAAATAAAAAGATAGTTATCAAGTTCTAGACAAAAAAATTTATTAATAAAATATGCAACAAAAAATCTCACATTTTTTACATTAATTTTATGAAAATAAGTAACAATAATCTACATAGCTTTTACCTTTTATTGCGTGAAATACTTATTCTGAACTTTGTATAGATAATCAAACAAACTAATAGCATGGTAGTGATTTGGTGTAGGAGTTGCTATATGCTGTAATGGATAGGAGGAGGCCATGAAGGTGGAGGTGGAGCTGGTAGTCGAGGTTGTTATAAAAGTAGTGGTTATAATATGAGATATTGATTTAATGGCAATAGTGGAAGAGATGACAATAACGATAAAGACTGGGGTGAAGGTGAAAGTGAATTAAAATAATCAAGTATTTGGAAACGGACATATGAATGACAATGGTGGTGTATATGATTTTTTTTTTTTTTTTTGTCTTAACCACCCAATTCCGATCCATTAGTCAACTAATTCGGATCAGGTATTGTAGAAGCCCATTATGGGGGTGACCCTCCCAATCCAATTGATCTATTCACAAAACCAGGATTCAAATTTTGAAAAGGATCTAGCGCCTTATCCCGCTAGCCCAACTGGTAGTTGGTGGTCGTGTATATGTGGAATAATGTGATTAGCATAAATTTCAACTTTACTATATTAAAATTAGTGGTAGTGTTAGTGGTTTTATGATGGAAAACAGTGATATAAAAAGGTGAAACCGTAGACCACCTAAATATGAAATGTGATATAGTTAGTATATCTAATTTACTATATTCTGACGAAAAAAATAAAAATTAATCTCATATACTATATACTAAGTTTCACAATTATAGTGATAAGTAAGAATGATAGTTAGGCTATTTTACATTTATTAATTAACGAATACAACACCAACAAGGTGTATTACAATTTAAAATTAACTTAATCAAATTTTATTGCAGGAAAGCATATGCGAACAGGCTTTAAACAAATAATATAAAAGTTTATGGTTATTCAATATCATTTTTAATATATGTACATATGCAAGAAAGAATTATAGAAATTATATTAACATATTTAATCTCAATATGATTGATCTTATTTAAAGTGTACACATACATAAAAAGTTTAACTAGTATATTTTTTGGAGAAACATTAAAAAGATATTTTAGATATACTTAAAATCAATAGTGAAGAAAAGAACTACTAGAAATACTTTAACAAAGAAAGATGATAAGTAGTTATCTTTAAGTAAATATAAATGTTAAATAATTGTATGTATTTGTTAATCATAATATATATGCACATCTTTTTACTTGCAAATATTTTTTGTTGACCACTTTTTATTTGCAAATATTGAAAATAAGTGAAAGCTACTATCAAATATTGATAATTCTTTCTAAAAATAAATTAAGATATATCTATATATATATATATATTTGGTTTTGAAAACACTTTTAATTAGAACATTCTAAACCTTTGATAGATTGATCTTAGTAACTTACTCATAAAAAAAAGTTACTATCAAGAAAAAATTATAAAAAGTCAAAATAACCTTAAAAACTATTAATATGATATATCTAATAATAATCTAATAATAATAATAAAAAAGTGATCAATTTCATTAGTTTTTCTTCATTAATAATATTTCTTTAAAAACCTAAAATATTCTCAATGTATTTATATTGTACCATAATCAACATTTTTCTAAAAAATTAAGACAGAGGTTAATTGTCACGGGCAAAGCGCATGCTCTTTATTAGTTAAAGCAAATCAGATTCATTTTCTAGGTTCATTTATTTAGTTAGTTCATGAATTTACTTTTATATTGTTTTTGGTGAGTACATGAATCTAAGTTATTAGTTATTCTTTATGTCTCTTATTTAATTCATATTCATGTACTAGAAAAGAGGATGAATCACATTTAATTGTGATACATGTATTAGACTAGGTTCATACTTAGAAAAACCTACAAATACCCTATGTAATCTACTCATTTGTAATAAGTTAAGTTCAAGTGAAATAGAGTCACTTGGTTCCTCCACTCTTTCATTATTTGAGTGTTGAGTGTTTTATATAATTGCTCTCCACTTCTAACAAAGTGGTATCAGAGCTATTTTTGTTTGTAGACGATTAAACTTAGAGGAAAATGTCTACCGTTCCCCTGTTTCAAGTTCCATCACTTACTAAGGAATACTATGAGAATTGGTATATCCGAATGAAGGCTTTGCTTGGAGCTTATGATGTTTGGGAACCTGTTGATAAAGGTGTTGATGCAGCTGATGCAGCTGCCGTTAAGCGGGGTCAAAAGACCCTTACTCTCATCTATCAATGCTTAGACGATAAGATGTTTGAGAAGATTGCCTGTGCAACCACTTCCAAGCAAGCCTGGGATATTCTCCAAGCTTCTTTCAAAGGAGTCGATAAAATAAAGAAGGTTCATCTTCAAACCTTGAGAGGAGAATTTGAATCACTATACATGAAAGAATCTGAAACAATTTCGGATTATGTTTCAAGAGTTATGGTTATCGTCAATCAAATGAGACGATACAGAGAAGACTTGAAAGTTGATCGGGTCGCTGGCAAAATTCTACGATCACTAGATTCAAAGTTCAATTATATAGTCGTTGACATTGAAGAGTCCAAGGAGTTGGACGCCATGACTGTCGAGGAATTGACAGGATCCTTGCAAGCCCACGAGGAGTGACTTAAGAAACCAAATCAAGAACCGGTAGAGCAAGTTTTGCAAGTAAAACTTTCTTTCAAAGAGCGAGATGAGAAATGTAGCATGTCCCAAAGAGGCCGAGGACGTGGACGAGGTGCTCGTGATAGAGGAAGAGGCAATAATACACAAAATAATAAAGAAGAGAAAAGGCCAAATGATAATCAAGAAAGAGGCTGTGGACGCGGTGGAGGAAGAAATTTGAGGCCAAACTCAAGAAGGTATGATAAATCAAATATTCGGTACTATAATTGTCATAATTTTGGACATTGTTACTGGGAGTGTCCAAATGAAGTCGAAGAAAAATCAAATTTTGTGGAGAGCAACAATGAAGAAGGAGGTCCCACCTTGCTTTTTGCATGCAAGAACAATGAAAGACAAGAGGAGAACTTGTGGTATCTTGATACCGGTGCAAGCAACCACATTTGTGGCAAGAAAAATCTTTTTGTGAAGCTCGATGAATCATTTGGTGGCAATATCACTTTTGGTGATTCATCTCACGTCCAAGTTAAAGGGAAAGGTACAATTTTGATTCGATTGAAAGATGGAAGCCATCAATTTATTTCAAACGTTTTCTATGTGCCACAAATGAAAAGTAATATTTTAAGTTTGGGGCAACTCTTGGAGAAAAATTATGATATTCATCTGAAAAATAAGAGTTTGATTATGAACGATCAATCTGGAAGACTGTTAGCTAAAGTCCCAATGACAAAAAATAGAATGTTCATGCTTAACATTCAAACTGATGTTCCAAAATGTTTACAAGCTTGTTTCAAAGATGCTTCTTGGCTTTGACACATGAGATTTGGACATTTGAATTTTGATGGCCTAAAGGAGATGAGCAAAAAGAGGATGGTGAAAGGACTACCAAGTATCTACCACCTGAATCAACTTTGTGAAGGATGTGTTTTCGGCAAGCAATCAAGAGAAAGTTTTCTAAAAGAATCATTTTCAAGAGCCAAGTGCCCATTGGAGCTTATCCACTCGGATGTTTGTGGCCCTTTCGTGCCATGCTCCTTCGGTAAGAAGAAATATTTTCTTATTTTTATTGATGACTATTCTCGGAAAACTTGGGTGTATTTTTTAAAGGAGAAATCCGAGGTGTTTCGAACCTTTAAAAAGTTCAAGGATATGGTGGAAAAACAAAGTGGCTACCAGATTAAAACTCTTCAGTTCGATAGAGGGGGAGAATTCAGATCAAATGAATTCAAGGATTTTTTTGACGCAAATGGCATTTTGCGGCCTATGATGGTTCCAAGATCCCCTCAGCAAAATGGAGTTTCCGAGAGAAACAATTGAACCATCCTCAAAATGGTAAGGAGTATGTTGAAGAGCAAAAATATGTCGAAAGAATTTTGGGCGGAAGCAGTTGCTTGTGCAGTCTACCTGCTGAATCGGTGTCTCAGTAAAAGTGTTATTGGCAAAACACCTCAAGAAGCCTAGAGCGGAGTAAACCCAAGCATCCATCATTTGCGAGTGTTCGGAAGCATAGCCTATATACATGTGTCCGATGAGAAGAGGACAAAACTTGACTATAAAAGTGAAAGGTATGTCTTTGTTGGCTATGACTCTAATTCTAAAGGATACAAATTGTATAACCCACAATATGTTCAAATGATGCTTAAGTTATGTATTATGATGTTTGATACTGTGCTAGTACTTCAATTATGTGTTAGAAGTTGAAACTTTATATTTTGTCAAGGTGAATTTTAGTTCAAAACTTGCTGGAAACACTATTCACAGTGTTGAAAATTTTATTGCAAGGCTGAAAATTCTTAGTTTTCCACAACTGAAAAATCAGATTTTTCCAAACTCAAAACCTATTTTATAGGATGTAATTCCAGTGTAGAATAGGCTGGAAAAACAATATTTTCAAAACTGCAAAGTTCGACTTCGAGGACTGGAAATTTCAGCAGTCGCGCACTTAAGCATTTTTCGTCGCAGTCTGCAAATTTCAAGTCTTGTAAGTTGAAAACTCAAAATTTTGCCAACCAAAACTTTATTTTGCTACAATAGAAACATATTTGTGAAATCTCAGTAGGTTTTAGGCTAGAAATTCTGTGGTTACATACTGAAAGTTTCTGCTTGTCGTAAGTGTTCACAGACTACAAATTTTCAGTTCGTAAAGGTTGAAAAATATGTTCATTTATGCGAAATCAGTGTGAAAGCATACTGAAATTCTGTAAAACTATGTGTTATACATGAAGTTTATGTGTGCATGATGGGCCCCAATATGATAGGGGTGGACGTGGTCGAGTTCGGCCGGGCAGCATCGGGTTTATCGGTCTTAAATTAGTTCTCGACTCTCCATCGTGGTCTAATCCCTCCTTACATAGACGGAGTGTCTATGTACTGAAGTGGGTCGTTGGAAAATTCAGCATATGCCCGGGATCACTACAAAAAAATTGATTTATTGTGATGAAAATATTTATCACAAAAAATCCAAATTTCATCACAAAAACGTTTTTGTGACGAAAAAAAATCGTCACAGTTTCCTCACAAAATGGCCCTCGCATAAGGTTATTGTGAGGAATTTTTTGTTTCGTCACAAAAAACATATGTGACGAAATGCTTTTTCCTCACAAAAAATGTATTTTAGTGGAAATATTTTATTTTTTGCTCCAAACTCGATTCGAACCCCCGATCTCCGCTAACCGCGCAACAGTGCCGCGCAAGACTGCTCTTTAGTGGCTCCCAAGGGGAGTCGAACCCCTGACCTTGGATATAGTTGAATGAAGTGCAACCAATATGCCAATTGCAATTTTCTTGATGGTTTTGTAATTTTATAGTTCTTATTTATTTGTTACCTTAATTTATTAATTTTAATTTTATTTATTTTTTAATTATGTATTGATTAATTAAATTCAAACAATTATAAGTTATGTTTGTTAAAACACGTACTATACCCATATAGTACCCGTTCCTATGAATACTTAAAAAAAATACTTTTATTTTTCATACAAATTCTAAACTCAACGAATAATATATATACTTTTAATATAACATGTTTAATACTTGATGAAGTAATACGTCATTTTATGAAATTTATTATATTCATTTTTAAATTTATAATATATGAACAATATTTATTGGTGTAATATATCAAAATTTATTATAATTATTAATTGAATATTATATAAAAGACAATTTTGTAATACTTCATAAAAATATTAATTAATATATAAATAATTATATATAATTTATATGATGATTATAAATTAAATAATTTAATTATTAGTTTTTAAATAATCTTTTTTATATAAATTACATAAAACATAATTTATGTGAACATAATATTAAATAAGCCGTATTTTTACTCTAGAATATTTTAATAAATCGTATAATAGTTGTTTGCATATTATTGAGCCAATTTCTTACCTTAAATTTTGAAAAATATTTATAATAGGTACACATACATGTTGAACGTCAAATATTAGTTGACTGGTATTTAACTAACTAAGATTATAGGTGATAGATGATCATTATAATGAGCGCTATATATATACATATATATATATATATATTAAATTATGAGAACAAATTTTATTAACTTTTTTATTTTTTAAATTTATTTATTTTACTAAATTTTGATTTTTTTAATCACTATAAAAATACCTGAAAATGTCAAATTAAATTACAAACAAAATTATATTTAAGGTTTCTTTTGATTCATCTAATTTTTTTTGGGATATCATGCAAAATATTCATTTGATATTTTTTTAAATAGTCTTTTATAATATTTCTCCATTTAATTGCTTTAGGAAATTAGGAAAAATATTAATTAGATATTTTTTGAGGAATTGTTTTTATAACCTCATGTTGTTAACTTGTTGTGAGGAAAAAAAAATATTTTTCATGATGAAAATTCTATTTCCTCACATTAGTCATAGTTATTGTGAGAAAAATTCTATTTCCTCACATTAGTCATAGTTATTGCGAGCAAAATTCAATTTGCTTTAAAAAACACAATTTAATGTGACGAAATTACGATTCGTCACATTATGGTATGTTTAAGTGACAAAATCAAATCTCCTCACAAATTTTTTGTCACAAAAAATACATTTTTTTGTTGTGGATATGATCACCAGAGTGATTGGTTGGGAATGGGAGTGTTTGGTTGGAAAAATTGGCATGAAGTGATAAGGTAGCCGCCCGTCGAGGTGGAGGAAATCAAACATAAAATTATGTGATTTATGTTCATAAAGTTCTGTGATATTGTGCACAAAATTCACATGATCACCTTATGTTATATGCAAAGTTTCTACTCAACGTGTTGGTGATGTGTTTCATGTAATGTTTTAGCCGATCTTGAGGCGAATGGAGTTCCTAGCAAAGAAGACATAGGAAGACGGTTCGAAGCATTTAGCTAGTTATGCGTGTTATATGATAGAGGTTATTTTTTAGTCACGATCATGTATGTAATAATCAATGTACGTGTACTTTTGGGTTTTCGAATAAAAGTATGAGTTGGTTTTACTATTGTTTTAGAAAGTGGCATGTTTGTACAAACATTATAAATCGGATATTTTCATAACTAGCTAGAAGTTTCAGGTCGTCACAGGTATAACATGAATAGATACTCACCAACACGTTATGCAGAGTTGCTGTTGTCCAATACTAGGAAGTTAAGAGTCTTTAGAAAAGAAACAAGTCCGTAATAAATCCTCTTCTCTCCATCTGTGATACACGGTACAAGTTTATGAAAAATCAATTACAAATATAGATAAAGAAATGCTTAGATATATGCTGAGAATCAAATGAAGACGTAGAGACGTAAATAACAACGAAAAGTTATCCCTAAGGGGCGGTGAGTCACTTTTGAAAATGTGATCAGGTTTATTATGTTAATTTTTTTTTAACTAGTTAGGCATAACATAGGGTATATAAAAATTGCATTTTGCCCCATTATTATTGTTATTTTGTCAAACTAGTATACTGAAATGAAGATATCACCTACCGAAACTTCAACTTGAAAGTTGTGACTTGCCAAGGTCTCCAATTGATGATTTGAGGCTGCAATAACTCTAACTTGTAGACTTATGTTCCCAAGTTCTTCTTGCTCCTTTCGTATTTGTTTAGCAGAAATGTTGACACGAGAGCTACAATGTTCCAGCTGAATTGATTGAAGTGTTGGTATCTCTCCAATACTTGAAGGGATCTCCTTCAAGTTAACTTTTCGAAGAACAAGGTGCTCAAGGCATGGAAAGTGGCTACTCTCTGTCATCCAATATTCTAGATCTCCATGATTTTAGGCTGGGGAATTGTCCTTAAATTGTTTCCCACTATGATCCGATGAAAGTATGCAGTTTGAGTTTGAGCACTTGAAGAGGGGTAATGAACCTATCTTTGTACTCATGACTCCCCAACTGAGCTTTGTGCCATATAAAATCATTGCTTGAGTGAATGTGGGATGGTCAAGTTTTGCACCAAATCACTACGAGATGGTATATTGATAGATGGAAAGAAGATATCAAGAGATTCCAATTTATGTAGACGACCGATATTGTTAAAACAATAATGTGATGCCACCTCAAATCCCCCATCGAAACCATGATAAGATATTTTCAGTTTCTTGACATTGGGGATTCTCTTAACCACCTCTTCACTGCACTTGAAGTTTTCTAATTTCTTGAACGTATGCAGGTTCCACAAAATAAAGTCATCTTCTCTTTCTATCTGATCACTTGGAGGATCCGGGACAAAGAGTTCCTTGAACACAACATGCCTAAGTTGAGGCGGCGTCCAAATTTCAGGTGGTGCAACAATATGATCACCATAATCAACAATTAATGTTCGTAGATTCCAAAGGAGATAGAGTGAAGGAGTAAATAATCTGTCACTATAGTCAGCATACCTAGTTACGACAGCAATGTGCCTCAAGTTTACAAGCTGAACAATAGCATCTGAGCTATACTTTTCCATTGGAGCTTCATCAAAACTTCTCAACGACCTTCAGCACCCTCAACAATCTAAGATTAAGCGATGGTAACACTCTATCAAAATTGTATATCAAAGAACGGACAAGTGATGTAGACTACAAAGCATGTTTTGCTTTAGTGAAATTCTCCTCCTTCGCTAATGTTCTCTCATAAATGGCAATGCGACGTTGGGTACTTATGCTTATGCCTTTTTGAAATTTGAAACTACCATCTATTGTGGCACAAAGAAACCTATCCTTTTGAGCTTCTCTCAAGCATAGCTCTCCCAAATGGTCATGGATGTTGCAGGATTTTATTTTGCCGGGCAAAGATCCCCACTTACAAACCAAAATAAGTTTTTTGCCAATGAGATCCTTTAAGTACTCTTTTGCTACCACTTCCAAGCTTTTGCCACTAATTGGCCTTAGAAACCCTTCAACAACCCGTAGTCTAATGAGCTCAGAGACACCAATCTCACGATCTTCACCATAAATTCCCATGTAGAGAAAACATGGCTTTAGATGAACCAGCAACATATTATAACTGGTATGTAAACTTTTTAAGCAATGTTCATTGTCTTCTAAACTCAAAATTGAATTTAAATTTTATGCTACACAGTCCCAGTATTTAATCGCTCCGTCAGACTTTGCTAGGAGTCCTCCAATCACAACGATTGATAAAGGAAGTCCTTTGCAACTTTTTGCAATCTTCCTTCCGGTTTTCTCCAATTCAAGATGAACACTTCTTTTCCAAATGTGATTTTACAAAGTAAATTCCAATGTCTTTGGTAATCTAGAAAATTCATCTCAAGGCCACGTGAGCTAGTTAAACACAATCCCACTTCTGAAATTTTGGTGGTTACAATTATTCTACTTCCATTATTGTTATTTGGAAAGTAAAACTTTATTTTGTCCCATGCCTCAATACCCTACATATCATCTAATATCAGCAAATACCTTCTACCAGACAAATTTTTGTGTAATTGTAAGCCTAAATCATCTTCACCCTTTTCAATCAAGGTTTCTCTTTTTTCTTTGTTTTTTTGACAAAGAATTTCTAAAAGTATTTTTTTTCTTGCTATATTTTTGAGATATTGTAACCCATGAACAAACGTCAAAGTGTCGCACTGTGAGTGGATTTTCATAAGCATTTGTAGTCTTACCTACACCACCCATTCCCACAATTGGAATGATTTGGCGACTAGATTGTTGTCCAGTAAACTTATCTAAGATTTCATGTAAGACATCATCAAAGCCCACCATGATGTTTTGCCTCGTGAAGGGAGATCTTGATGAATCCACTACCATTGCCACTATAGAAATTATATCCTCTGCCACATAAGCTGCATCTGCAATGCGACTATGCAAGCATTGTACTTGGTTGCCATCATATAAATTATAAGCTTCAAGAATATCTTGCAAGAATGCAATCCTTTTAGTGAGAAATTCAGCTTCTTGTTTGACAAGAGAAATTGGAGGGCGAGGATAATTTTGGATCTGCTCTGTAATATGCATAAGAGAAACAAGAGCGGCATAAGCTGTCATCTTCTCTTAAGTTTATGAAAAATGAAGCAAAATTTTTGGGACTATTGAAAAGTGAAAATGAAGGAGCAGCTATGATTTCTCAGGGATTGGGTGTGGAGATTTGCAAGAAAACCTAAGTTTTGGCTATTTGTTTAACTATTTGGTCAAAATGGCTATTTGTATAACAAACCTAATTGATGCTTAGCCTTAGATGATGATAGGATTAAATTATTTCATATTTGTAGACAAACTGCAATAGATAAATTATTATGACAGATTATAAATGTTTATTACTCCAAGAGCACAAAATATTGGAATCTTACAATAACCTAACTGTTGAGAAATGAAGAGTTTAATCTTGATTCTTGAGGAGTCAAAGAGCCATTCATGGTGGTGGCAAAAAACGGCCGGGAGTTACAAACGTTATTTTATATAATTAAGTTTTGTAACCTATGCAATTAGTAGTCTAAGAGTCATGTCACTTATTAGTAGATTAGCTTAAATAGTGGTCATTTTTATGCATTTTATGTGGAGTGTGTGTAGTGAGTGAATGTGTGTGAATGTATGAGTGAGTGAAAGAGTTAGGAGAGTAAAAGAGTTGTAAGAGTGTTTTAAGTAATGTTTTGAGTGAAATAGAAGTGTTGATTGAGTAGAGAAAAAAACATTAGAGTGTGTTCTCCTCTCCACTTCCCCTCTCCTAAATTTGAATACTTTTTCTACACCACCCCCACCACGTTTCCACAACACTAACAATGTTCAATTGTCATATGTTTGAACATCAAAATATTGAATCTATCTGTTTGGGCCCAAAAATGAACTTTTGTATAAATTCAAAGTGAGCTGATTCTAGTCATTTTCACCATACCGAAATAAATTAATATGGCCCAAGTCACTTCGACGTGAACAAGGTAGCCCATGTTAGAGGCCCGGACCGAAATGAATTGAAGGCCCATGGCCCAGTCAACCAAAAATAGAAAATAGAAAAATAAAAGAAAAAATAAAAGTCAAAATTAAAATCCCTTATTGTTAGGGGTTGATAGGTAGGATATAACAGATTGGCTAAAGAATAGACAAGCATGCCTAAAAAAAAGGCCATGTGATGCTGGAAATTTGAAATCCAAATAAGATAGCATAACATCCATATCCAAAAAAATAAGGGTTGTCATTCATTTCGAATGGTCAAGCTTGAATAAGCTAGCCAGCTCCAAGAATAAAAGGATTAGGTTGTAGCTTGAAGACTATAAAAGGGAGCTGGATTCACTATTTGAAGAGCATCATCCAACGATCAATCAACACAAACAACAACTCTTTTAATCAAGAAGTCATCACTTGTTTGATCTTTTTGTCTAAATGAATAAAGATTAGCTTTAGTTTAGTAGGTAGAAAATCGTTATATTATTGTTTGTAGCCACACCCCATTTGGCTAGAATGAGGATATCAATGCACTCATTCTGTAACGTCACGAGATCATAGCCATCACTCACTCGGATTGGGCTCGATTCGAGGTGAGATATCAATGCGACAGAGTGTATCCCGTATTCATATCGAGCGCATGCGTGAAGAGAGGTGTTGCAAGAGTCAATCAATGCTCGTCGAAGTGAGCATCCTCTAAGTACATCCATAAGTAGATATGACTGGAGTCATTAATGTGGCCGACTTGTAGCTAGAGCTTTTCGGAGCGCTTCAATGTATTTTTGTCATAGATATGGGTCGAATTATCAATGCACGTGTCTGTAGTCAAGTCTTGTAAAGTTCAAGTGGCAAGTAGCCATCGTCTCTGAATACATTTTCTTTTCGATTCAAACTTTTTGACCCTTTTCAATCCTTAGAGTACTAAATTGTCAAGCCCTACATTAAATTGTAGGCAAGTAGAACCTTAGGGGTAGTGTTTGTCTACTCAGGCTCAATCGTTTTTCAGATAGAAGTTTTAGACGCATCACATTTTTTGATTTCGAATCATCAAGACTTCTATTTGTGTGTTCTTGCACACTGACATGCCTGCACTCAAACACAAAAACTCACTTTGAATTTATTGTTTTCTCATCTAACTTAGCGAATTCGAACCTTGAATGGCCACGTCGGCATAAGTGATGAAAATTTATGCAAACACTATCTAAATCCAAACACTAGGGAAAAAAAAGGAGTTCTCGTTCAAAGTAGTCACAAGATTGATCAGTTTGATGCACTTTGATTCTAATTGCTTTTAATTTCACTGGACACAGAAATATAATTTGTTTACTAAGTTTCCTAACCAATATTGATTTACTTAAGTTTCAGGAAAGTTGAGCAGTATTGATTTCTTAGGGATTGGTTTTTGGGACTTGCAAGAAAACCAAAAGTTTTACGATAATTGGTTTGAGTTATATGGGTGAAATTGAAATTTAACTATTATCTCTATTTCATATTATTTGTCGTTTTAGAACCTATTTGGATGGGGTTTTCTTTTTCAAAAAGAAGCACTTATTTTTTTATTAAAAAAACCATCTTAGAGCAAAAAAAATTGTATTTAGATGGACTTTAAAAAAGATAGAAGCCATAAAAAGCCAAAAGCTACCCAGAGTGGCATCCAGTAAAAAATACCTTTCAAAACACTTTAATTATTGCATCTAAGCGCAAATTTGCTTGATTTTTTTTTTAAAAAAGCTCTACTATAAAAAGTATGGCTCGAGAAACACTTTTTTAAGCCCATCCGAAGGAACCCTTAATATAAATTTTTTTTTTCATAATATATGTCGTTTTATTAAAATGAAAAAAGCTCTATTATAAAAAGCATGGCTCAAGAAACACTTTTTTTAATCCCATCCAAAGGAGCCCTTAATATAAAAGTTTGGTTTCACAATAAATGTCATTTTATGAAAATAAGAAAATATTAAATGCATTTGTTCCAAATTTACCCTCAAATTGAATGCCATTCACATCACCTCTTAATTATTAATACTAACATTTTAATAAGTGTAAATTATTCAAGTAGATCATATGGATCATAACTATTAAATTTTTCTTTATATGTGTCCTACAACCTTAAACGAATATTATTATAGGATGTAGCATTTGTTTTGGCAGGATTCAAACCAACGTTTCTTTTCACGGTATCCCAAGATTTACAAAACACACATCACTAGACAAATAGCAAAAAATAAATTAGTGTCACGGGCTGGGCATTAAGAATTTACGATTAATTAATCGAATTTCTAGTTAACGTTATTATTCCAAGAATGCAAAAGTAATTAAGTTTTGTTATTTTATTGCTTGCGCAAATCAAAAACAGTAAGTTTTGTTATTAATGTTTCGAACACATTCCGATAAATAGAAATAATACATAATATCAGAAGCAAACAGTTAAATAATACATAAATTAGAATGACTGGTTGGCCATTAAGATTGATCCAATCCAATGTTCTGAAAATCGGACAGGACACAGAACCGGTGGCCTTATTGGTTACCGATTCAACCAGTTCGACCGGTTCAACCGGTGTGACGTCATAAATATGTAATAATTATTAAATTAATTTTTTATATAAAAAATCATAAATACATAAAAAATTAGAGAAAATCCAATAATAATAATAATAATAATAAATTTCCCTTACTATTTAATAAAAATCCAACTCATCATTCAAACCAAAGCTAACAAAAAATAATTAACAAGATAATTCGAAAAACACATTTTGTATTTACTATCTTATCTAAAAAAACAAAATTGTATTGAGAACAAAAAATAGGTTTAATCCAATTTTAACTCTTTGATATTTTCAAATTTTCCAATGAATTTTTAAAGCATAAGTATACTTTTAAAAATTTGACAAATACAGTTTATTTCGTCAACATTATCTTTATCATGAATTTTTTTTTTTACCCTCCCTAGCATATAGTCACTGTAGGATACTCAAATTAAAGACCAATATAAAAATTGTGATGTGAACTGAACTAAAAGAATTAGGCCAAAATAAATCAAAATCAATCTCAAAAATCAAATTTGGCCCAAGTCTTACCTTTAGATTTACCAAACTAAAAGAATTAGTCCAAGTCTTACCTTTGGAAGCAAAAAAAAAAAAACAACAGATGGCAACACCGTAACAGCAAGCAAAAATAGCAAGAAAATAAAAAAAAACAGAAAAAGAAAAGAAAGCCAAATGGCCCAAGCCCAAATCAGGAAAATGAAAAAAAAAAGAAAAAGAAAAGAAAGCCAAATGGCCCAAGCCCAAATCAGGAAAATGAAAAAAACAAAAAAAGAAAAGAAAGCCCAATGGCCCAAGCCTAAAACAGGAAAATGAAAAAAACAGAAAAAGAAAAGAAAGCCCAATGGCCCAAGCCCAAATCAAGAAAAAAAAAATAAAAATAAACGGCCCGCCGAACCAGTCCGTGAACCGGGACCGGTTCGACCAGTTTTTCACCGGTTTTGACTGGTTCTCAACGGGCCAAATCAGTCCCGGTTTTTGAGGGTAATTCGGACCAGACCAGGCTCCGGTCACCGATCGGACCGGCCGGTCGGGTCCGATTTTGAAAACATTGATCCAATCTATGTTAAGTACGATACTGTTTGAGCCCAAAAATGAATTTTTGTATAAATTCGGAGTGGACAGATTTTGGTTCTTTTCGCCACGCCGAAATGAATTAATAAGGCCCATGCCACTTCGATGCGTCCACAGAGCCCATGTTGGAAGCCCAGGCCGAAATGAAATAAAGGCCCATGGCCCAGTCGGCCAAAAATATAAAATAGTAAAATAAAAAAAATATAATAATAGATTTTAATTCAAATCCCTCACAATTAGGGGTTGTTAGGAGAGGAATAACAAAATGGCTAAAAATAGGCATTGTTATATCTGCACATGCCTAAAATAAAGGCCATGTGTTGCTGAAAATTTAAAATTAAAATGAGATGGCATAACTGCCATAGCAACAAATAAGGATGTCCATCCATTTCAAATAATCAAGTCTTTTGAAGTCATCCAACTCCAAAAATAAAGGAATGTGGTTGTAGCTTGGAGCCTATAAAAGGGAGCTGGATTCATCATTTGAAAGGATCAATCAACACAACATCAATCAATCAAACACAACAACAATCAAGAAGTCCACACTTCTCTGATTCCTTAGCTTAAATGAACAAAGAATAGCTTTAGTTCAAGTAGGTAAAAAACCGCTACGGGGTGTTTGTAGTCATACCTCATTCGGCTCGAAGTGAGGATATCAATGCACTCATTCCGTAACGTTACAAAGTCGTAGCCATCACTCACTCGGATTGGGCCCGGTTCGAGGTGAGATATCAATGCGGCGGAGTGGTACCCAACATTCATATCGAGCGCATGCATGAAGGGGAGTGCAGACGAATTCAATCAATGCTCGTCGGAGTGAACAGCCTCTGAAAACAACCACAGGTAGATATGACCGGAGTTATCAATGTGTCCGATTTGTAGCTAGAGTTCTTAGGGACTGCTCAATGCATCTCTGTCATAGATATGACCCGAGTCATCAATGCGTGTGCATGTAGTCGAGTCCTGTAAGGTCCACATGGCGAGTAGCTATCGTCTTCTAATGTATTTCCTTTTCGATTTAAGCTTTCTGACCCTTTTTGATTTTTGAGAGTGCTAAATTATTAAGTCCTACATTCAGTTGTAGGCAAGTAGAACCTCAGGGGTAGTGTTTGCCTACTCCAATTCAATCGCTTTTCAGATAGAAGTCTTAGGCGCATCACCGTTTCATTTCGATTCACATTAATTCCATTTCGAACCACCTCACATTCACTCTGAACCATAAGACTTCCACTTGTGTGCTATTGCACACTGGCACGCCCGCACCCGAGCACAAAAAAGCTCACTTCGAATCGGTTGTTTTCCCATCGAACTCGGCCGGTTCGAATCCTGAGCGGCCACTTCGGCGCGGCCGGGAGAAATTTATGCAAACAGATACATTAGGTCTATAGTTTACATAGCAATATTGTTTGCATTTTGATGTTAACAGGGGACATAGCAGAGTGGTTTGAATATTTTAAAGAAGAAACTCCAAACTCTAAATAAGTTGAAGGACAAAATGAAATAGCTTGCAAATGGCAAAATAACCAAACAATGATTCTCATGTCACGCCCCGAATCCAATTTTCATGCTTATCTTCTACAATCTTATCCAACTTAATAACAATAATAATAATAATAATAATAATGATAATAAGGTGCCTCTAAAAAGGGTCAGGGTACCACATTCTCTCCTTCTTCCAAAAAGTTTCGTCCTCGAAACTTGCCATCCCTTAGGTTTCAAAACAAAACAGCGAGGATAGGGTCACACAAATTCTCTTCCAACTTGCTCATCACTTATTAGTGAATGTTTGTAAATAAATAACTTTCTTACTAGATATCTATAAATAAACTTGTATATCTCATATTGTTCCAAGGCAACGGAAGAAAGGACAAATATACATGTATCCCTCTACTCTAGTCCCAAAAGTCACAAGGGTAACAACACAACGGATTATAAGCCTACGCTCCATCATCCATCACCAATGGGAACTATTAAATCCATAATTTGCTGTCATATCTTTCCAATAGAATCCCAAAAGATCATAACCTAAGGCTCTGATACCACTTTTGTCACGCCCCGAATCCGAGACGCGGCACGGCGATGCCCCTTAGCCCAAAAGGACTTAGAGACACCAAGCCACGGAAGTCAGAACATACCAAAACTATAAAATATCCATTAAAAACCTTAGTCGAACATCGCAACGAAAACGATAATAATTTTAGCTATTACACTCCAGCTCAAAACATAAATAGAAAACCAGTCTACAATAGTCTCCAAAAATCAAAGTCTTAACAGAAGATGACGTAACTAAATAACATTGACTATAATCTCTAGGCAAAGGTGACTTCCATTCAATCACCAACCCCAAAATTGATCCTTATCACCTCTCTCGATAATATCCTCTGCAAAATAGTTATTAGTGGTGTGAGCGCACTCGCCCAGTAAGGGATCTCTTGACCCTCTGTTGGATTTGAGCAAGTTACATACATATACAACAGAAAAAATCATATTTGTAACACAGACAAGTTTCAAAATCAAGGCTTTACAATTTCAAATAGCAAAACAGATAACAGAGCAGAATCAAACAAATTCATTTATATATCCATGCTCATGAATATTCGGAATCTCTATTGGCCAACTTGATCAAGCCCTAACTATAACCCCGTTAGGTGGGTTCGGACACTACTATTATTACCCGTAGGAGGGCCTTAACTACAACCCCGCTAAGTGGGTTCAGACACTACTATTATTACTCGTAGGAGGGCCTTAACTATATCCCCGTTAAGTGGGTTCAGACACTACTATTATTACCCGTAGGAGGGCCTTAACTATAACCCCGTTAAGTGGGTTCGGAAATTGCTACTGTACCCCGTAGCACGGTCTGAAATTTCGGAACTCGTTCCTTCCGATAGAATTCCAAGTATTCAGAGCATGATCATATATACACATATAGCACAACATAAAATCACTTTTAACTTTACATAGAGAAAATTCATAAAATAGCATGTTCAAATCCACTTTTGTATATAAGAAAGTAACTTTTCCAAACAATACGTAAATTTACGAAAAACATATAATTTTTACAAAACATGTCTTTATAAAAGAAATAGAGGAAAGAAACCACTTATTTGAACAAAACTATAGTTTTCATAAAACATATCTTTATAAAAGCAATAGAGGGAGACGAAACCACTTACTTGAACAAAACTATAGTTTTCATAAAACATATCTTTATAAAAGCAATAGAGGGAGACGAAACTACTTACTTTAATCTTCTCGAGTTTCTATGATTTTCAAGACTTCATGAATCGGGCACTAAGCATGGTCGCATGAATATCATAATATAAGACTATGAGTATACGCTATCTTACTATTTCGTAAATAAGTATATATATATATATACATATATATATATATCCATGTGTGTGGAATGGGTGGGGTGTGTGTGGAATCATGAAAATGGAAGACAAGGCTCCACCTTTATTTATAGTTGTTTGGCAAGAAAGAAATTATTATTTTATCTTGTATATCTATCTATCTATATATATATATGTGTGTGTGTGTGTATAATGATCTTATCCAATTGTCATTCTTATCCTTATCTAATTGCTATGCTTATCCTTATCCACGAGTCATCGATCTTATCCACATTTCAAGCTTATCCATTCAAGAATCTTATCCATATGTGTGTCATTGATCTTATCCGATGTAATGATCTTATCCACTTGTCATGCTTATCCAATTTTTCATGCTTATCCAACTTCATGCTTATCCAATTATCATGTTTATCCAATTTTCATGCTTATCCAATTTTCATGTTTATCCAATTTTTCATCCAAATCTTCTACAATCTTATCCAACTTAATAATAATAATAATAATAATAATAATAATAATAATAATAATAATGATAATAAGGTGCCTCTTAAAAGGGTCAGGGTACCACATCTCAGATCTCCAAAGATCGCAAATCAAGCAAGGCGGCCCGTGGAGAGAGAGCTCATGAGTCATTCAAGCAGCTAAGCGAGTTTTTCTTAAATTTATGAATAAACTGCAGGCTTGGGCTCGACCTCAAAAGATATATATTTGGCTTCAATTTATATATTTTACAGACGTATAAATTGCATTTTTCTTTTATCTCTTTTCCTCAAATTAAATACACATTTATTCGGTGGACTTATTTTTAATTTTTCAACCGCCAAGTAGGCTTTCACATAGGAAAATTTGGAAGAAAAATCACAAAATTCCCAAGTTTTTGTTAGTGGCCGGACTTCAGCCAATTTCGTTGCCAAGTGAGCGAAAGTCCCCCGAGAAGGACAAAATCCGGCCAAAATTGAAATTTTAGAAAAGTTAAAAGGATGAAAATTAAAAAATAAGAAATAAAGGTTGATTTTCCCCTAAACTGCATTTTCCCCTAATTTTTCATTTTAACTTGATTTTTGATACTGGTATATTCTAAATTTTTAATCATTTTGAACAAAGTTCTCATTATATTTTAAATAAATTAATGTTCTTCAACTGTCATGAATAATATGGACTAACAAAAAAGAATTAAAAAAAAATTGCTTGGCATTTAAGTTGTATTTAAGCAGTTAAAATATTTGAATGTAATAAGTAAAAGATGAATTAGCCAACTAAATCATCGAATATAATTTTTTCAAAAAAGTAAGCACTGAATATTAAATTTATTAATATCCTTGATTCAATCTGCTTTCGTCAAGAGAACCGGAGAGAAACCGAAGGACGAGGATGGCTTTGCTGTCAAATTTGTGCATTAACTCTGTGCTACATTAATATGCAGCAATCACCCAAAACAATTAAGCAAAAATACTGGGCTAGAATAAACACTTACGTATTGCTGTAATTTCACACACACAAAAAAGAAACCTGCAAAAATTCAAATTTTCACGTGCATATTGAAAAAGTACCTTTTGCCCGTCTCCCGCCTTTGATAATTATGCATACAACAATGCTACACCACACATGAAATTTGCCTCATACGGCTCCTATCTTATGTCCGTAAGGAGAATAGTTCATGAAATCCGGTAAAGGAAAAAAAATGGAAATATTCTTATAGTAGACTGGGAAGAGCTGCTGAGAAATGAACATTTTTAACATTTTAACACCGCATTGAAATACAGTTTTGTCCACACAAAACTCACTACAAAAGTAAACAACCCCTAGCTCTTCCAGTTAGAGATTTACTAAATCTCATGAATCCAGTCTGCCAACCAAAAAGTGTATTCGTAGAAGAAAAGAAGTATTGCAATTCTAAAGAAGAAAAATCACAGTTACCTGGTTAACCGTACTCTGTAGTACCTGGTATGAGTATGGGTACGCGGTGCAATACCTTGCGAAAATTATGGTATGTTGGGGGTAGGTTTAATCGGTACGTTTATTTGGTACGTGGTACTTTTAAATAATTTAATTGGTACTCTTGATTATAAATTCTTTTCTAAGAAAAATAAAACTAGTTCAAAATATAATAACATATTTCCAAAACAAGTTTTTATTGGACTCTGCTTCTTCATGTATTAAGAGTCAAGACTTAAAGAACTTCGACATAATTTATAATCTATTAAAACTCTACAAAGTATATAAATATATATATATATATATTATGTATTATTATCGTTCATGTATTATTATTATTTTTCAAAAAACTAGTAAGCAAAACATGGAAAATTTTATTATACATATAAGTTATTTTTTAAGATTATTATTTATTAGATATTTATTTAGTATACATATAAAAATATCGAGCTCGAGCTTGAGCTCGAGCTCAGCTTACTTATATTTGAGCCCGAACTCAATTCGAGAATTAATCGAGTTAGTTCGACTCATCTTGTACCCCTAATCATATAGCTACATATTAGTATTATATTTTAGATGATCACTTAAATATCATTGTATTTAATGTAGAACCAGGTGTTTCTTATTTATTTTTTAAAAAAATTTATTTATTCTGAACAAATTAGAACTCAAAATTAAAATAATTTCCTACTTATTTAATTTTAGAAAGAAAAAGAAAAAAAATTGTTCCATAAATTTTATAATTCAAAATTAAAATAAACTCTTATTGGATGATGTTCTTTGGATTCCTTTCAAAGGGCTGTACTTATCTTTGATTAGTTGTTAATAACAAAACTCAAGAAAAAAGATGAAAAGTCTAAAAAAGAAAGGATTTTAGGGTTACCATAAAAAAAAAAGAAAAAATAATAAAAGACAATAAAAGGCAGATTGGCAAATGGCAGGGCGCCGACTTCTTCATCTTCTCCCTTTCATCTTCTCTTAGCACCGACAATAAAACCCATAAAAAAAAAGGCAGATTGGCAGATTGGCAAATGGCAGAGCGCCAACTTCTTCATCTTCTCCCTTTCATCTTCTATGAGCGCCGACAATAAAACCCAAATTTCCACTGCCTTCAAGAACAATGGGCGGAACGTCGATTTCAGAGTACTGGAACGCGTACCCGAGTGTCCAGTGCAAGAAAGGACCGCAAATTGGAACGCGCGTTCCGGAAAGCAGTAGTTCAGGTAAATGAGCGAACCAGGTAACTATGAGAAAAATAAAGTGCATTCTAAATCAAACATACCGAACAATCAACTTAAGCTCAAACATGTGGACTTGCTTAGGCTCTGGGAGACCTGTGCCCTCCAATTTCCGTCGTATGTTTCTGTATAAGTTGGAACCACATTATATGATAATGAAACCACAATCATTATATATAAGGACTAAATTAGTATCAGCATATATATATATATATATATATATTATTCAAATAAAAATAAAACACGCTTGGTACACATGAAATAAGATGGATTTAGTTCTCACCAATATTTAATCCCATGAAAATTGTGACATGCCAAGCTATCCAGAAGTGGACGATCCCAGTGGGTGCGAACTCTCACTTGGAGGCTTTCATTCCCAAGTTCCTCTTCTTCCTCTAGTATCCTTTTAGCATAAATGAGGATAGATTCACTGCAATTATCCAACTCAATTGATTAAAGTGTTGGAATTTCTCCAATACACGAGGGGATCTCTGTTAAACTACGCATATTCCAAAGAACAAGTTTCTCAAGGCATGGAAAGTGGCTGCTCTCTACTGTCCAGCACTCTAGATCATGACCAATTTTCAACTGCTAGGGAATTGCCCTTCAACTGGTTCCCGCTTTCGTCCAATGATGGAATCCAACTCCAACCTGAGCACTTGAAGAAGGAGTAATGAACCTATCTCTGTATTCACATCTTCCCAATTGAGATAGGTGCCCATTAAAAACAACTTCTTGAGTGATTGTGGGAGGGTAAGGTTCAGCATCAAATCATTAGAACTTGATCTCTTCACCATTAAGGTGCAATCGAAGGATTCGAGTTTTTGAAGATGGCAAAGATTTTTGAGACAATAATAATGTCGTCCCACCCCAGATATATCCACATAAAATATTTTCAATTTCTTGATATTGGGGATTCTCTCAACCACTTCTTCACTACAATTGAATTTTTCGACACACGAGAGTGTCTGTAGGTTCCCCAAAACAAAGTGATTTCGCTTGTCCATGTGGCTACATGGAGGATCGGGAAGATAGAGGTTGTCAAACTTCACATGCATAAGTAGAGCCATCTTCCAAATTTCAATTGGTGCAACAAAATGATTACTGTACCATGTTGTAACAATTAGTGTTTGTAAGAGAAGGCAAAGTGAAGAAGGAATCGATACAGTACTAATCTGACTCCCCGCAGTTATGATGGCGAGGTGTCGTGAGTAGCTGTATTTTTCGCCTTGAGTACCCTCGACAATCTAAACTTAAGTGATGGAAACACTTGGTAATAATTGAATATCAAAGAACGGCCACGTGACGTAAATTGTGAGGTAAGATTTAGTTCGGCAAAATTCTCCACCTTCATTAATGTTCTTTCATGTATAGCAAGGCGGAGTTGGGTACTCATGTCTTCTGAAAATTTAAGACTATGTAGGATTGTGACACAAAGAAATTTATCTTTTCGAGCTTCTCTTAAGCATAGGTCTCTCAAGAGGTCATGAATGTTGTAGGATTTTATTTTTCTGGATACAGATCCCCACTTACAAACCACAATGAAATTTATGTCAATAAGATCATTTAAATATTCTTTTGCAACCACTTCCAAGCTTTTGCCGCTAATTGGTTTTAGAAATCCGTCAACAATCCATAGTTTGATGAGCTCGGAGACACGAATCTCACTATGTTCGGAAAAAATTCCAACATACAGAAAACATGGCCTTAGATGAACTGACAACATACTGTAACTGGTATGTACAAAATTTTTAAGCAACGCTCATTGTCGTCTAAACTCACAGTTGAATTTAGATTTTTTGCAACATACTCCCAATACTTTAGGCCCCCATTGGACTTGGCTAGGAGTCCTCCAATCACAACAATTGACAAAGGAAGTCCTTTGCAATTTTTGGCAATCTTCCTTCCGATTTTTTCCAATTCAAGAGGGCACTCTTCTTCGCCAAATGTAACTTTGCAAAGTAAATTCCAACTTCTTTCCTCATCTAGAAAACTCATATTTAAGCCACGTGAGCCAATTAAATGCAAAGCTATTTGTGACATCCTAGTGGTTATAATTATTCTACTTCTATTATTGTAATCTGAAAAGTAGAATTTTACCTTGTCGCATGCCTCAATACTCCACATATTTTCAATATAATCAAGTACCTTCTACCACATAAACTTTTATATAATTTTTCCCCTAATTCCTCTGCGCTCATTTGACTCAAACTTTCCCTGCTCTGCAACGGCCCAGTAACTTCTATTGTTATTATTAATATTTTACTTAGGATTTATTTCCATTATGTGACAATTATTGAGTGAACATATGTGATTTGTGAATAAATGTGCATTACACTACATGCATTTTATAAAATATGAGTATTCCATCATTTATTTTCGTAGTACTTGAAAAATACAAAATATAAATTCCTGAAAATTTTATTATGACAAAAATTATTATTTTAATATCACTTTATAACTTGGACCTTATAGTAGTAATTTTTAATTATGATTATTATTTTTGGAAAATTTATTTAAATAAATATTTAAGACCTGTATTTATTTTATTTTTGAATTTTCTAAATAAATTATACAATTTTTGAATTTTATAAATACATCAATATATTTTCTGATTTTATATGTATAATTTTCGCATTTTAATTATTTTTAAACCTAATTTTCGAATTTTAATTAAATGATAAATATAAAGTCTAGATTTTGAGTATATTTTATAATTGTTTTGCAAGAATAGCTCCTCTAATCCATATATTAGTGGTAAATTATATATCTACATACACATCCATATATATACTAGTGGTAAATTGTATATCTACACACACACACACACACTCACACACACACATATATATATATATATATTAATGGTGATTTCTATATCTACAAATACACACACACATCCATACATATATTAGTGGTGATTTCTATATCTACATACAAGTGGTATCAAAGCAGGTTGCCAACCGAAAAATCGGGAGCTAAGTGCTCTGTGGGGCAAAGTGCTACGCATACAGGAGCCACCGCTTGAGCCTACGGAGCACGTGAAGTATTGAGCCACGGAGCCAAAATGTTATATATTAAGCCCATGAGGCAAAAGGATAAGCCCGCAGGACAAAGTGCTACGTTCGTGGGAGATGCCTTTTGAACTCACAGGAGCCACCTCTAGAATCCCAACGCCTGACAATCGATACTGGTATGCGTGATCTTCGTTAAACTTCAAGGTGTATTTTTGAAAATTTTTGAAAATCGATTTTCCAAAAAAACAAATGGGCTTTGGTACATGGACAATTTGTTTTGATTAAAAAGTCCCCTCAATTGTGTTTTAAAAAAAAAGGAAAAAAAAAGAGGTGAATTTCGAGGACGAAATTTTTCTAAGGGGAGGAGGATGCGATGACTCGGTAACTTCTATTATTATTATTATTATTAATTTACTTAGAATTTATTTCCATTATGTGACAATTATTGTGTGAACATATGTGATTTGTGAATAAATGTGCATTACACTACATGCATTTTATAAAATATGAGTATTCCATCATTTATTTTCTTAGTACTTGAAAAATGCAAAATATTAATTCCTGAAAATTTTATTATGATTTTCGAATTTTATTATGAGTAAAATTATTATTTTAATATTACTATATAACTTAGACTTTATAGTATTAATTTTTAATTGTGATTATTATTTTTGGAAAATTTATTTAAATAAATATTTTAGACTTGTATTTATTTTATTTTTGAATTTTCTAAATAAATTATACAATTTTTGAATTTTATAAATACATCAATATATTTTCTGATTTTATATGTATGATTTTTGAATTTTAATTATTTATAAACCTAATTTTTGGATTTTAATTAAATGATAAATATAAAGTCTATATTTTTAGTATATTTTATAATTTGTTTTGCAAGAATATCTCACTACTAGAAAACAAGGATTTGGCCACGAAAAAATTTCGTGGCCAAATTTGGCGTTGCTAAACAAGGCCACGGACACTGGCCACGGATTTGTTGGCCACGGATTTTCTTCAACTTGGCCACGGATTTAACCGTGGCCAAAAATAAAAAAAATTTAAAAAACTTAAATCTAGCCACAGATTTATCCATGACCAAAATTAATATTATTAAAAAAATAAATAAATTTAGCCACGGATAAATCCGTGGCCAAAAATAAAAATTTTAAAAAATGATAAATTTGGCTACGGATATTTCCGTGGCCAATCTTTTTTCTTTTTTAAAAAAAATTACATTTAGCCACGGATTTATCCGTGGCTAAGATAAAAAGAAATATTTTAAAAAAAATTAAATGTAGCCACGGATAAATCCGTGGCTAAAAAAAATTATTTAAAAAAAAAAAACTGGACCTAGCCCACAACTAGGCCCACAAGAGGCCCAACCCACACATCTACCAGCCCAGCTATGCGACCCGGCCCAGCTCGCGTTCCCATTTCAATTAATAGAATTTCACCGTTATCAGTGGGACTCGAAATGATGGTATATTGCCAAGCAGATTACCGCCAGGCTATGATGAAGTTCTTGGTTAAAATGGCATGCCAAGAATATTTATATACATTTATATATTGAATTTTGTTATCAAATTTTACTAATTTATATCTATATGTGAATATATTTTGTTAATTCATACTTATTATGATTTAATTAAGAAATATTAAATTGTCCAAATTATAATTCTTTCTAATTTTACTTTTATCTACAAATAATTTTGGGATACAAAATCAAAATTAAAAAAAATTATAACTTTGACCTTATAAAAATTTGAAATTTTTCATTGATTATTTTGACTCAACTTAAGAAATTAAAGTGATCTTATTCATTGTATGTCAAACTATCAATTTATTTACTTAAATTTAGTGTAATTGACAAAATAAAATCAATCAAATTCGAAAATATAGTGCCATCGTTAGATCAATACTTTCAAAATACAATTGACCGATTAGCTATTAAATAAAATATTCGATTCGTATGTTTAAATAAATTGATTAAATTATCAAATTATATGCATAACTGACTAATTGAATTGATTGAAAGAATTAAATGTTTAAATAAATAGATTAAATTTGAAGTCATTTGTATATGTCACCGAAAATGGAAAAATGTATTATCGCTAAGCAAACTATAATTTTCAAGGCATAAGATGGAAAAATATAATAACCGCGATAAAAATAATATGATTTTGAAATGACTCGAACCTTTTGGTACCCCGTAATGTCGGATCGGGCGATTTAAGCGAGTCATTTAAAATAAAAAAAAAATAAAATTATTTATTGGCCACGGATTCCAAATTGAAAAAAAAATTTAATTTATTTATTGACCACGAACAAGTCCAAATTTAAAAAAAAAAATAATTTATTTATTGCCTGCGGATAAATCCTTGACCAAGTCCAAATTTAAAAAAAAAATTAAATTTATTTATTGGCCACGGTGATCAAAATTTCATGTTGACTTTGCCGAATCGTGCGTTTTCATTAATTAGATTAGACGGAACCGTAAGATTGGAGCCATACAACTTCAACACTAATCAATCTGCTTGAAAGTCCATTTTTGATAATTCATATACAAGTTAACTGACGTTATCATACATTGATACCGGATTATGAAGTCATTCGTATATGTCACCGAAAGATGAAAAATGTATTCTCGGTATGCAAACTGTAATTTTTAACGCATAAGATGGGAAAATAATATGATTTTGAAATGACTCGAACCTTTTGGTACCCCGTAATGTCGGATCGGACGATTTAAACGAGTCATTTAAAATAAAAAAAAAATTTATTTATTTATTGGCCACGGATAAATCCGTGGCCAAGTCCAAATTTAAAAAAAAATTATTTATTTATTGGCCACGGATAAATCCGTGGCCAACTCCAAATTTTAAAAAAAAAATTAATTTATTTATTGGCCACGGATAAATTCGTGGCCAAGTGCAATTTTTTTAAAAAAAAATTTAATTTATTTATTGGCCACGGATAAATTTGTGGCCAAGTCCAAATTTTTTTAAAAAAATTAATTTATTTATTAGCCACGGATAAATCCGTGGCCAAGTCCAAATTTAAAAAAAAAATTTAAATTTATTTATTGGCCACGGATTTAGGTCAAAACTTCATGTTGACTTTGCCGAATCGTGCGTTTTCGTTAATTAGGTTAGACGGAACCGTAAGATTGGAGTCATACAACTTCAACACTAATCAATCTGCTTGAAAGTCCATTTTTGATAATTCCTATACAAGTTAACTGACGTTATCATATATTGATACCGAATTACGAAGTCATTTAAGCGATTTAAACGAGTCATTTAAAAAAAAAAAATTTAATTTATTTATTTGACACGGATAAATCCGTGGCCAAGTCCAAATGTTTTTAAAAAAAATTTAAATTTATTTATTGGCCACGGATTTATCCGTGGCCAAGTCCAAATTTAAAAAAAATAAATAAATTTATTTATTTATGTTTTTCTTTTAAATAAATTGAAATGGCCACGGATTTGTGGATATTTGGCCACGGATAAATCCATGGCCATATGTTTTGGTTTTTTTTTTTTTTATATTCGTGGCCATTTCCGTAGCTATTGGCAACCGATTTCATCCGTGGCTAAAAATCCGTGGCCAAAACCGTGTTTTCTAGTAGTGTCTCCTCTAATACATATATTAGTGGTAAATTGTATATCTACATATACACACACACACATCCATATATATACTAGTTGTAAATTATATATCTACATATAAACACACACATCCATACATATATTGGTGGTGATTTCTATATCTATACATACACACACACATCCATACATATATTAGTGGTGATTTATATATCTACATACACACACACAAACACACACATCCTCATACATATACTAGTGGTAAATTATACATCTACATATACACACACATATATACTTGGTGATATGTATATCTACCTATTCACACACATGTCCACATATATATACTTGGTGATATATATATCTACATATACACAAAAATGTCCACATATATATACTTGGTGATATATATATTTATATATATCTACATATACACACACATCCACATGCACATATATATATATATATACACACACACACACTAGGTAGTTTTCATCACACACAAAAACATACACTAAATCCCATCTATAACCCACACACCCACAAAATCTGGCACTTCCAAAATATATATTACACTCTATCATTGGTATACCTTCCCATGTACCTATGTATATAATTACCCCTCTTTCTAAACATATATATAGACATATTAACCTTTCTATATATATATACACACTTTTACATTTACAAACTAATTTCAAAACCCCACTTTCTTCTTACATCTTTGAACACCTACATATATACATATATCCATATATCCTTTCTACATATATATTTATATATACTTATCCCTCCACTTATAAATATATATACATACATTAGTAGCCTTTTATATATTCTCCCTACTTTCATAAATCACTTTTGGGAAAGGTAGGAATATTGCATTAATTTCCTAAATAGTGTAGGAAAAGTTCTAATCTTATTATTTTCTAGTAGTAAAATCTCTATGTTCATTATGTGATCATTATATGAATAATTATGTGATTATTATTTTAATTACGTGAGCATATGTACAAAGTTGTGAACATGTGATTCTTATTTCTATAAGTTAGTTGTTGGAGGTGATCTTGATTTACATGAGTAAAAGTATATTTAAATTTATAGTAATATATTATTATTTTAAACTGAGTTTTATAAACATCGATATTTAATTTTGTAAACAAAGCTTTTATCAAAATATGTTTTAGTGGCAAACACTCAACTTTATACGAACATGGAAGCATGTCTTCCATAAATTATGTATTATGTGTGAAACTTGAATTATGTGAACGGGCCCATGTGTGCTGGAATGGTCTGGGGGGTGTTCCGCCGGGACATACTATTAAGTAACCGAAAGAGTTTACACCTTTTCACTACAACAAAATGCACTTGTGGTAATGAAATATTTCGTTACCAAAGGGGCGAAATTTGTTACCAAAAGTTATTTGTAACGACCAGTTCGTTACCAATACTTTGTTAGGCAAAGCCCGTCGCCAATTGTATTAGGTAACGAAAATTTTAATTTCGTTACCAATGTTTGGGTAACGAATCATTGTCGTTACCATTTGTCGTTTATTGTAACGAAACCGTTGGTTACGAATAGTTATATATTGGTTACGAATGTGTTTTGGGTAACTAGAGTTTTTGTTACCAATACACCATATTTTGTTACCATAACTATTAGTAACAAGTTTTTGTTACATATAAATTTGTTAGCTAAAAGCCGTCGCCAATTGTTACAGGTAACGAAATTTATCACTTCGTTACCATTGGTATGATAACAAATTATTTAGTTACTATTAACCAAAATGGTAACAAAACATTTGGTTACCAATAACGATATAATGGTGACGAACAAGTTTTGTTACAAATATGTTTCGTTAGTCTCAATTATTGTAACAAATTATTTAGTTACCATTAGCCAAAACAGTAACAAAAAATCAGTTACCAATAATCATGTAATGGTGACTAACATGCTTTTGTTACAAATACATTTCGAAATGTAAAAATTATTTCGTTACCATAGCATGGCTAATGTTGTCTAATAAAATTATTTCATTACCAAAGATTCATTAGTAATGAACACATTTTTGTTATGAAAGAATATAGTTACAAATGAAAGATAATCTAATGTTATTATAGAAATATTTCCTCCTCACAACTTTACTTGGTTGCAATATTGGAACACCGCACTGGAATACCAAAATTAACACCAAACAAACTCATAATTCAAGACCACAAAATAAAACAAAACATAATACCAACTACAAACAGAACATGAAAAATAGCTGAAGTAATATTAGAGTTAATATCAAACTATCAACAGTTAAGCATCACTAGTGTAAAATGTTCCAAAATCCTACTTTTTGCACTTTCACAAACTTTTAGGTTGTACATCTTCACGTTGCACATATCTCCAAATTAAGGCTGAAGTAGAAGTGACCACTAACTTGATATTAAGAATATGAATCCACATCTGCAATAACAAGTAAGAAAAAATAATATTAATTTAAAAAATATACAATAAATGAGAATTCCTTGCAATAAATCAAGAAAGTTAAATGTAGAGATGAATATGTATACCTATCAAACAAACTGATTATATATTTACAAGTCATGAGATTTAAATCATTCATCCAAGACATTCACCACTTCCCAAAGAAGTTTCTTTTCAATAAGAAAACTACGTCCAACCACCATTAACATACTCTATTTGCCACAACTCCACAAGCTCAATGGTCCTAAAACTAGCAACAACCTAACTTTTCCAAATAAAAAGCACAAAGGGAAATCACTCCACAAGTTAAAATAGCACCATTAATCTATAGGTATTTAGTTAAGAAAATTAGATGGAGAGATGATCAAACATCAAATTCAATGTCACAACTTGATTTTTACGTAGCATCATATACTTGAAAGCCTCTAAATCTAGAAGTATAAGGTTAATGAACAATTCCAAGTTCTCACCATTGAGTGTTTCATAGCATGTGCCTATATTTCAACTTCATTCTAGCACTTGCACACCAAAAACAATCATGGAATTTATTAAATTACAACCACCCATATTCCAAAGGATAATACAAAAGCAAATGAACTATAATAACAAATGAAATTAGAAAAGCAATGATATTCAAGATAATCGAAGCACCTTTTTATCAATGATTTAAAAATACACTTTTCAAAATATTAAACAATAGAATTTTAATGATTGATGGAAAACAATAAATTAACAATAAACTAACGATTACCTCTAGACACCAATGATGTGTCATCAAGTCAACTTGTCCGACAAAGCTAACATCACTCGCTTCAACTCATTCACACTATCTTCCAAACTAGTTATTTTTTCAGCTTGTTTCTTTGATTCTTCTTCTTGATATTTGATTTGTTCTTTTTGAATATGTAGTTGTTCTCTTTGCTCATTTATCACAGATTGTAGCTCATTTTCTCTCTTAGCCAATGTCTCCTTTACCATTTGAAGTTGTACGGTATCACATTTCAACTTCTTGATTCCCTTTGAAGGCAAAACTCCATGTCCGATGCCTCTCTCATATCCCACACGTGCACCAAGTGTCTCCCTTATGATTTCCCTTTCAGATATTGATGCCTCTCCAGCTTCTATTATTTCAATCCTCCTTTTCTTCATTGCATCCTAACATGGAAATAAGAATAAAGTATAGAAGTTTGCATATTAAAATAAATGTATAAATTTAGTCAATGAAAAAAATGTTACATAAAAACTCAACTCACATGTTTTTGTGCAGCCGTTGCATTGACATACTCCTCTGTCCCCCTCTTCTTGTGAGTAATTCCAAAGTTATCCACTTCACTTTGAGTCTCCTGTGTAATTGCGAAGACAATATTTGTCATGTTATAATATTAGAGTATGGAATTGAGAAATATATATTGAAAAATAATTATACATTACCATTTCTATTAATCGTGAAACAAATGACTTTGCACCTGATGTATGAGAATACGGCATTGCTGCTCTATTTTGTGCATTGATCTTAGACCTCTCCTATATTTGCAAGAAATTGATAAAGGACAAATATAATTTTCAAATATTAAGACATGTGAATCTCATTTCTATTTCTAAAATAGTAAGATATCATCATATTAAATTTAGAAGCCAATATGTTATGGTTCAAGAAATAACCTGAAATTTTGGATCTTCAAAGACATCGCATAACCCAATCCATTTTTCTTGTGGAATCCAATCAAATGGCAATTGATTCCTTGGATTAATACCTTTCTCCACCATTTCTCAGTATATTGGGCTCAATCTCCCTTTGTAATGCTTGTAACTATTAGCAAACATCTCGTCAATATGACCGTTTATAGTAGGATCAATGCCAAATCCTTTGATAGAAAACCATTGCTTAACATGACAACAAAATAGTACAAGTTAGCAATCAATATAATTATCTCATCATACAATAATAAATATAAAACACAAAATCAATACATAAATAAACTTACATCTAATCCAGCATACACATGCAATTTCTTTTCTTCTGGGATATTTTTCCATGAGGTTTTCCAATCAAGTTCAGGGCTATGCCTAACAATTATCCCTATCCCATTAGACAAGTGAATTCCAAACTTCATTGGCCTTTTTAGGCCTCAGCAAACTCAATTTCCAGTGTCTTGCCTCCCTACAAAGTCACAAATACATTAATATACAAATATATGAATAAGTCGATAACATGAAACTTTAGAAAGTATAAATACTTACATTTTCAACAATTGCTTTCTCAATTGCCTTTCCTATACTCGCACCACGACCTCTTTTCTTAGTTGTAACTATAGTTTTAGTCATTAAGTATAAGCAAAACAAAATTGTTAATTATTTTATGACATATGTACTTTTATAGAGAATCTCTCACTTATGGTAGATGGAATATCTCCATCAGTTGTTTCCATTTCTTCTGAAATGATAAGAGCGGGCTAAATTGGGTTCCCCATGATGTATCCATTGCCGATAATATGAATAAAATCCATGTAAGTGCAAGTCTCATTTAACCTCACGCAAACTCTTTCTTTTAGTGTTTCGACAATTATTGCACGGACAAAGAATATTATTATCGGAGCCAATGACATGTTCTCTTGAAAACCTAATAAAGGAATCAACCCCGCAACATACTTGGAACTGAATCTATCATTTTCATGAACCCAACTTTTATCCATATCTGCATTATTTAGTGTTATATTAATTTTTCCTTAACTCAAAACAGTAGTAGGATTTGTAAACACACACACAAACAGGTTTCAATTATTTTTTTAAACTCCTCTCCTAGTTCTACACATATTAGCTCCAAATTTATTATTATTATTATTATTATTATTATTATAAAATCACCATCAATAACTAATTAAGAAAGCTAAAACTAAAAAATTCCTACAAATAATTATTTAAAGATAGTGATATTGTACTTATATATTTTTTTTCCTACTGTAATTCTCCAAATTAAATTTCTAATTATATTAACAACCTGACTCTCTCTTATTTAAGTGTTGGCTCTTTAATAAAAAATACTAATGTAATGGAATAAATTTATTATTACTTTATACATATTTGTAGAAGGATAAAATTACAATATGATTGTATGACATTTTTTAAATGACTTTTATAAATCTAATATCATTATATATAGTAATTAACAGTTCAAGTTGTCTTTATTGATTGTCATTGGCATGTGCATGGTTTTAGATTGTTATTGTTGCCATCTAGCCATCTACGTATTGTGATAGTGAAATAAATAATTAAAAAAAAACTATAACCGATTTGTCATATATTAATATATTGTTAGAAGTTACACATATATTTTGTCACTATATATTAAACTTATGAAAATTACTCTTTGAAAAATAAAAAAGTTTGCCTCTTAATATATGTAATTTGTGACAAATTTGTATATTATCACATTGTAAACCATTCAAAAAAAAAAAAAAAAAGATGAAGACATTGTATTTTATCCATAACAACACTTTTCTTTTACTGCATTTGCTACAGAGACGCAACCCATATCATTCTTGGGGAAAATTGTACTTCTATTGCATTCAATTTTGAACTCTCTCTCTCTCTCTCTCTCTCTCTTTGTGTGTGTGTATATATATATATATATATATGAACTGCCCGTGTAACACCCTAATGATATAGGATTGAAAAGAAATTATAATGTGCAGCTATAATGATATTCACAATGTGTATGACATATTCACAATGAAACTATAATTGAAAAGAAAATCACCTTTTCGTTGACAATCCTCGAATAGGCACCGAAATCCTCAAAAGCAAGCTCCACACACCAGCTTCACACCCCACTGAAATCAATGTGCAGCTAAACCTACATGTTATGACAAAAGATACAAATCACTTGCTCTTTCATTAGAGATTATGTAACAAAATTCCATTTGACAATGTAAAAAATAGAAGAGTTTGTGCCCATCGGGCGCATCAAGGTAATATATACACACACAACAAGGGGCAGCCCACATAGAGGTGACATTTCTTACTAGTATCTAACAATGGTTTCAAATCTCAGATTTCTTTTTTGAAATCTGTACGAACAACTTGGAAGATGATGGTTTCAGCTTGAGGGCATGTTTTGTTATAATAATTGGCATCGATGGCTGCTAAGAGTGTATTTTAGAATTTCATAATTAATAAATATGAATGAAATAATAAGTATTTAGCCAAGAAATTGCTTGGATATTGTGACAAAATTTGACACCATTTGCGTATAACTCTGGCGCATGAGTGTGTCCGATAGATCAATGGAGAACATAAGTATAGGACAAAACTAAAATACAAAAAAGTAAAAGTGAAATTGAGTTGGTCACAAATTCAAATTTAATAGTTTCTCAACATCCCAAACATGTTGAGATTGATCCTTTAAGAAATAGAGAAAATAGAGGCGTTGTTTATCCTTTAAGGGCTGTTTTCAAAGCCTACAAAACATGTTTTTGGAGGTCATAGTTGGAAAAATGCCTCTAAAACTTATATCAACAAGGGCAATAACCTATAAAAATGCCTTCAATATGTGAAGGAAAAATAAGCATTGAACAAAAAACAAAAAGTGAAGCATTATCATCTAATATGAGATTGATTTAACAAATTTATCAATTAGAAAAATCTGAATCCAAAATATCTAACAAAATTACAATACCCTCCCCTACAACTATGTGTAATTATACAAATTTCCCCTCTTAGTCTCAAAATTACAAATACATTCACCAGTTCACTTGTTTAATTATAAAGCTGCTACACAACTTCAACTATCTTATTCAATGAAACTTGAATCCAGAGGACATTGTAAAAAATTTTATTTGAGCTGCTCCATTATCTGTATTACTGTTTACACAACAACAGAACAAACATGAAAGAACAAGTTCATACGGAAAACAGATCTAAACTACAAACAGAAGCAGAACACCAACATGAAAGAAAGACGTTAAAACACAGAACAAAGAACAAACTCAATTTACAGTTTAAATCATAAAACAGAACAAAGAAAAAATTAAAAAAGATTAAATTGCAGACAGAAAAGAGAACAAGCAGCAGCAAGTTAAAGCACACATATGATTAAATCAGTCCTAAACTAAAATTAGAGAACCCACCTAAAACCACATGCAGAGATGCCCTCGGCTGAAACGACGCTTGGGGAGGGGCGAGGCCGTTGGGGAAGTTGCCAGCGGCGGCTATTGAACGGGGAAGGAGGGGGCCAAAATTTGTGACAGAAGAATTAGTCGGAGACGGCGTTGGTGAATAAGGCGGCCAGAAGAGACGAAAAAATAAAAAAGAAACAAAAAAGAAAAACTTTACCTTTTCTCAATTGGAGAGGTGCGAGACAATATCGGTGCAGACAGCGGCGCAAGGGAGAGCTACGAGAGACAGTGTCGGAGATGGGGGTGGGGGTGGGGTGGGGTGCGCGGGGTGGGGGGGTGAGGGGTGGGAGGAAGACAAAGAGACACGAGATTGAGAGACGAAGAGAGGGCTACTTCTGAATTCTGATAGCGGGAGAACCGAGAGCGCGAATAAATTTGGGGCAGAACTTGTAGAATTTAATTTCATGGTTAATTAATCGACCTTTTTTCCTTTTTTAAAAGAGGGTTTATTACTCCTTTTCTTAAAAGAGTTTATTACTCCTTAGTCGAGAATTAATAGGATTGTTTTATTCTTTTTTTTTATTATTTTCAATAATTTACTATCAAAAATTATATAATATAACTTTTTAAAATATATAAATATTTTTAAGTTTTTAAAATAATTAATTAGATGTAGATATATTTGTAAGTACAATCTATTATGTTTACCTTGCCTTGGTTTTAAAATAAAAATATAAGTTATAAATTAATTTTCATGTACTTAACAAATTTAGTATAATTAATAATAAAAAAAAAAGAATAGATTCAAATGGAATAGAGTTATGTGGTCTGAATCATAAATAAGAGAAAAAATTTTAAACATTGAGGGAGATGCGAAAGGAGGGAGAAACGAGGTGGAAAATGTCATAAGTAGCAGAAAAATAAGATATAAGAGATATTAAAGAAATTTTGGTGAAATCACTAAATATAACAATAGATATCAAATATTCCCTCAAACTTAATTGAGTTAATTGAACATTACTCCCAACTTAATCGAGAAAAATATAAGATTTTTCCGAATTCAATTCAGCCAATTGGACATTTTATACAACTAAAATGAGTCCCCTAAGTTAATTAATTGAGCAAATTAAATATTGCCCCAAGCTTATTGTTTGAATTATGTTGTACTACATATGTTTTAGTTGTGAATGCATACTAAAAAAAGTAGTTGTGAAACATACAAATTTTACAATAATTATTTTTCTAAAGTTGCGACTATATTAATTCATTCTCATAATATTCTTTAATTATTTACACTATTTAAATGGATCCTGAAAAAATAAAAATAAAAAAATAGATAAATAAACAAATTTTTCATCGATTATTCTTAGACCACAACTCCAACCAACAGATTTTCCATTAAACAATTCTTTTGGCTTGATGATGTTTCTAAATTAAATTTTTGTCCAACTCCATAAACACGTAACCAATTCTTCTGATTCATGGTCTTTCAATTTATCTGATTGAATATAACTCTTGCGCCTATGAAACCATTAGAAGAGACAAAGGGAAGGCGATAAGAAGATAGGGTGAAATGTTGTTTGAGAGGGGGGGGAGGCTAGTTCTGAAATATGATTATGCCCTTAACTTTGCTTATATTTTTTTAGCGGGGCTGGTTTAAAAAGATGTATATGCCTGTAACAAACTCGCATGTTATTCATGTAATGGAGTTTCGTTGGAATATCCTGTTAGGATTTGAACTGGGATCATATTTGTAAAAAACGTAAAGTTTGGATGGGAACTGTCTAAAAAAAATTATATGCCAAACTATAAAAACTCATATACTTTGGATGATAAATATTCTTTTGCAAAATGATAATGCTAAAGCGCATACATCAATTGTTATTACTAGTTGAGTGGGCACACTTAATGTGTGTGCGTACTTAAAAAATATACATATACATATATATATTTATTATATATCTAGATTTTGATAAATTAAATAATGAATAACTATTTATATATGAATAAATATATTTAGTATTTATTAAATTTATGTAAGTGAAAACTACAAGAATTGAAAAAAAAAGATAAAATTATATTAGTGAAAAATAATTATAAAAAAGAGTTGATAATTGCTTAAAAGCATGAGAGAGAAGAGAGAGAAAAAATAATGTTAAAGAAAACGGACATGTAGGAAAAACAAAGAGATGTAGCAAGTTTCCCCCAACAAAGTAAGGTTGGTCAAATGGTAAGATGTTGTGATGGTAGATTTTAACTACTCGGGATCGAATCCCTTTGACAACATCAATTGTCAATTTTTTTTTTGCCAGAATTTAAGTCTTGAATTGACTATTATGCCCTTAGTAAAGTCACATGCAAGTCATGTGAGAGAACTCCGATGGAATATTCTACGGGAAAGTGAGGATAATGGTAGAATGCAAAAAATGTGAAGTTCATAAAGCATTTTGTACAAAAAGAAAAAAAGAAAAATTAATATAGCCAAGATTAGAAATGCCCATGCTTTGGATGACAAAATATTTTTTCCCCATTATCTTTACTATTATATTATGTGTGATAGCCTATGGTTTTTTTGTGGTGCATTTAATTGTGGTTTTTGAAAAAATGCCTTTCATAAATAACTACTTTCCTCTATTCTTTCTCATGTTTCATTTCTATGATGTGGTACTTTCTTTCTTTCTTTTTTTGTATCCTCTTCTCTCCCACATACTTTTTTCCAAACTTTTCTTCTACTTTATATTTTTATTTATTTTTGATCAAATTTTTTATTTTATTTTAATTTAATATTTTTGCTCAATATAAATTTAATAAATATACAAAAAAATTACCAGACAGTCATAATAAAAAGCAACTAATAAAAGCTATATATATTAAAAAAATGGATAAAATTTATTGCTCAAAAAGATTATTAAAATTAATCAATTTTTTTTCTCTCCCTTTTTTGTAAAAAATAATTACATTACAAAAAATCAATTTTTGTTTAAAAAATAGTTTTTATTCGTTTTATTTTTGTGGATTTCAAATTGATATTAAGTGTGCTCGATGCGCTAATTATTATTATTACAGAATTTATTTAATTTTAGTAAAATGATATGTGCAAATAGATTAATATTTAGTCACATCATTACTAAAATTTGATTCGGTATAGCGGTTTTATAATTATACTTACATTGTAAGGTCAAGGGTTCAACAGTTTTTGGGCATAATTAGTATTATTTGACAAAATGATCTTATTATATGACAAGCATCAAATATAACGATTAACTCGGAAGTATTTTGCTTAAGATGCTCTGGTTTAAAAACTTGCACAAATATTTTGGTTTCAAGTTATTAATTGTGACAAAGTAAATATTTGGTTTCAAAAGGAAAATACTATGGTAATCATATTTGTTAACACTATAATTCTTTTTAAAAAATGAAGTGTGAACTTATAAATTCAAAACTAACAAAACCAAATTCGTAACTAAGTTATTTGTTACAAAAGTGTTAATAGTAACAAATATTTTAGTGTTACCAAATGTTTAAACTTTGGTTACAAATACATGTTCATAACTGGCACAAAAAATTAATAGTAACAAAAAGTTAGTGTTTGTAACAAATTTTATCTTTTGTTACAATAGAAATATTTTTTCGTAACGAATAATTATCAGAAGTAACAAAATTTGAACTTGGTTACCAAAATGCTGATATATGGTAACCAATAAATACTTTGGTTACTATAAACTATTATTTGTAACTAAATACTGCTTCGTTACAATAACTTTCGTTATCTAAAGTGCTTTTTCTTGTAGTGTTTGCATCTCCTAATCCTCCCTTGGGTACACGGAGGGATCTACTCAAGAGAGAGGGTCGTAGGACAATACTAGGCGTATGCCTGGGATACGACCACGGGAGGATAAGGCAGGTGGGAGAAATGTGCTGATAGTTATTTCGGCTCGGGTAGTCATAAAGATCACTGTTAGGTGACAAAAGGTAGAAAGTATGAAATATGTGTTGTGTGTAACTAATGTGCAAATAACACACACAAGCACGTTAGGTAATTATGTGATATTTCTACTCAACCATTGCATTGACTCCTCTTTTCCAATGCGTTTTAGACAGAAATGAGCAGAGGCATTTGAGGGGCGTAGTGGAAACAATGGGTGTTTTGATGCATTTTACTTAATAAAGTTACTGTTGTATTTTGTATATGTTTTATGTAAAAATTATTATTTATGTTTAATTTAATATAAATGAATATCGGGGTCGTTACATGCTCCCTTGGTTATTTTGACAAAGAAGAATTTCTAATAGAATTTCTCTCACATTATACTCTTGAGAAATTGCCACCCAAGCACGAACGTCAAAGTAATCTACAATAAGTGAAATTTCATAAGCATTTTTGGCAAGTGTAGTCTTACCTATGCCACCCATGCCAACAATTGGGATGATCTGGCGACTAGATTGTTGTCTGGTGAGCTTATCCAAGATTTCATGCAAGAAATCTTCAAAGCCCACAATGAAGTTCTGCCCTGCGGAGGAAGATCTTGATGAACCTGGTGGCCTTGAATTTACGTGCAAATGATCTTGGATTCCGATGCTGTCTTTAATCTCCATGGCATCTTTCTTGATGAAATCATTGTGGTCTATCACTTTCTGCATATCATGATAGAAGTAGGCTGCGGAACTCACTTTTTCATCTTCACCGGTACTCGTGGGTTGAGGATGGGATTCAATTATATACTTCTTGACAAAATCAAATACATTTTGTAGGGCTTGATAGCAACCAAAGGGACTAAGATCGATATTTTCCCCATCATGACTTGCGGACTGAGCAAAAATATGATCGACTATATGGGATTCGAATATATCCTCTGCTGCATAAGCTGCATCTGCAATGCGACTCTGCAAACGCTCTACTTGTTTATTAACGCCATGGGGATTATAAGCTTCAAGAAAATCTTGCAAGTAAACAACCTTCTCAGTAATAGAATGAAACTGTTCCTTGTCAAGAGTAATTGGAGGTCAAGGATGGTTTTGGATATGGTCTATAATGTGCATAAGAGAAACAAGAGCTGCATAAGCTGCCATATATCTGAGCTTATATGTTAGAAAAGTGCAGCAAAATTTTTGGAAGTAGTGAAGGTGAAAGTGAACCAGCAACTATGACTGATCTCAGGGACTGGCTGTGAGATTTGCAAGAAAAAAAAAAAAGTTGGTTATTTGATTTACAATTCTGTGAAGATGAACTTGAAGTTTATGTTTTAGCAGGATTCAAACTAGGGGTGTCAAAACGGGTGGGTCGGGTGGGTTCGGGTCGGGTTGATGTAAGGGTATAACATGAAAACCCCCAACCCGAACCCGACCCGATGCTCAACCCGAAAAGGTCAACCCGAACCTGATTTTATTGGGTTCGGGTTGGGTTCGGGTTGACCTGATTTGTTATCAGGTCACCCAATAATCCGATTTGACCCGACCCAACCCGACCTGACCCATTTTTTTAATAAAAATTTTCAATTTTTTATAACAAAAAATTGCTAAATACACTACTAAAAATATGAAAAAAATTCTAACCAATGATTAGTCGTAAGGTCATATCAATATAGCCAAACATGCACCTAATCTCATGAGCTAACAATATCAACAGAATAGGCAAAACCTGAAAACCACAAGTTGGCATATGTTTTCTATTTACAACTTTTTTATTACTTTTCCACTGTTGCATCTCATATTGTCAAAAGCTAAATGATTTTTCACTTGAAAATGACATACTCCCACACTTTCAATCCCTCACTAGCAGAGATGATTCAAGAAATTAAAAAGACAGGCATATTACCATAAATTAAAAAGGCATATTAACATACAAAATTAAAAAGGTAAAATGAAATTGAAGAGGGTATAAAATATAGTTACAGACTAACTCATTTTTCTCAGCCATTCAGTCTCTGACAGCCACGCCATTATAGATGGATCGCTAGCTAAAGTGGCAACTGCCAAAAGGTATTTCTCTGCGTGTGCGTGTGTTTGAGAGAGAGAGAGCAGTAGATGGGGTTGTGAAATGTGTGTACAATAATAGAGCATAAATGAACAAGAAGCTGTGAGTCTGTGAGATAACTGAGAACAAAAGAGGCTCTAGTAATAGAAAGTGAGAGAGAGCTGAGAACGAGAGAGAGAGAACAGAGAGCAAACCTTTGTTAATTTGTCGGCGGATTGATCTGAAAACTGATGTAGGGTTTGGACAAAAAAAAAAAAAACAATTTATAGTACCCAAAGGTCTATGCTGACAGTGGTCACTTTATGTGTGGACAGATAAAATACTTGATTAGTGGGTAATTAATAATTCTCATGGGTAAAGATGATCCTGGGATTAAATATTCCATATTCGAAGACAAAGTGCAATGGATATATAAAATTAGCATACCAGGCCAGGCTGGCTTTTAAGCTGGCTCTAATCTCCACCAAGTCTGATTACAAAAGTTTAATACCCCAAGAACACAAAAACAACGAAATATTAGATCCTAACAACAATTGACCTGTGTATGTTGAATTGTCATACGTTCAAAATATTGTCTAAATCTAAAACGTAATAATAATAATAATAATAATAAAGGGAATTCTCCTTGAATATTTTTCCATTTTGATGTTAATTTAGTAAATACCAAAGTAGCTTATCAGATTAATTTAGATATGTGTTAAAAAAAAGTGTTTATTGAGTTGTATTTTTTATAGTAAAGTTTTTCTCTTAACTCATGCAATTTTGCATGTAGTAATTTAGAAATATTTTAAAATGTGTTTTTTCTTTAGAGCTTAATTTGGATTGGATAACTACCACAAAAGCCACTTTTAGGCTCTCTTTTTTTTCCCCGAACTTTTTTTTTTTTAAAAAAAAAAGCCCAAACAAACACTCATTTTTTTTCATTGAGGTACTTTTTAAAAAAATAATAATAAATGCTTTTTTTTTTCAAAAGAGGAGAAAAAGAAGTCCATCCAAACAGGCTTAAAATACCTCCATAATTTGTTTAGTGAAACCAATATCAATCCTAGGACAATTTTACCAACTTTCGAACTCGGTTCAATAAATTTAAAAAAAATAATAATAAATTCAATTAGGAAATTTTTTTTTGCTCATTTCACTTCAAAAACACTATTTCATTAGTGATTGGTATAACTAAAAGTCTAAAACTATGGATTCAGCTAATTTATGGTGTCTCTTCAATGCCATTGAATTTGAATACGTTCAATTTGAACTATACTTCTTGAGACCTCTCGTTATGTACTATCTGATATGAATTGAATCGTCTAAATGAATATTTTGAACTAAGAAAATCGTATTATCCCCGAGTAACATAATCATAATCACTTCACCAATTATTAATTTAAAAAACATCATTGAACTTAGGACGAATCATGTCAAATTAAGTTATTCTATATTTGGTTTCATATTAATTAGCTGCTCAATTACTTGCTTGAAATTGATTTGCTAATTAAATAAATAAGATCGATGTTGAAACCTTAAGCCTTCATCATCTGTCATTCGAATAAATCAACTTGAAGTACAAATAATGAAGTTTGGTCTGTTGCTTGTCAAGGGGAGAAGATAACTTCTATATTGTTGCTATTGAACTTTTAAAAAATCGCCCTTGTGACAAAGTAAAATTTTTATCGATTCATATACTAGGTAACTATTTTTTTTTTAACGTATTAGCCACGGTCTGGCATTTGCTAGAATTCAGTGGCCAAATTGGTCACGGCTTGATCGTGGCTAATGTCCGTGGCTAGAAATTCGTTGCTGTTAGGCTGTGACTAATCTGTGGCTGAGTAAGGCCGTAGCTAAAATTAGCCACGCCACTGATAAAATCAATGGCTAAATCTGTTTTTTTTCTAGTATTGAGGGTTCCTATATCAATTAGGATCCTAATATTATTTTGTTACCTTATTTCTAGTTTGCTTGGGGCTTTTGTATTCTTTTATTTCAATCTCTATATGAAGGAGATAGGAGACTATGAATAATAGACGAACTTATTTTTCTCTTCCAACATGGAATCGGAGCAGGTTCGAAAGAAGAAGAAAAAAAAAAAGAGGTTGTAGAAACATCTGTGAACGCCTCTTCTTCCCTTGACCCTTCTTCCCTATTGTCGTTGCAATTGAATTTTCTTCAAACTTCTCCATATTGTTTACCCCCCCCCCCCCTCGCTGTTGCTAGTACTGTTGAAACTTATCTTGTCACGATCTGGAAAAATATATAATACTATATTAAGGTTCATAAATAACACGTTTTATATGATGGCTTTCATGATACATCATAATTAATCCCTATCAACTCTAACTAAAGCTTCATAGTACTCCTCAGTTCCGCTCTCCTGATGATCTGGTTCGAGTTGAGCCACTCCGTGATTCCACCAATCCCAACTGAGCCACACCAGTGGTCATAACCTGGGTATATGCTGAAGCCTATGACCCACTCTCACATGGAATACTCCGTCCATATGAGAAGGGATTAGGGGATGGAGGGCTGGAACACTTGATACTGGCATCTCCAATAGAATGTCCCGGCGCAACTCAGCCACATCCATTCTACAATATTTCAGGCCCAACACATAATTGAGAAATAATTTCTCATAACACATAGATCATAAAGAGCATAAATAATTATATCATGTTCATGCATGTACGTTTATGAAAGCATAATAGCATGAAAACAATTATCATGATATTGACATGTATAGCAAATAATTTGAGGCATAAAAACTTAAAACGTGAACATAGGCAATCACTTGGTATTTGACCATTATTTTGGTAAATCCAAGTTAAAGCCTTGTTTATGAAAATAATCTAAGATCATGTTGTCTAAACTACTTATGAGAAAGATAATAATTCTACCTTTCAAATATTTTTAGGGACAAAAGAGGGCATATAAAGGGCTATATGGAAGGCGGCTAATAGGTATATATGGATGAAAATAGAAGGGTTTGTATATATATATATATATATATATATGTGTGTGTGTGTGTGTGTGGGTGGAAGATAGACTATAAATAGGAAGTGTTTTGGGTGTTGAGAGTAGAGTGAGTGTGGGAGTGTGTTTTTAGGCGGGATTGTGTGTTTGTGTGTGAAATGTAACCAACCCCTCCCCCCTATTTATAGTGTAAGAATTGAGGGTAGAATGGGAAGACTTGGGGACAAAGTCTTAACTAATGCAAATATTCTTAATTAATGCAAATCTCCCACCTATGCTTAAAATTAAATGTCAAATTAAATGCAATCCTCCACCTCCCTCCTCTATTTCTCTAGCCTTGGTGTAACCCTAATATATGAGTCATGAAGCTAGATGAATGGAAGACCACACAAGTGTATAATTTCTAGAAGAAATTCATCTTGTATTAGTGTAGGATATTTTAATAAAATACTAAATAAAATCAACCCAAAATCTGGTTTTGTTTTATTTTCATAATTGTATAAGATCTGAAATTATCTACTTATTTTAGATAAAATTTGAATTTTCATTTATTTTATTGTTAAAAACCTAAAATTAGGGTTTTAGGGCATAAAATTCGAAAATTCATAATTAATTTAGAAAAATTCCAAAATGATAAAATTTAATCTTTATAAATCTGAAATTATATGTATATTTCCTAGAAATTATAAATTTAATATATAACTTTTCAAAATTTGTAATTTAGGACATAAGATTTGAAAATTTGTGTTAGAATGTCAAATTCTTCTAAAATTTGGAAAATCATGTAATTTATTCAAAATTGCATCTTCTCCATGCATAAAAATCTATAATAATTATTTATATTATTTTTGAAAACTCACAAGTATTTATTAGACAAATTTTCCAAGAGTGGTAATCGAAATTCGAAAATTAGTACTTTACCGTTCAAATTGTAAGCTAATCTCAAAAGCAGATTAAAATTTGAAAAACAACAAGCAATAATAACATTTACAAGAAGCAAAAGATTTTAAATCTATTATTTAAATATTAAGAATTACCGGGTTGTCACATATCTAGACTACCTACCCTAAACCAATTCTTGTTGAATAGTCATTTGCCTCTACCCCTCTTTTTTTTTTTTGGAGGCATGTTTTTATTGTAGCCTTGCCAAAACATTTTCAGTTTCTCGGTTCTTTTTCTTTTTCTTTTTTAACCCCCCATGTTGAAAAAGAAAAAAAAACTATTTAACTATTTTTTTTAAAGTCTGTCACAATTTTCTGAAAATTGTTAATTTTCTGCCTATGTTTAGGATCACTTACTATCATATCATGGCACTCTCACAAAACTTTGTGATTTTTCTAACACTTATATGGTAATCTTTTCTCCATTAGTTCTCCAATAACGTCATAATTACATTGTTATTTCTATCGTAACTATATTGTAATTTTCTCCTGTCACGGTTGATACCGAGATTCTTTTATCTACTTTTGTCATAAGTAAACTGTGATTTCTATCACGACTAGATTGTGATCTTTTATCTTGTTGCCACAATTCGATTGTGCTTTTCTCACTGTCATGGCTATGCCATGATTTTTTTATCTCTGTCACGGCTCTCCCGTGATTTGTCAACATCTCTCATGATTTGATGAACTCTCTTCGTAATTTACTCTCTACAAAGGTACAATCATTACTTATATATTTTGTCACGTTTAGCCGTGATTCTGTTTTATGCTTTCGCGATTTAGTCGTGCTCTTTATCAATCTATCAAGTTATGATGGGACTGTGCTCTTTGCAACAAGACTGTCGCTTTTGTAACTTCTTGGTGTTTCAAGTTTCCAGAATTCTCAACTTGAGGGGGAGGAATGACATATTTAATATGTTAGGATATTTTTCAATTTGTTAGAATTATTTGTATGTTTTTCATTGTTGTTTTTCTTTTTCATTGTTGTTTTTCTTTTTAGCAAGTTGTGTATGTTTTTTGAGCATACTCCAGCTTGAGGGGAAGTGCTAGAAGATCTAATAGAATATTTGGTAGGTTAGCATAATTATGGTAGGGTTAGGATTCTTATATCAATTAAGATTCTAATATATATTATTTTTTTTATCTTATTTCTAGTTTGCTCAGGGCTCTCACTACTAGAAAAAAGGCATTTAGCCACGGATTTTAGCCATGGATTTGGCAAAAAATCCGTGGCCAAGGAGATTAGCCACGGATTGGCCACGGATTAGCCACGGATTTTTTCCGTGGCTAAAAGTGGCGTGGCTAACCTTCGCCACGGCTTTTTAGCCACGGCTGGGCTTAGCCACGGCCAAGCCGTGGCTAATAGCCACGGGCAAACCGTGGCCAAGTTTGGCCACTTTTTCCTAGACATGGCTTAGCCGTGGCTAAGGGCCACGGATTAGCCACGGTTTGGCCGTGGCTAATCCGTGGCCACTGGAAAAAAAAAAAAAAAAAGCTAATTACACCCAAACCCGCGGCCCAACCCGGACCCGCGCCCCAACCCGGACCTGAAACCCGCGCCCCAACCCAAGCTTTTTTTTTTGCGCTCAAGGAGATTCGAACACGGGACATCAATGTTATAAATGGAGCATGTAACCGTTACGCCAAGGGAGTTCTTTGGTTATTGATTGATTTTTTTTATACTTAAACTATATTGTTACAATATTTTAAACTAAAATTATCTAATAAATTTCATTAGTTTTATCAATTTTTTTAATTTAATTTTAGTAATTTTTATAAATTATTAACCAATTATTTTTTTTAAAAAAATAAAGATATTTACCTTTGACTTTATCGTTCAATATTCAACTTTTTTTTTATGACAAATATTTAATAAACTAATATATCAAAACAAAAATTATAACAAAAGTCTATTTATATAATTTATATTTAGATAATAGCAACTTTAATTCGTGATAATTTGTCAATATCTTCGTATATGTGTGGTATTATATAATATATGTCAAGTATATATATCATATATATATATATATATATCAATATATGTATCTATTTTAAATATGTCCATGTATACATGTATCAATATATATATATATATAAATGTCCAAGTATATACATTGATAGATATGTATCTATTTTAAATATGTCCAAGTATATATGTATCAATATATATATAAATGTCCAAGTATATATATGTATCAATATATATATGTATCCAAGTATATATAGATAATTTATATTGAGATAATTAAAATATCAATAACAAAAATTTATCCGTGGCTAATTGTTTTTTTTCATTTTTTTTTGCACCACAGATAAATTTATATATATATATATATATATATTGATACATATGTAAATTTATATTGATACATATATTTATATATCCAAGTATATATGTACCAATATATATATATATTTGTGACTAATCCATGGCTATATTTATATATATATATATATCATGTATATATATACATATGTTCAAGTATATATATATATCAATATATGTGTATATATATATTTCCAAGTATATATATCATATATACATATATAAATTTACGTATATGTCAATGTGTATCTTATATATATTAATATATTATATGTACATTCTAATCCTCTATATATAGTCTATATGATATAAGTATATATCTATATAGAACATATCTAATATATGTTATAAATGTAGTGTACGTATATATAGATCCAATATATATATATATATATATATATCTAATCATATGTACTATATATATATGATCAATCATCTATATGAAATAAACATATATTAGTGTATTATATATCTAATATATGTTATATATGTACTTATACATCTAATATATATATAGCTAATTATATATAAATACACATATATATAAGTATATCTAATCTTATACGTATGTAATATATCGAATCATTTATTATATATATCAATATATATAATATAATATATATATATTACTTAAATATAGCAAAAATTAATTATTAAACAAAAAGTTAAAGTGGTGTAGTGGTTTAATGCTCTAACTTTAACTAACAGGTCAAGAGTTCAAATCATATTTGTTGCAAAAAAAAAATAAAAATTTTTAGCCACGGTCTGGCCGTGGCCAAATTAGCCACGGCTAGGCCGTGGCCAAGCCGTGGCTAACCATTGGCGGCAAAACTGGCGCCAAATTTAGCCACGACATTTAGCCACGGCTTGGCCGTGGCTAAATTAGCCACGGGTAATCCGTGGCCAATCCGTGGCTAAAGCTCAAAAAAAATTTTCACCGAAAACCGTTGCTAATCCGTGGCTAATCCGTGGCTAATAGCCACGGATTAGCCACGGATTTTTCCCGTGGCTAAAATCCGTGGCTATTTGCTCTTTTTCTAGTAGTGTCTTGCATTCTTCTATTTCAGTCTCTATATAAGGGAGATAGGAGACTATAAATAATATACAAACTTATTATTCTTTTACAACCATAAGCAAAACTTAGGTGCCCGAAAAGGTTAAAAGAGAGAAAGGCTTATTAGTTTGCCAAAATGGTACTTTGTAAGTGGATTTATGTTAACATTTCTAGCAAGTGTGGTCTTACCTATCCCGCCCATGCCAACAATCGGGATGATTTGGCGATTAGATTGTTGTCCAATTAGCTTATCCAAGAGTTCGTTTAAGACATCATCAATACCCACCACGGTGTGCTGTTGAAGGAAATTTTGATGAAACTGCAAGTGGTGTTATATTTCTGTTTCAGTTGATCTAGAATTCCCGCCTTGTCTTTAACTTTGAGCACATCTTTCTTGATAACATCCATGTCTTGTATCGCCTTTTGTAGATCTTGATACAAGTCAGCAAATGTGGTCTTTACCCTATCATTAGCACTTTTGGATTGATCAAGAATTTAATCCACTACATGGGATTCGATTACATCCTCTGCCGCATAAGCTGCATTTGCAATGCGACTCTGCAAGTGCTCTACTTCTTGTCACCATTGAGTGATATTATAACAACATAAAAATTATTGTCATCATAAAAAAATAATTAATGACAAAATTGAATGTATTGTTACTTAATACAATTATTGGTGACAACTTTTATATTGCCACTATTAAATCTTGTCATTAACATTACTTTTTCTTGTCGCGCTATAATATGCATAAGAGAAACAAAAGTTGCATAAGCTGCCATATCTCTCTCACTTTAAGTTTATGAAAAGGGAAGCAAAATTAATGGAAGCAATGAAGGTGAAAAATGGAACTGCAACTATGATTCGTCTGGGATTGGCTATGGAGGTTTGCAAGAAAACCAAAGTTTTGGCTATTTGTTTATAAACTTTTTGGTGAAAATGAAAGTTATTGAAGTAGCATGAATCTCAAACATATTGTGAATGGAGTAATTGGGTTGGGAGGGTTGCCCTCATAATGGGCCTCTACAGTACCCGATCCAGATTAATGAACCAATGAGTCAGAACCAGGTGGCTAAGACAAAAACAAAAAAAAAAAACAATATTAATCGCAAACAAAGTTTATGCCGACAGTGGTCACCTTATGTGGACTGTGAAACTATTTAACTAATAGCGATATGATTTGATGCTCTGATAAAGGTGAACTAGGATTTGGAAATTCAGATTCCTTAACAAATTGCAGTAGATAAATCAGTTTGACAGGCTGGCTAGTAAGATTAATGCTCCAATCTCTATGAAGTCTAATTACGAAGCCTCATAATCCAAAGAACATAAAATATGTTGAACTGATGTCATATGTTCAATATACGGAATCTATATCCAAAAAATGAAAAAGAGAAAGTAAGGGAGTTCTCCTTCAATATTTTTGCACTTGGATATTAACTTGGAAAATATAAGAGAAGTTTACCAGGTTAATCACTTTGATTCAAGTTGCATTTAACTTCATTGAAGGTGTTGAGTGGCCACCTCCTCTATCAAATCTTGCTCGTAAAATTCTTTGTTGTTTTTTTTCATAGATAGGTGGTGACAAAATTGAGACACAAGGCCTTTTATTTGACGACTCTGATACCATGTTGAATAATTACCTCATCTAAAAACTTAAATTGTTAAAGAAGAGAATCATCAAATATTTATTAGCTGTGTCCAACGAAAGGCAATGCGTAATTTGTTCAATTATTTGAGTACTATTGCGGAAAGTGCAATTTAACTTTGTTTTGGGAGGATTTACACCAAAGTTCCTTAATTTTCACTTTATGTGGATTCAGAAAATATTTAATTATTGGTTACATAGTTTGATGCTATGGTAATCATTATGATGGGATTAAGGAAAAAACACACACATCAGTAGACTAATAGCAAAAGATAAACTATTAAATTAGTGTCACGGGCTGGCAATATAAGAATTTAAAATTAATTGCTAGAAGAATGCAAAAGTAAGTTTTGTTAATTTATTGATTGTGCCTATCAATGACCCTGTTTCTGTGTATGCAGGACTGAGTCATGTACTGATGTACAAGTACCATATTGACAAACAGATTACCTTTTTTATTTTTTTATAATTTTTTCTAAAACTTGATGTGTTTTTAGGGATGTTAATTCAAATGGGTCGGTGAATTCGGGTCGGATTGAGGTATAAGCATAACAAAAAAAAAATGTCAACCCGATTCCGACCCGACCCGATTTTCAACCCAAGGTCTAATCCGAACTTGATCTGATTGGGTTCGAGTTGACTTGATTTACTTTCAGATTACCCAACAATCCAACCTTTTTTTGTTCTTTTCTTTTTTTAAGAAAAAAAAATTGATTATGATAAAAAAAAAGTTATAAAAAACTACAAAAAGAGATACAGAAAAAGAAATCAATTTAATATCTTAAAACAAAGACCACATTAGCATAAATGTCATCATCAAATTCTACATTATTTTATAAAACTATGAAATTAGTTGAAAATTTGTAATTGATGGAGTATGAATTTCTTAAATAATTTATAATTTGAAAATTTCTTATGCGCGAAATTCATTATCAAATATATCCTTGATTTCTCCCGTTGGCTATGGAGTTTTATAAACATGAATATATTGAGAAACAAAATAACGGTACAAGTTTTATAAAAATAATTCACATATTTATAGAGTTTAATTTATAGCCAAATAGTGAAAATAACTAAATCTAAGGACAAAATTGAGAATCAAGTAATCAATCTCTGAGAAATCTTTGCAAAAAAACAACCATATTCTGTCGGATTTTAACTGACTTTGTAAGTAAATGAAATTTATCGGCCAAGGAGCTAACCTGAGCAAGATGATTTTACTGTGATTCAGTTTTCAATGGATGTGGTTGTCGTTTCCGTCATTGCCTTTCAGGTTACTCACATTACTGCATCAATGTGATAGTGCACTCGCAAATTAGGGGGAAAATAAACTCTAAGTTGAACACCCTTTTTCGATTTGGATGAATCTAAGCGGGGCGAACAAGAAAGGGTACAAATTTGAAAGTTGGAATAGCAATAAAAAAAGTGAGCTAGGTTAGAATGGGTAGACGTAGAGGAAGAGCCAATGGGGGCTGGCATGTGTGGTTGCCCTCCCCATAATTCTAAACCGACCAAAAATTATACATGTACTTTTTTGAAAATTTTAAATTTTGCCCCCTCCCAAAAAATAAATACCTTTAATATATATTTTTATTAAAATTCGCCCTGGCTCTCCCCCTGGTAGACACAAAGTCTGGTGTTGTAAGTTTGCTAGACTTTATAACATATTATGATAGGGATATAGTTAAAAGCATATGCATAGACTAATGATAGAAAGATGTGCCCCTAAAAGGGAAAATAAAAAAAAAATTTAAAAAGAGTTTGCATGAAATGAATCATGGCATATATAAAAAACTTACCTAGCAGGACCTTGAATTAACGCAATGGCCGCCTTAGACCCTAAAATGGCCATATAACGAATTTCACTATTTTTTCGATGAGATATAGTCTTTGATCAGAAGCAAAACTTAGGTGCCCGAAATGGTTAAACCAGAAAAAGGCCTACTAGTTAAATATATATAGTTTTTTACCCAACCATTCTTTTTTTTTTTTTTATTTCAAAGAAAAATAAAAACACGGCGAATTTAGTTGATCTTACATATACTGAATTACTTCAAAGTTGTAACTTTTCAAGCTCTCCAAACGGGGACCAATTTTGTAGTCTTTAACTATAACTCGGAGGCCTTCACTCCCAAGTTCCTCTTGTTCCTCTATTATCATCTTAGCAGAAATGATTGCAGAATAGCTACACCTGTACAATACAATCGATTGAAGCGTTGGTATTTCTACAATGCCTGAAGGGGTCTCATTCAAATTACCTAAGTTCCATAGAACAAGTTGCTTAAGGCACGGAAAGTGGGTGCCTTTTGTTGTCCAACATTCCAGATCATAACAATCCTTAATTAGTAGATACTTTAGGCTATTGAATTGCCCTTCAATTGTTTCCCACTTTGGTCCTATGAAGGATTGGTTTTGCAGTTTGACCACATGAAGAACGGGTAGTGAACCTATCTTTGTACTCGTATCCTCCCAATAGAGAAAAGGGCCACATAAAGTCAATTGCTTGAGTGAATGTGGGAAGATTAGGTTCTGCAAAAAAATTCCTTAATCAATGCAATCGTCTTAACTTTATTCCAGTCGAATGAAACATCACGAATAATTCGATTGGTATCTTGTCAAAATTTTCAAGTTCTTACGATCAAAGTTTAATGTATAGTCCAGATTGCAAACAAAATTATTTGAGTAAACAAAACTTGGCAATTAGAACTTGCACTACAAGAAAACACAGTTTTTTCGGCGAAATTTTCGGCGGATTTTCGGCGGAAAAAATATATTTCGGCGGATTTTCGGCGGATTTTCGGCGGACTAAATCTCCCGAAAAAACCTTCGTCGGTAGTGATTTTTCGGCGGATTTTCGGCGGAATTTCGGCGGAAAATTAAAAAAAAAAAAAAAATTAATATTTTTTAAATTAAAATTTAAAAATAAAAAATAAATAATAAATAAATTTTCGGCGGAATTTCCCGCCGAAATTCAGCCGAAATTATTATTTATTGTTTAATTTTTTTAATTAAATATATTTTCGGCGGAATTTCCCGCCGAAATTTAATTTATATTTTTTGAAAATATAAAATTTCAATTGCCGAACCTAGGAGTCGAACCCAGGACCTGGACCCAACTCGCGCACGCGTGAGTACACGGGCCCAATATTATTCCAGCGTTTGGGGCCGCTGGGAGTCGAACCTTCGACCTCTCAGTTGGCAAACAACTCCCATACCGTTGAGCTATGTTCACTTTGTTGTCATAATTCCATACATTATATATTTATATCATACAACAATTCAAATAAAAATAATTAATAATAATAATAATACGTTATTTATTTATTGAAATTTTTTAAAAAATTTATATATATAATACATAATATTATATACATATATATAACATACAAAAATTCATTTCATTCTAATAATAATAATAATAATTTTATAATAATAATTCAAATAAAAATAAAAATTATAAATTTTAATATATTCTAAAAATCTATTAAATTATTATTATTTTTTATTTAAAAATATTTATTTTTAATTTATATTTATTTTTAATTTAAAAAATTTTAACGTTATTTATTTTTAATTTTTTAAATTTTATGTTTTATTTATTTTTAATTTTTTAAATTTTTCGGCGGAATTTTAAAAAAAATAATTTATATTTATTTTTAATTTAAAAAATATTATGTTTTATTTATTTTTAATTTTTTAAATTTTTCGGCGGAATTTCCGCCGAAAATCCGCCGAAAAATTTAAAAAATAATAATTTATATTTAATTTTAATTTAAAAAATATTATTTTTTATTTATTTTTAATTTTTTAAATTTTTCGGAGGAAATTCTGCTGAAAATCCGCCGAAAAATTTTTAAAAAAATAATTTATATTTATTTTTAATTTAAAAAATATTATTTTTTATTTATTTTTAATTTTTTAAATTTTTCGGCGGAATTTCCGCCGAAAATCCGCCGAAAAATTTAAAAAATATTAATTTTTATTTATTTTTAATTTAAAAAATATTATTTTTTATTTATTTTTAATTTTTTAAATTTTTCGGCGGAATTTCCGCCGAAAATCCGCCGAAAATTTTAAAAAATAATAATTTATATTTATTTTTAATTTAAAAAATATTATTTTTTATTTATTTTTAATTTTTTAAATTTTTCGGCGGAAATTCCGCCGAAAATCCTCCGAAAAATTTTAAAAAAAATAATTTATATTTATTTTTAATTTAAAAAATATTATTTTTTATTTATTTTTAATTTTTTAAATTTTTCGGCGGATTTTCCGCCGAAAATCCGCCAAAAAATTTAAAAAATATTAATTTTTATTTATTTTTAATTTAAAAAATATTATTTTTTATTTATTTTTAATTTTTTAAATTTTTCGGCGGAATTTCCGCCGAAAATCCGCCGAAAAATTTAAAAAATAATAATTTATATTTTTTTTAATTTTCCGCCGAAATTCCGCCGAAAAATTTCGGCGGAAAATTCCGCCGAAAAATTCTGCCGAAAATCACGAGTTTTCTTGTAGTGTTGTGGCCCAATAATCTATTACATTTATCCTGTTTTGTCCTAGGCAGGCCCACTGCCTGGGTTCTCGACTTCTGGCTGGTTTCAAGCCTGACTACCATCCTGATCGGGGCCTTGAACTTTAGAATGGGATACACCTGACTCGCTTGGCCCCTCATCTGCAGCATCGAGCTCATGCTCGATATCATCCAAAGCTTGTTTTTCGACGAGCTTGACTACATACTGGAACTCATCATTCTCGAAGGGGGGGGGGGGGGTAGGAGCTACACCATCTCTCTGATCGACCTTCTGGCACTCGTTGTCCTGCTCAAGCCCAATCTCATTTCGTGAGAAGTCTTTAAGGAGGCCTACCAAATGCTCAATCTACCATACAACCATGTCAAACTCCTCACTAATGTGGGGAAAGGCCTTAACTGAGCGTACAGCATCGAATACGGCGCTCTTCAAGAATCTCTTAATAGTTGCCTTCGAAATGACTTGCTCAAGATCGACCAACTTGCTGACCTCTTCCCGAGTACCTGCTTCATAGCCTTTCTTATAGCCCCGATCGTAGGAGGCCTTCTCCTCTACTCGAGCGAGGTCACGAGCTCGTTCAACCTTGCTCACCTGGGAGACCTTGTCCTTGAGGGACTTCTACAAAGTCTCATTCAACTTTAGTTGGGCCTCAAGCTTTTTCTCGACCAATTCATGCTCTTAACAATGCTTTTACTCAAGCTTTTTCTCGACCAATTCATGCTCTTAACAATGCTTTTACTCAAGCTTTTTCTACCTCATTAAGGCTAGCTTCAAGATCATCTAAAACACATCATATAATCACAATCAACACAAAGTTGAGTAGAAACATTACCTAATCACATAAGGTGCTCGTGTGTGTGATTTGCACATTAGTTACACACATAGCATATATTTTTGCACTTTCTACCTTTGTTGTCACTTGACAGTGATCCTTATTACTACCCAGGCCGACATATCCAACCAGTACATTTCTCTTGCCTGCCTTATCCTCCGGTGGTTATACTCATGGCATAGGCCTAATATTTTCCTACGACCCTCTCTCTTGAGTAAATCACTCCGTCTACCCAATGGGGGATTAGGAGATGGAGGAAGTGAGAACTCTTACAGTCGGCTACCTCATTGGTATGTTCCGGTGGGACTCACCCAGACCACTCCAACATATTTGGACCCATTTCACATAATTGTAATTTATTCACATAAAACATAATCCTTGGAAGTCTTGTTTCCATATTTCAACATATTGTAAAATGCCATTATATGTAAAATAATTGAAGCTCTTAAATATAATAATATATTCCTATAAACTTATTTTCACATATATGTATGTATAAAACATCCAATCAAAATATAAGTATATGTATGTATGTATGTATAACAAATACATGAATATAAATATATAAATATGTATACATATAGAAGCACATGTAGATATATCTTAGTAAAAGAGGGATATTTCTTTGTTTGAAACTAAATTTATTTTGCTAAAAATAACTATATCTTGATAAAACTTTAATAAATACATGTTATTCTAAAACTTGAATCTATAAAGTAAATATTCTCATGAAAGTAATATATTTTCACTAAACTATTACCTTTCCATAGAAACACATCATTTTACAAAAATACTTTAATTTCATAAAATTAACATAGTTTCAAAACCACTATATTGTCATAAAACTAATAGTCTATTATGTTTTCATAAAACTAAAATAAGTTTATGAAAACTATTATATTTTCAAAACTATACATAATCAAGTGTATATATGTGTATAAACTTTCCTTTACACGACTAAATATCTTTTCATGAAACAATTTGTAACCTAGACTACACACATATTTCAAGAATCTTGAAACATAGACCAACCAAGTAATCACACAGGAAGCTCCTAAGTAGGCATATTGATCACATAAGAGCAAATGAGCACATATAAAGCATAATATGTTTGCACTTTTATTATGAACACCATATTAGCATAAGAAGTATGATTAGCCTCTACTAGCAAGTATTTTTGAAAGAGCTTGTTTCATAATAACTAAATCTAAATTAACCATGAAATAACACTTTAGGGAAGCCTTAATAAAATAAACTAGCTACTAAACCAAGAGTAGGGAAGCAAGCTTGGAAAGAACTTTTATTCAAAAGTAGGTAAGCATGCTTTTAGCAAGAACTTTTACTCAACAACATTGAAGCAAGTCTAAGCGAAAACTTTTACTCAAGGTGAACATAAAAACATCCCACTTATGGGATTAAACAAGATTTCTACCTTTTCTTTTTGAAAGTGTAGTGTAGGGAAAAGGGTAAGAAAGTGGTCTTTCTGGGAGAAAATTGAGAGAGAGAGAGAGAGTGTGTGTGTGTGTGTGTGTGTGTAGTGTGGCCGGTTGGTGATGGATAAAATGGGGTGCAGTTGTGGTCTTATTTATAGAGGAGTAAAGAGAAGAAATATCTAATTTTATAACAATATAAATATATTTACCATACATTCTATATGGATATTTATATATACACATCACTATAATAGCTACCTTGTGTGTGTGTGTGTGTGTATGTGTATGCATGAGGTTGTGCGTGTGTATATGTAGATATATATATCACCACTAGTATGTGTATATATATATATATATGTATATGTATGTGGATGTGTGTGTGTGCGTAATATATATACATATATATGTACGTGTGTGTGTGTCTATCAATATATATATATATGTATGTGTGTGTGTGTGTGTGCATGAAAATGTAATTATATATCACATTAATATGTAAAGCTATATATATATATATATATAGATGTATATATTGTAAATATATTTATGAGCTAATATTGATTAATCTTTGAAGATATAATTTTAGTAGGGAAAGGTAATTTTCTAAATATTTATAATAAAAGAAAATAATTGGAAAGACTTAAGGGTTTTAGGAAAATTATATATATATAGTTGTAGAAGATATCATTAAATATAAAACTATATTTTGGTGGCAAAAGATTAATACACATCTCCCAAATATAAACACTAAGAAATTAAAGGTTCCAAGTATTCATCTTTCTTACCACTAATTTCATGAAAGTGACATAAAATAGTTAAATTAATATAATGGAAGAAATATTTAACTAATTAAATGAATAGTTATTTATATATGTTTTTGGTTTCTATATATATATATACCTAAATTATTATAGAAATGTGAAATAAATAAATAAATCTAGTAGATATATAATTTCTAATTTGAAAACAAATATTTCTATATTTATCAAAAATTAAATGTAAAATTAAAATTAAATTTTATGATATGGAAATAACAACAATATATTAAATTGATGGGAAAATAACTTTTCAAAAAATTAATAAGAAATTCATAAGTTTAAAATTTCACTAATAATAAAGAAATGATCATATTTTTCAGATGTATACATCATAATTCACATAATAAATGTCACATAATTCATAATTCTAAATATTAAATAATATGATTTACCGGGTCGTCACACTTCCCCTCTTTGTATACCTCCGCTCGACGGAGGACTTGCATGAATGCCTTGGAAGCCATCTGTTGTATAAAAAGGACAGTTCGAAAGATTTCAAATAGAAATCTTGATGGGAACATTGTAATGGTGGCCTACCCCAGTGACTCTGCGCTCGACTCAACAGTAGAGGTTCCCTAAGCTTTGGGTGAGGAAGCACTCGTGATCCTCGTCGAACTGGCACCCTCTAAATAGGTGTGCGAAGTGGGCCTAATCGCGGCCTCTAAAGGTACTAATGCGAGCGCCATCTTCTTAAGGTAGCGCTTGGTCGGATGGATGCTCGAAATCCATGATTTGAGCGTCCTCATCAAAGTCAGAGGAGTTCGACAGCTCCTATTGACTGATGGGCTCTTTCCTTTTGCCCATGTGATCGGGCCCCCACTTCTATTTCCTGGAGGCTTTCCGAGAGCCCCCTCATTGATCACAACCCTGGTCTCCCTAGGTCGGGTCTCCTAGTTCCCTGATCGGGGCACCTCCGCAGTCCCCAATAGCTCCCCTGTGACAACAATTTTAGGTCGGCGGCTAATTCGACTCTAGCAACCAATTTCGCCCTTGGCGGTGTGCGAGTATCTTGTGCGTGTTTGGTTGTATGAGGCTGTTTGGATTCAGAATGACCACCTCTCACTCTTGAAGGGGCCCTTCCGCCCCTAGTAGAGGAGGACCCCATCCCCCCCCCCAACTAGCAGCCTTGGCGGCTGCCTTCTCTTCTTTCTTCTTCTTGGCAGCGGCCAATCGAGCAAGCATGGTAGTGTGTGCGTCCATTAGTACCTGTTTGTCTGCAAAGAAAAGAAGGAGCAGATCAATTCAACAAGTTGAATACGAAGCCAATCAAAAAAAAAAAAAGAACGCGGGGGGGTGGGGGGGTGGGGTGATTCTTCGTATCCAGAACAATTGCCTTAGGCCCTTCGACCAGGAAGATGCCTGCCTGTGACAAAAATTTCTCGCTGAGGAGGTGGCTTCTCCACATCAAACCCCGTTCGATTTGGTTGTTCCGAAAATGGGGCCTCTATGTCAAATTCCCTACTCCCTCAAAATCTATCTTGTTGAGGTCCTAATTCCAATCATTTCAAACGGGAAACCAAAAGCATGGCGTACAAAGAAGTACTTTGCCTTCCAAATTTCCCCGTAAGAAGATAGACTGGTTTGAATTAAATGAGATCCTGATCGGGCCATGATGTTAAAAAAGCCCCCGCGGTCGGCCTATCCCAATTGGGTGGAGTTTGGACTTTGAAAGCGCAGTAAAAATTTCCCTAGATGGGGGTTGGCCTAAAGCTCGCATCATGATGATAAAACTATAAATTAAGCGATGAGAATTTGGGGAAAATTGAGCAGGAGGAAGGTTAAGGAAATTATAAATGGCAGCCACATTGGCTAAAATAGGGAAACGGAACCCATTCAATAACGACTCTAGATGGATGGCGATCGTATTAAGGGGCGGGTTACCTATTAAAAAACTAATGGTGGGAACAAAGGCTTTGTGGTCGAAGGGCCAGGGATATGGTACTTTGCTACTGCGTTTGAGACTTGGTCTAGGTTATGGTTGAACGAATTTCGTCGTGCTCCTAGTCGGTATGATGAGCAAGCTGAGCATTGACTTTGTCCTCGCCATCCTCATCCACGTCATCGGTCGAGGCCTTATCTATTTACCCCTTGATCTGGGGTTCACTTTGACAGGTGGCACCATCATCCACATGAAGTGTGGGACCGACCGACTCACTCCCCAAGGGGCAGAGCTATCCATCGAGGAGCTATCTAGGCCTACCTCACTAAGTAACCGACGGCTAGTCATATTAAAAAAAGTCAAAATGAAGAGAAGTCGAAGGAGGAAGGGTTACCTAATAGAGAGGCAGGTTGAGCTATAAGGGATTGGGAATTCGAACGACTGTTATATGATCGACCACCGGGGCTGGTTCTCTTTTTACAAATGGTGGGGTCAACGCCGGGACCGCCCTCCCTATTTATAGGGGGTAAAACACTACCGTCAGGAATCTCAAACTATGAAATTATTACTATTGTGACTTTTTGAATTTCTAGCGGTAATAACTACACGCGAAGCTTTACCCCCTTGTTGATTTCGGGAGGGATTTAAGGGACACGGGGAAGACGGGTGGATTATAGAGCTAGAGGCAAATCGACCTTCCCTCTCATTCTTCTGCAGTTGATGCTACGGATCAGCCTCACTCTGCAGGCCAGCAGCTTTGCTCAACAAATCGAGTTCCCGAGCTGACTTTCGCTCGCCCTACTCGTGCCACGTCTAATCCCAAAATCCAATTGGAAGCGAAGGAGTCGGTTTGATTGAACGAATAAACTGGATATTGATTGTGGTTGTTAGACCTGAATCACCTGAGCTAAAGGTCGGGTATTGTAGTCATGTTGTACGATCAAGGTCAAGTTATACAAACGGTCGTGCTTCGATCAAATCCATGCCGCATCCTATCAATCCCTGCTGGTATTAAATGCTCTGTCAACTCAAGGTGTAGGGAAACCATCTGAGCACATATCTCATTAATTAAGAGCCAATGAATGCCACTGGACCCAACCTTTAGGCTTATAGGTCACTCCACAACACCACATGATGACCTACTAAGCTTAAGGGCCCCATAAGAGAAAATCTACCTAAACGCCCTATAAATACCCTTGCATTTATGGTAAGAGCATTAATTGCATTATATCTAATTAAGCTGTTCAAATTCCTACCCAATCCGATCATTGACTTATGCATCGGAGGGTCTTAGCTGAAATCCACCTTGGCTAGCTTACGTTGCCTTTTCCCTTGTTAAAGGTCCTCATCTTCCCAATCAAACTTCTATTACCTTATATTCGACTGGAGCAGTAGATCAATCCGACCGCTCCCAAATTTGACCCGCATCAAATAATAACCTCAAAAATTGTGCTCATATGGATCACTTTAATTTGTGGAGCTAATAACTTCATTTTTAAGTTCAAGTAATAAAAAAGTCTTTTTATGTTTCTAATTCTAATTTATTATTTGTACTTTTATTATTTCAATGATAATTATTAGTTAAAAATAAATTTAAAACATAAATGTTTTGAATTGACACTTTTACATGCAGCAGGCCAAGTGAGAACAGATTTGTTTATCAAGCATGTCCAAGTCCCCCAATGATAATTCCTACCATTTACTCAACTCCTTAACTGCGTGAATAGAGCTAAATATCTGGAGTCCTAATTTAAGCACAAATTCGATAAAAAGTATGGAATAATCATAAACGATAAAATAGGATCTTGAACATATAATTATCATGTAATTACTAACTTGGAGCGGGAAAAAAACCATCTTTTTCAAGAATCGAAAAGACTTGCTTCACAAATTCATAAATTGGTTTTCTGTCCCTTGACCCTATTGTACCTTACAGAACCTTCTTGATGGATATAGTGCTTTTTATTTATTTATTTACTAGCAGGGCCGTAGACTCTACGCTTGTCCAAAATGTAAAATACATATACTTTAATTTAATACTTAATTTTTTTTAGAATCAAAATATAAATATTTTATTAAATTTCTTTTATGAGAATAGCTTTTTTAAGAACTATTTGAATAATTTATTAAAGTAATAATAAGTTAAAAATAAAATAATTATATAAAATAAACTTACATGATAAAGAAAAAAATAAAAGGTATAATAATTGTAATTAGAGAAAGTATTTTACTTATATATGTGTGTGTGTGTGTGTGTGAGAGAGAGAGAGAGAGAGAGAGAGAAAGGGCCAATAGCATTGATTATCAAATTGAAGGAACTTTGTTTATTAAAAATGAATTTCAACTTTGCAAAATCCAACATGATAGAGAAAATGATTTATGGGTGGAGAACATGAATTTTTAAATTGGATGTAATATTACAATAGTGACATTTCTATTTACTTCTTCATTGCATGTGTTTGCTAATTAAAAAGGTAAATTTGACACATCAAAATTTGGTATCTGAATTGCATCGGTTTCATGGGAATTTTCATTTTTAGCCACAATTTTACATGTCTTTATTTATTTCACATAAAATTAAATGGGCAAATTTTTTAAAATCGCATAAAAAATAATTGTCATTTGTGAGATAAAAAATGACTTTCTTTTTATAATAGTATAGATTTGTTTTTTTGTTTTGTTGTAACCCTAAAGAAACCACTAGCAACTTTTCGGTTGAGTCAACTTCCACTTACGAGTGGACCCATTCATCAAAATTTGATCTCATCACTATTATATAAAGGAACAGCACCATTTAGTAACTATTTTTTGATCTGTAAATTTCTAATAAAGCAGCAGCACCACTATTTTTCGTTTTGCTTATTTTTTGATCTGAAAATTTCTTCTTTATTTCTTTTTTCTTTCTTTCTTTCTTTCTCTTTTTTTTTTTTACTTTCTCTCTTGTGTCCCATCTTATATATTCTTTTTACTTTTTTTCTTTCTTCTCTACCCCTCCTTCTCTCCCCTCTGTTTCATCTTTTACCTTTGAATACTTTTCAAAATTATTTTTTACAAAAAATCTTTGTAATTTTTTCATAATTTTTTATATTGAATTATTTTATTTTACTTATTACTAATTTTATAAATCTATTAAAAATAAATAAAAATATTTTGATAGTATAAAGACTTCTAAAAAGATTAGTATATTATTAAATTAAATTATTTTTTTAATTATACACATGCATCAAGTGCATCAATACTACTACTTCTACTTCTATTACTACTACTACTACTACTACTACTACTACTACTACTACTACTACTACTACTACTACTGTGACGACCTGGTAATCCTTAAGATTTAAATAATTAATATAACATCTTATGTTCTTGAAAATGTCATTTTTACATTTTGTTTCATATTTTAGTTGGATTTTAGATTAATTTATAATTGAAACGGTAAAGTGCTAATTTTCGAAATTCGATTACCACTCTTGGAAAAAATTCATCTATTAAATACTTAAAAGTTTTCAAAATAATATAACTAAGTATTCTAGACTTTTATGCATGGAGAATATCAATTTTGAATAAATTACTTGAGTTTCTAAATTTTAGATGAAATTTTAGATGAATTTGACATTCGAACACAATTTTTGAACTTTCTATATCCTAAATTGTAATTTTCGAAAATATAACTAAAACATTGTTAATTTCTGGGAAGTATACATATAATTTTTGATTTATAAAGATTAAATTTCATAATTTTGGAATTTTTCTAAATTAATTGTGAATTTTTGGATTTTATGCACTAAAACCCTAATTTTAGGTTTTTTACAATAAAATAAATGAAAATTCGAATTTTATCTAAAATAAGTAGATAATTTCAGATCTTATACAATTATGAAAATAAAACAAAATCAGATTTTGGTTGATTTTCTTTAGTATTTTATTAAAATATCCTACACTAATATATACAAGATGAATTTCTTCTAGAAATTATACACTTGTTTGGTCTTCTATCATCTAGCTTCATGACTCATGGACTAGGGTTACACCAAGGCTAGAAATAGAGGAGGGAGGTGGAAGATTTCATTTAATTTGGCATTTAATTTTAAGCCTAGTTGGGAGATTTGCATTAAATAGGAATATTTGCATTAATTAAAACTTGGTCCCCAAGTCTTGCCTTCTACCCTCATTCTCCACTATAAATAGGACCTCCCACACACTTCCCCACCCCCAAAAAAAACGTCCACACACATACACACACTATACTCTCTCTAGTTTCTTCCACAAACATCATCCTTTCACTCTTTCTTATACCCCTTTCAAGTATAAACTAAGGTAGAAACCTACTTTGATTTCATAAGTGTTTTCTTTCCTTCTTTTGAGTAGGATCTTCCTACTAGGCAAGCTTTCATACTCTTGTGCCCAAGCTATGTGAAATACACAAAGCTTGAATGGCCTTGAGTGATGGCTTTTGCCAAACATGCCCTCCAATTGTGGGCTTAGAGATTTTTGCTTCATGTTTATATGCTTTATTTGCTATATTCATGTTGAAATGATTGTCTTGTTGTTGTGCTCATTAGATGTGATTAGTTCTTAGGATTTTCTCTTGATTTACTCTTTAATAGGTATTGTGTGTTTGTGACGTGCCTAGGAAGGTTTATTAGATATTTTATGGTTAACTTGTTAGCTAGCAAATCTATGCAAATATGTTGTGAAAATATAGTAGATCACAAATCGTACTATCTTTTGTATATAACGAAGTAGTTGTGTTTTTTTAGTATGTTAAACTAATTTTCTTGCAAAAATGGTCTTTTGTGAAAAAAACATATTGATCTTAAAAAGTGTTTAAAAGTAAGTTCGTAGTTACATAAGCATACTAATTTTCTTATTAAACATATCAAACTTATATACATACTTGTTTTTAAGATTTGTTATACATATATCAATTTTTTTCCTAAACTTCCATGTTTATGTGATTATGTGATATATTATGTGAATGGGCCCAAATGTGCCGGAGTGGTTTGGGATTGTTCCGCCGGGACATACTATTGAGTAGTCGGTTTTAAGAGTTCACACTTTTTCCATCTCCTAATCCCCCCTTGGGTAGACGGAGTGTTCTACTCAAGAGAGAGGGTCATAGGAAAATATTCGGCGTATGCCCGGGATACGACCATCGGAGGATAAGGCAGACGGGAGAAATGTGTTGGTTGTATATTCGGCATGGGTAGTCATAAGGGTCACTGTTAGGTGACGAAAGGTAGAAAAATGCTTTATGTGCAACTAACACCCGAGCACCTTATGTAATTGAAGTATGTGTTTCTACTCAACATGTGTCGATATTGAATATGTATTATGTTTTAGATGAGACCGAAATTGTGGAAGAAGAAGAACCATTCGAGACATTCTATTAGAAAGAAAGATGTTAGACTCCGCTGCGTACTTGCCTTTGATTTTACTTATCTCTTGCAAATTGTATTATGAGACGATGTAACTTGTATTGATTTTGCATTTTGTATGTACTGAGTTTAAATAGATTTTTGTATGTACATAGTAATAATATGAATAAAGCATGGATTACCGGGGTCGTCACAACTGCTACTACTACTACTACTAATAATAATAATAATAATAATAATAATAATAATGCACACTTTTAAGTTTAATTTGTGTACATTTTTTGCTTTGAACTTATTTGGGTTCAACCTATTTTGAACTCATATATTTAAATTCATTATGCACAAGCCTATTTCTAATCCAATTTTTATGGACCTACTCCAAAACAAATTTATTCCACCCGTTTGCCACCCCAAGTCATTTCTAAAAAGCTACAAGCAGTTCTTTGTTGAAAAAACAAAGTTGTACAGGTAATTCAGGATCAAGCCTAATTCCCTAATAACTTCTTTTCTGGCTTAGTGGCAACAATTGATATATTATTGAAAAAGATGAAAATCATAAAACCTATGTCCTTAAAGAAATGAGTTGAGAAAGGGCAGATTTATAGAACCTTTCACGAGATAGTACTCTTTCAACCCTATCAAAATGAAAACTATTCCAAACATATATACCATGGTTCCTTATTTCAACAGGGTACAACTGTCTAAATTTAATATTTTTAGATACTTTTTTAGATCTATTTTCAGACCTATTACATGGATTCTGAATGGGGTTAAATACATAATCATTCATTTGATATATTATTTATTTAATACCCTTCAATATCATAACGATACCCAAATTAATTAGATTCATCTACACTAATAGCATTCATTCATCTTAAAAAAGATACAATAAATGAACAAAGGAGTAAAGAAAAACACAAAGTTAGTATGAGCGCTTGTTCAAAATTTATGGTTATGGGCTAGGATCATATTTTTAGTGGTTCTGGAGAAATCTTCAAATTGTGTAATCATTTCTAGGGAAGCATATTTGTCCTAATCAATAAATTGGAAAGAGGATGTATATTCCAAATGGAAATCTGAAAAGAAAAATTGCATTTTCTTGAATGAAAAGAAGAGATTGGAAATGAAAAGAAAAGGCAACTTTGAGCTCCAACATGGTAGCATCAAAAATCACCTATGATTGATAAGTGTTGTTGCTTGCTAAAAAATGAGCTTTAATCTTTTGGAGAGTAGGTACTAATTCTATCATATTAATTCTTTTGTTGGGTGAAATGGCTAAGCATTGCAATGCCAATTTAAAAATAGATGTGACACATTGTTCCTTTGCAGAGAAATGTTCATCTTCTCTTGCCATCAAACCTGGATCCATAACTTCAGTTACTGCATTTTCTTGTAATGCTTCGCTAAGCTAATCTTTTATACTCATTTCTTCACTAAACATATCATCTGTCGGTTTCTTCCCAGTAAATATCTCCAACAGCATAATGCCATAACTGTAAACATCCGCATTCGTGGACACTTTCCCTTCCGATACATACTCTAATTATATTAGATGTTCATCATCTTGGTATTAGTTCCAAGAATTCAATTCGGAGGGCTAGATAAAAAAAAAAAAAAAAAGATAGGGAAATTTGAAATTTATGACCATGATGAAGATATTCCAAGGCTAATGCAACATCTAAGATTATTTTGAGCCTTTGTAGCATGTCCAAGCAATAGTTCTCAAAATATAGCAATTTCTCAAGGGACCCATTTGGCATGTATGCAAGAATCAGGGCTTTGAATTCCATGTTACTACAACAACCAATTATTCGGATCAAATCTGTAACGACCCGGTAAAATCCTTTTTTAAATATTTTATATTATACATTGGGTGTCCATTATTTTGATGAATAATTTTCTTTTAGAAATATTTTTTTTGAAGTATTGTTTTATAGAAATTATTCTTCAAAACTATTATTTTTTTTTTGAACAAATGCACATTTACTACATAAATTTTTAGAAAATATTATAAATTCCAAATATTCTTAAAATTTTATACATTTACTCTTTCTAAACTCCCAGAATTATTTAATAAATTATTTTCAACTTTTACCTATTTTCCGAGAAATTTTAGTAGTTTTTGAAAAACATTGTCTTTAAGTTCTTAATTTGAAATCTAATTTTTAAAATGCTTAATTATTATCAAAAAAATGAAAATAATAATATAAATAAATATTTTAGATTTTATTTGACTTATAAAAATTAATTTTCGAATTTTTAGAATTTTATTTCTATTTTTGAGAGATTTTCGAAAAAAGGGCAAAACAAGGGGTATTTTGGTCTTTTCACTTCTCCAACCCCAAATTTCGGTTTTGCTGAGATATAAACAATAAAAATACTTAATAAATAAGAGTTTTCAGATTTTTATAGGTTTTGTTTGATTTTAGTTGATTTTATTCTATATTTTATCAAAATATCTCTACTAATACACTCTTGAAACCTAGCCTCATACACATATATAAATATATATTAGTGGTGATATACATAGCTACATATACACACACCCATACCCACATATATATGCATGGTGGTTAGTAAAGTGAGGTGTATGTATAACCAACCATGTATAATTGTATGGTAGATGTATTTAAATGAATATAATATATAGATATTTGCCTCTAATACTTGGAAGATCAATACACAAGACCTTATACACCCACAATCCTCAATTTTCAGCCCCATTTAGCCCCAAAACCGTGCTCTCCCTTGCTCACATCCTCACTCTCTCATTTTCTCTCAAAACACTATCATTTTCTCTCAAAACACTACACTACTTGGAAGAACACATGGTAGGAACACTTCTTTATGCCTTAAGTAGAGGTTTTCTTCTTCTTTCTTGTGAAGAATAGGCAAGCTTTCATACTCTTGTGCCCAAGCAATGTAAAAGAACAAGCTTGAATGGCCTAGATTGAGAGCTTTTGCCAAACATTCCTCCAAGTTGAAGGTTTTAGTTATTTTGCCATCTTCATATTACTTTAAAGCTTTATAGTTAATTTTTCATATTTTAACTCTTGTTGGGAGGAAGTTGAAGGATGGATAAACTTGTGAGCATGATCTTGAACCTATTATGTGATTAATATGCTTATTTGGAGTACTATGTGCTTACTATGCTTTCTTGGAAATATTATGTGATTATTGTGCCCTTTTGCAATAATATGGAATTCTTATGCTTTATTTGAACCACTATGTGAGTTTTATGCTTTGTATGAAGTAGTATGAGATCATGATGCTTTATTTGAACTATTAGGTGAATATCTTATGTTGTTCTTGAAAGTCTTAATAAAGAAAGCTCCACATATCTATTATTTGATAAATAGAACTTTTATTTTACTTTATACTATAGATTTATGCCTACTTTAGTGCTTTACATATATATATAAACATAGACATCTATGTACGTATATATATATATATATATTTAAAGTGTTATCATATATTCATTTAACTAAGTTCATTATATGTATATATATATATGTTACGTATATGTATATATATATATATACTTATATTCATTTTATTAGTTTTATATGTATATGTAGATAATTCTTAACATATCTATATATATACTTACCTATATTTTATATGCGTATATATGTATCATATCTATATATTTATATACTTATGCCAGTTATCTTTTAATCTATATATTTATATATATTTATACTAGTTATATTTTAATCTATATATTTATATATTTATACTAATTATATTTTAATCTTTATATTTTTATATTCATACTAGTTATATTTATATATTTATATTTATATTTTGTCTATTTACATATTTTTGCTACTAGCTATTTACATATTTAACATTTCTAAGTAAATATGCTTAATAAGGAAATATAAAGCTTTCATTTATAAGTGTGGAGTTTACTTTACTAAGCTATAATATAAACTTCCTAAGATTATGTGCATGTGTGAATAAATTGCAATTGTGTGAATGGGCCCATATCTGCTGGAATGGTCTGGGGGGTGTTCCACCGGGACATACTATTGAGTAGCCGGGAGAGTTCACACCCCTTCCATCTTCTAATCCTCCTTTGGGTAGACGGAGGGATCTACTCAAGAGAGAGGGTCGTAGGACAATACTAGGCGTATGCCCGGGATACGACCATTGGAGGATAAGGCTGGCGGGAGAAATGTGCTGGTTGTTATTTCGGCCCGGGTAATTATAAGGGTCACTGTCAGGTGACAAAAGGTTGAAAGTGTGAAACTATATGTGTGCTATGTGTAAATAATGTGCACTTGACACCCGAGCACCTTATGTGTATAAAGAAATATTTCTACTCAACGTATGTTGATTCCGTGTTACATAATGATTTAGATGCTTCCGAAGTTAGCCTTTACGACGATGAGAAGGAGAAGCCTTTTGAAGTGTTTTACTAGGAAGAAAGATGTAGGATTTCCGCTGCGTAGTGTAGTTGGTGTTTTTGCTTTTGCTATGTAGATATAGTAGAACTAGCAACTCGATACTCTCCTTCTGGTTGTACCTTTATGTTATGTAATGTACCTTGTACGTTTTGTAATTAACAATGCACGCATTTATGTAACCATTAATGATAATAATAATCATAATAATAACAATAATACTAATAATAATAATATAATAATAATAAAGGGTTTTCGGGGTCGTCATAAAATCTCTTGGCCAGTCAGAGTCGAAGAAAAAAGAGAAGATCTAAAGCAAGCATTTAGTTTCGCTTAGTTCAACAACAACCATTGAGTCATTATCGGTTCTGGAAGAACCTTTCTGGGAGGCTCTATGTTAATTGAGCTCTTTAAGTTCCTATGTCAGATAGTGCTTAATATTTCACTTTCAGTTTCAAAGCTCTTGGTAGCTCCTCCCAACTTTAAGTTGAAGACTTTTACTGCAATGTTTAACTAGTCAGAAAGTGTCCCTTTGAATACCGCACCAAAGCTTCCTCTTCCAAGTAGATTGATTTCACTAAAGGAACTCATCGCTTGCACAAGTTCTATATATGAAATTCTTCTCCAAGAAATATGGCCCAGTGTGGAAATATCAACAGGGGGTGGTACTTCACTCAACTGTAGTCTCCTTATAATCATAACCATGATGATCACCAGAACTACACTTGAAATGATAGGGGGCAAAATATACTTCATTAACAAAACAACAATAGTTGATCTTGATCTTCTGAGATTTTTTTGGCAAGGAGGAACCTGAAATTTTTTTGCACCACACAGAGCAAAGTTGTGAATGAAGGATTGAGCAATAAAGTTTTCAAAAGGTCGTCCAGTGGGAATCTCTCCTTCAAGCATGTCGTATGATACATTAAAATCTTTAAAAAAGCGAAGGTCCTCCATAGACTTTGGAATTTATCCAGAAAGATTATTATTCGATAGATTCAATGTGAGCAAGCCTCTGATGTTTCCCAATAATTGAGGGATAGATCATTCAAACTTATTATTTGCCAAGGATATAAATTCTAATGATTCACAGATAACAATTGAGCTTGGAATATCACCTGAAAACTGATTAAATGACAAGTCCACTGGTTGATAGCCTTCAAACTGCCAATTTCATATGAAAGTTGACCATTCAAATTGTTTGATGACAAATCTAAAGTCAAGAGGTCTCTAAGATTCCAGAAGTTGGAAGGTATGGTGGAGTTCAACTTTTTAGAGGCTAAATCGACAATCCTTAGGGATTAAGCTCACCTAAACATTCAGGTATTGCATCTTTGAGCATATTATCATCTAGGTGCAAGTCTCCCAAATTACTAATTTGGCAAGGATGAGGAGGAATATGTCCCTGTAGTTGATTGCTAGAAAGATTTATTCTTTGAAGGTTTTGTAATTTGCCAAGTGTTGTTGGGATGGGTCCTGTCAATTCATTATTTTGAATAAATAAGGTTATCAAATTGCTCAAGTTTCCAATGTGAAAAGGAATCGCTCCTTTAATGTTGCATTCACTCGCGTCAAATTCCTAAAGAGAAGACAGATTCCCAATTGAAGTTGGGAGAACACCATTGATTGGATTTAACCCTATTTCCAATACTTGCAACTTCCGACAATTAGTTAACGGAGGAAGCCCAAATCTCCAATCAAATTATTGCCCCAAATTTGAAGTCGTTGTAAGAGTCTTAAATTACCAAAGTTAGGTACAAAATCATTGAACAAGTTATTGGCCAAGGACAACTCCATAAGTTTAGAGCAATTGGTGATAGAGAGTGGAATTGGCCCATTGAGCCTATTGATAGAGAGAAATAGGTATTCAAGATCAAAACTGAAAGATTCTCTGTGATTGAAGCAAGAGACCCAGTAAAGTGATTCATTGTGAGATCTAAGGTCTTTAATGTTAACATGTTGAATATGGATGATGGGATGGGGCCAGATAAGGCATTGATGTGTGCATTAATTTGGTTGAGGTAAGCAAGATTAGCTAGCTCTTGTGGTAATTCTCCTACCACAAAGAAAGATTGCTAATTATTTCTTCTCTATTATTAACTATACGAACACTAACACCAATACCTACATTAGGCAAACGTTATTTAAAAATACTAGTAGAAAGCATGTACATCATCGCGCATGAAAACATAATTTATGTGATAATTGGAAAGAACTTGATTTTGTAAATAAATTAAAACAAAAAGTTTATTCATAATTCATGAACTATACCGATTTCACTATGTTATCAATAAAAGTTCATATCGATTTCAAATAATAGCAAATATCGATTTCAAAATGTTATAGAAGTTCACGTAAAAGTTCATATATCAAAGTAATGAATAAATATCAATTTCAAAATGTTGTAAAAGTTCAAATATCGAAGTATTAGTAACTATAAATGACAACCTATATATAGACATAGATATGTTACTTTTCATTCTAATCTACTGGATCATTCGTTCTTTTTCTTTTTTCTCTTTTTCATGGTACTACTATCATAATCTTTTCCTCTTATCATCCAGCAGTGTTGGGCTCATAATTGAATAATGAAATAGTAATCGATTTGCAAGTTTATTCATGACACCATTACTTAATCTTTTTACTTAGTACCAAAATATATCAACTAATTTATTTGGCAGTCGAATTCTAAAAATAGGAAGAATCTTAATTTGTTGCCAAATTATTAGTGTTTTCAAAACCGGACCGGACCGGCCGGTCCGACCGGTGACCGGTGGCTATTCCGGTCCGGTTGATACTTAAAAACCGCCTGCTGGTACAAAGTCTTCAAACAGGTCAAAACCGGTCAAAAACTGATTAAACCAGCGCCAGTTTAGCCAGTGAACCGCCGGTTCAATGTATTTTAATGTTTTTTCTTTTGCTTCAAATGCGAAATATTCACCTTTGATCTATATCTGAAGTGAATATAAGTATAAATTTAGGATTATGAGGATTTCATTTCCTCACAAGTGTTTGAACTCTCAAATTTCAAGGTCCAAATTTCAATATGGAATTGTAATGTAAAAGAAATAGTAGAGAGAGAGAGAGAAGACGAAAATGGAAAGCCATGGAACCTACTGGCGGCTGGCTTGCACCTCCACATTCTCCTAGCAATGTTTAATCCCTAAACCTATTTTTTCCTTCTTCCTCATCCTTTCATAGTTTGTTGGTTATTTTCTTTCTCCTGGGCCTACCATCTTAGAAGATAGCCCATCTTGTTAGTATACTAGTGAGAAGGCCCTTTCTTAATTATCCAAAAAAAAAAAAAAAAGAGAGAAAAAAGATGGCCCTTGCTTAAATTTCATTTATTTTAAAACAAGCTTTATCGCCTTTTTTTGCCTCTTTTCTTTGGGGTTAATTGGGTAAAAACAACTTAAAAATGATTGAGAAAAAAAAATATATTTTTGTGGTTTTTCAATATTATAGAATATTTTATTTTTATAAATATTTAAATTATATATAATTTAAAATAATTATTATATTTATGACGCCACACCGGTTGAATCGGTGGTTGAACTGATCAAACCTATTGAACCGGTAACCAGTAAAGTCATCGGTTCAACGACCGGTCCGATTTTGAAACATTGCAAATTATTCATAATGACTTATCTGAATTTTTAAGAGTATTAATAAAAATTGTAAAGACAACATTTTTGGTTCTTGAGACTTCAAGATCCCTCATTTCTTTTCTATCCAACAATTTTAACTATTTTATCAATATGGATGGGATCTTTTATTTCAAAATAGTATTTCGTATTTTATTCCATAATTCACATTCATGCTACACACACTTGGCATGTGATCTTTACTGACTTCGCGTATATTCATGTATTAGAATAGAAGATGAAACATGAATGACTTGGAATAGAGGATCTGATGTATTGATCGATGTGCTATGTTGTCCATCTCTTACAAATTTTCATAATAAAGATGAAAAATATGCGATGAGTATACTATTCTAAAATGTTATGTAACTCAGACACCTAATAAATATTTTAGATAATTACTGTAAATATAACATTTTAGAAAAGAAAATGTGAAAAGAAAAAAATAATATGGCAAAGATTACAGAAGAGACGAAATAAGAAACATTACGTGAGGAAAAGTAGGAAATAAAAAGGAACATAACTAAACAAGAGATGTTGAGGGGGGAAAAAAAGCACTTTAAAATCTAAGAAAAAAAGAACCAAAAAATTTTAAAAATATAAAGTATAATGGTATAAGTTTGTTAAGCGTACCTGTCAGGTTGTTCTCTCCAATAAATAGACGCTTCAAAAAAGTGAGATTCCCAATTTGCTTTGGTATGCCACCTGTAGATTTGTTAGGATGCAATGAGATGAACGCAACGCTTAATTTTTGGTACCGAAATGCTAGAAAATATTTTGCCATGATTCTGACGAAGATAAATATCGTCCACCTCTAGCTCTGAAAGATTTTGAAAAGTTCAGAGAATGGCACACTTAAAACATAAGAAAAAAATGGTTGAAACCTTACAATTAAGTGAAGGTGCTTCTTTGAAATCTATATACATTTTAAGGTTGATACATTGAACATGGAATATTGAGATTGTACAAGTATAGATATTTTAGTTACATAGATATTTATATTTAGGGATAATTCCCATTTTTGTCTGTTATATTTGGGGGTGTATGTTTGTTGTCCGTTAAGTACACCCTTTGCAATTTTGATCCTATATATTTTAAAATATTGCAATTTAAGAACAACTTCACCGTAATCCGTTGGAACTTGCTGACATGGCACATAAAATTGTGATGTCATGTCAGTGAGTTCGGAAGGATTCCGATGAAATCGGACTTAAATTGTAATATTTTCAAAACGTAGAGGACCAAAATTGCAAAGTGAATTTTTAATGAGCAAAAAACATACACCCTCAAATATAACGGATGAAAATGACAATAATCCCTTATATTTATACGTGCACCCTGCTGTATAGGATTAGAGTCTCAATTTGGTTAGTTAGTCTTTCTGTTAATCCCTACTATAAATATAAGTGCTTGCAGTCAATGTAACTAATACGCTATTAATGGAAACTTTAATTCCTAATACAATCTCTCTCTCTCTCTCTCTCTCTCTCTCTCTCTCTCGATGCTTCTTTGATATTTCACTGATTATCACATGGTATCCAGAGCAAGTTCAATCCTACTCGCTGCTACATAATAGTTGAATTACTGGTTTCTAATATTGATTTCTATTTTTTGGCCATGCTGTGGGGCGATATCTTCTCTATTTCAGCTTAATCTCCTTCAATCTCCATGTCTATTAGCTCTATCTCTCGATAAATACACTATTCCTCACAGTTCTGATCATCCTGGTACTGTACCACCCTCGGCTCTCACTAATTCTACTTTTTCTGTAATAGCATTGTATTAATAGCATGATTATCTATTCGATCCCCAATTATGTTTCTAAGGAAATCATT
>CM047883.1:7890048-7994293 GCA_026212405.1 Petrea volubilis | reverse complement strand
CTTTTTTGATTCAGGATTGCAATGATTACACATTCACCCATATACACACACATTAGTTAAATAGGACTAGTTTAGATAGGTGCACTATAGCATATCACCATACACATATAAACATGTCTTTATATCTATATAGGTTACTTATACTTCTTGATTTTTATGGTTCCATAAGCTATGAATCTATATAGGTTAATTATAGATCTTGATTTTTATAGTTCCACGAGAATAAAAATATATAGGTTAATTATAATCTAGATCTTGATTTTTTTTAAAGGTAGTACTATAATAGGATGTTAACTTTTAAGGAGTTATCCCAATTTGATAGGCTATAGTAAGATAACTTATATTCATACTCCTATATTATTACGACCACACTTAGCACCCGATCAGTGAAGTCTTGGATATTATAGAAACAATTTCATGGTGATAATTTTTGTACTAAGGTATGTAATTATAGGATAATTTTTGTATCATGGATATTACGACCACGTACGAATTTTTGTACTAAGGTGATAGTTTAGGCTATAAACATAGGCCCACACAAAAGGTGTTAATGTGTGCTTTAAATTTGCAATCATTACATGGTGTGTACATATTACACCTTTTGGTGTGTGAGAGATTGTTGCTATTATAGGATTTATAAAATAAAGAGTAATTGTATTATAATTAGTTCTCTTGATTAAAAGTTTTGTATTTTTTGGCCGAGGACGTTTTCACACAAACTGTACTCGAGGGTAATTAAGGTTGGCTAAAGTTACATTAGTATTATGGATAAGATTAGTGTCTCTTTTATTTTATAAAATAATTTCCGAATAGAAATTTATTTTTAGTAATTAGTAGTACATTGTTGGTATTCAAATTTATTGTACTCCTATTGTGGCACCCCTTCCACTAGGATCTTTGTATACAGTTGGAGACCACCGGCGATCGCACTGAGCACAAATTTTGAAAATTCATACCCAGTGCGAACGCCTAACTTAACAATACATAGTTGAGGCAGAGTAAAAGATGTAACATGGATAATATATATTACTATGCTTAGTACAACCAAGTAGTGCAACGGAATACAACATCAAAATAGCCAACTAGTGGTATAAAGTAGCAAACTACGGATTATATAGCAAGACAAATTGAAATGAAGTTTAATATAAACAACTGGAAGAGCGGCAACTATCCTATGCGTGCCCATTATTCTGATTCTAAGGCAATGAACAAAAACAAATGAGGGCTTAAGTCCAAATGACTTAGTGAGGCCAAATACAGATAAATATATATATATATATATATTTGACTGAAAATGAGACTCAAAACGATTAAATTATAATAAAGTACATGTAGTGTGAAGTGTAACTTGATAATAATAGTTAAACTGAGTAACACTGACAGTGAGCCCAAGACGGAGTCTCCAACCTTATGACTACCCAAAACAGATAAATCATAATAGAAACCCTTATGCCTCCCTTGTCGAGAAGCCACCTCGATACTAAACAAGACGGAGATGTATCACGCGTCCGTCCGTGCAACACATCACTCCAATCCCTACTACAATCATCCTCCGGCTGTACGTAGAAATTGGTTTCACGGAATGGTATCGTATAAAAGGTTCCATCGATGGTCCGTTCTGCCCTATAAAATTCCTCTTATAAGTACCTGGGCCCAAACTCCCCAAGGGCATCCCCAAGGGTAAACAGATATAATAGGACACATATGGCTCACAACTTGTCACCAAAGCAATAACTATTTTTACACTCGGGATACATAGAAATACAATTAAAATATAATATCCCAAAAGGTGTCAAAAATAATTTCAAGATAGATACAACTGGCAATATCAGAGAATGCAATATTTTCGGAAATAACTCGTCTTACATGTATGGAAAACATTTTCGAAAAGATTTGATAGCATAAATTCCATAAGGTAGGCTATACGAATAATATTTATATCATATAGTTCAAAGCCCCAGAAAGGAATTGACAAAGCACTCACCTTAGGAGTTTATCAAGTTTATAGATTTGTTTTGGCTAGATCAACTTGACTTCCTCCTTCAAGAGTGTTTGAGGGAAATAAGGGAGTATATAGAAGGCTAATAGGTATATATGTATTAAATAGGGGAATATATGCTATAAATAGGGAGTGTTTTATGTATTGGGAGTGGAGTGAGTGTGGGTGGGTGTATAAATGCATAGAAAATAGGATAAGATAGAATAAAATAAGATAAGATAGGATAAGATAAGATAAGATAAGATAAGATAAGATAGGATAAAATAGGATAAAATAAGATAAGATAGGATAGGATAAGATAGGATAAGATAAGACAGGATAAGATAAGATAAGATAGGATAGGATAAGATAGGATAAGATAAGACAAGATAAGATAGGATAAGATATTTTAAAATATGAAGAAAAAATCAAATAAAACCAAATAAAATCTGAAATCATATCTTTATGTAATTAAAATTTCGAATTTGTACTTATTTATGTTTGTAAAAATCAAAAATTAGGGTTTTAGGGCATAAAATTAAGGTTTTAAGACCTAAAATTCGAAAATTCATAAATAATTTAGAAAAAATCCAAAATGATGAAATTTTGTCTTTATAAATCTGAAATTATATGTATATTTCGCAGAAATTAAAAACGTTTTAGTTATTTTTTCGAAAATTTGCAATTTAGGACATAAGATTTCGAAAATTGTGTTAGAATGTCAAATTCGTTTAAAATTTGGAAAATCATGTAATTATCACCTCACATAATGCACATATAAAAGAAGGATCATACAAAACATGACATATTAGTAAGCATGCGTGTATATTATAAGAACCGGTGTATATCATTGTTAGACCAAAAATCGGGATGTCACACCTATAGATTAGCTTATACACATATTTTTGTGCTATTAGATTCTCGCCGCTACGATTAGACCTTGATTTGTACGGTTGGGATACAATAAGAGATTGATTAATTAAGGTAAGTGGTTTCTTCTCTCTAGTTATTTTATAAATATAAGTTTTCCATAAATTTATGTTTTCGTTGAAAACATTATTTTCATATATAAAAAGTGGATTTCAGCATGCTATTTTATGAATTTTCTATATGAAAAAGCTAAAATTGTTTTGTGTTGTGCTATATATGTATATATGAATATGCTCCGAACACTTGGGATACTATTGGTAGGAACAAGTTCTGAAATTTCCGACCGAGCTACGGGGGGTACAGTAGCAATATCTGAACCCACTTAACGGGTTGTAGTTAAGGCCCTCCTATGGGTAATAATAGTAGTTTCCGAACCCACTTAACGGAGTTGTAGTTAAGGCCCTCCTACGGGTAATAATAGTAGTGTCCAAACCCACCTAACGGGGTTATAGTTAGGGCTTGATCAAGTTTGCCAATAGAGATTTCGAATGTTCACGAGCATGGATATGTCAATGAATTTGTCTGATTCGATTTTGTTATCCATTCTGTTACTTGAAAATCGAAAATATTGATTTTTTAATATTGTTTATGTGTGCAAAGTGTGATTTTAATGCTCTATATATATATATATATATATATATATGTAACTTGCTCAAATTCGATAGAGGGTCAAGACATCCCTTACTGGGTGAGTGCACTCACACTACTAATAACTATTTTGTAGAGGATAGTACCGACGAGGGCTAATTTTGGGTTTGGTGTGGATTGATGGAGTCCCTACTTAGGAAATTTAGTAATCACTATTTAGTTTTGATGTTTCCTTGTATGGCTCTATCTATTACGACTATTATGGATTAGTTTCTATTTATGTTTTGGAATTGGAGATGTAATAGTTAGGATTATTATCTTTTCTGCTGCGATGTTCGACTAAGGTTTTTCAATAAATATTTTATGGTTTTTAATATATTTTGATTTCCGTGGCTTGGTGTCTCTGAGTCCTTTGGGCTTAGGAGCATCGCTGTGTTGCGTCCCGGATCCAGGGCGTGCGACAATGGGTCGGCTTCAACTGGGTTCGCAATCAAAGGCCAGACCAACAACATCACGGTCTAAATTCTTATCGAGGTCCTCCTGAAATTGCAGTTAGTCAAGGACCAAGTCCACCACATCAGCTGATTCTTTAAATGTATGATAAGTGTGGATGTACTCGAAGATCAGGCTATAAAAAAGTCGAGTTAAAGCCCGCTTGACATTCTTCCTAGCCTTCGAAAGAAATAGTCACTCCGCCTGCTCAAGGCCTGCCACGATCCCTTCATCATAGCTGCTCCAAGCTTTGTCCTCAACCTTGGCCAATTTCTTGTTCACCACCTCAAGGCAACCCTTGATGAACTCTCACTCTTGCTCTGTGGCCTTATACTGGAACGTTATATTCTCAACTACAGTGGCCGATCTTTTTACCTCATCCTTGCTCAGCACTTTTTTTCTCGAGCTTACCCACTCAAGACTGAGATGAATTGAGATACAGTTTCGTCATCTCCAGTTCATTTTTGAGGGTGTCACAAGAGAAGCATTCTCCAAGGCCAGGGTCTCCATGGTCTCGAGGTGCTCTTTCAAGTCATCTGACGACCTTTGCTTTTTCTATTCTTGATACAACTTCTTTTATTGGGCTTTGCCACGCCCAAAGATGACTGATCACCAGCGAAAGTGTTCGGCAATCAGGACAACGACCTACAAACTTGAGAGTAGAAATAGTCAAGTCATGAGAAAAAGCTCAATTATAAAGTAATGAACAAGGGCTTACCCAAGTATTGCATTGGCTAGATTTGTTTTGAGCTCTCCCAACGAGCACTTGTATATGGCATGATGGTCGATCTTCAACTGCAAGCCACAGAGCATTCGGACATTCATCTTAGTGTTGGTTTTGTTCATGCCCTTCCCGTGATTTTAAGGTTCCTCTCCTGCCCATGAAAGTTGACATAGTTGCTCGGGCTGGCATCTTGGAAGTTGACAATTTCTTCCTCCGCGTCTGAATCCTTGGGCTTGGGTGTCATGGTTCCCTTCCCCTTGGGGTAAACTTTTTGCATTTTTCCTCCTTTCAAGGCCTCATTGTCAGCAGCCCTCTTTCAAGAGCCATCATTTCCACCTTTATAGATTGTCGCCCCGGGCATGGCCTTCTCTAGAGCTACAGGACGAAACAGGGCATTACACCTAAGGGGAGTGCTTGGTAGGGATCACTCGGGCACTGTTGAAGTTTTCCTTCCTGGAGTGTCTTCCCGAGTGGGAGCCGTCACTCCTCCTTGGCTCATAATATGTTTCGCCTCCTCAACTGTCACAGCCACAGAGCCATTAGATACAGTGTCGCTCTCATATCAAGAGCCATCTTCAAGCGAGGCACACCACTGGAGAGTCTAGCTCGGTGATCTCTTTTGATGCAACATACCTTCTGCATGGCAGGCTTATTATATGGTTGGTGAGTAAGGCACTGTCACGACCCGAAAAAATACCCTTTATTTTATTAAAATAAATTATAATTTTCACATAAAATTTGTATAAAATACAAGATTTACAATTTTCACAAAATACAAAAGTAACTTTATTAAGTAAAATGCTTCAAAACACCTATTGTTTCCACTGCATCCCTCAAACGTCTCCGCTCATTTCTATCTAAAAAAATGGAAAATAAAAGTCAACGTGACAGTTGAGTAGAACTATTACGCAATAACATAAGGTGCAGGTGTGTGAAAATTGTACATAGACATGTAAAAACACATAATATTCCCTATTCGTCACATACAATGACGTAATGCCTTATTACTCCCACCACAATCAATTAATCCAATCGAGTCACTCCGTAATTCCACCAATCCCAACCGAATCACACCAGTGTTTATATCCCGGGTATATGCCGAAGCCTAGGACCCACTCTCACATGGAACACTCCGTTCATATAAGGAGGGATTAGGAGATGGAGGGATGGAGCACTTAATACTGGCATCTCCAATTGAATGTCCTAGCAGAACTCAGCCATATCCATTTCACAATATTTTGGGCCCAACACATAATTGAGAAATAATCTATCATAACACATATATTTTATCAAAGCATAAATAAACATACCATGTTCATGCATGTACCTTTATGAAAGTATAATAGTATGAAAACAATTATCATGACAGTACCATGTATAGCAAATATGGTGAGGCATAAAATCTTAAAAATGTGAACATAGGCAATTACTTGGTACTTTACCATTATTTGGTAAATCCAACTTAAAGCCTTGTTTATGAAAATAACGTAAGAGTATTTTGCTTAAACTACTTATGAAAAGGGTAATAATTCTACCTTTCAACTATTTTTAGGGATAAAAGAGGGTATATAAAGGGCTATATGGAAGGCTAATAGGTATATTGGATGAAAATAGAAGGGTTTGTATATATATATATATATATATATGAGGGTGGAAGATAGACTATAAAAAGGAAGTGTTTTGGGTGTTAAAAGTAGAATTAGAGTGGGGGTGTGTTTTTAGGTAGGATTTCAAGGGGAGAGAAGGGTGGGATTTTTTGAATGAAAATGGGGTTGGGATCTATTTATAGAGGAGAAAAGAAGAAATAGCTAATATTATAACAAAATAAATAGATAACCATACATGCTATATGGACATTAATATATACACATCACTATATTAATTACCTAATATATATATATTTATGTATGTGGACATGTAGGTGTATATGTAGATATATAAATTACCACTAGTTTATATATGCGGATGTGTGTGTGGATATGTAGCTATAGAAATCACCACTAGGTGTATATATTGATGTGTGTGTGTGTAAATGTAGAGATATAATTTACCACTAGTATATATATGGATGTGTGTATGTATAAGTAGATAGATAAATCACCACCAGTATTTGTATGGATATGTGTGTGTATAAGTAGATATACAATTTACCACTAATATATATATGGATCTGTATGTGTATGTAGATATATAATTACCACTAATATATGTATTAGAGGAGATATTCTTGCAAAACAATTATAAAATATACTAAAAATCTAGACTTTATATTTATCATTTAATTAAAATCCGAAAATTAGGGTTATAAATAATTAAAATTTGAAAATTATACATACAAAATCAAAAAGTACATTGTTGTATTTATAAAATTTAAAAATTGTATAATTTATTTAGAAAATTTGAAAATAAAATAAATACAGGTTTAAAATATTTATTTAAATAAAATTTCCATAAATAATAATCACAATTGAAAATTAATATTATAAGGTCTAATTATAAAGTAATTTTTAAAGCATAAAATTCCAAAATCATAAAAATTTTAGGAATTAAAAGATTTTATATCACATACTTTGCATATTTCAAATGCTAAGAAAATAAATGAAAGAAGACTCTCATTTTATACAATGCATGTAGTGTAATGCATAATTATTCACAAAAAAATCACATATATTCAAACAATAATTGTCACATAATGAAAATAAATCCTAAGTAAAATAATAACAATAGAAGTTACCGGGTTGTCGCAGGCACGGAGGTTGCTCTTCATGCCTCTCCGTGTCTAATTTCTCCAAAAGGGCTTGTCTCTCTGCCATAAAAATGTTGGAGTCTGTGGGAGAACGAAAACATAGCTAAAGGAAATATTTGAGTCTAAGGTAATCAAAAAGATAATAGTGAGAGCCCAAGTTAGAATTTCTTGAGTAGATAAGGCTCCTCGTATCGGTGGCTCGCTCGAACGCTAATCACCAGAGGCCTAGGAAAGCCCACAGGCTTTGAGGACTCTATCTTCGGTCAAGAATTTAGCACTTATCCTCCAAGATTTAACTAATTCTTTTTCCTGGCCTTTCTCTAATGTGGGCTCCTCGTGCCGATAATCCTGATAAAGGTAAGTGAGCGGTTGCCACCTCGAAGGCATCCCCAGTTGCCCCTGGTCCGTAACGAAGATAGACCTCCTCTTCCACCAAATCCCGTGGGAGACTGAAAGCTCCTAAAAGATCTTCACCACAGAGGACCATGTTGAGAAGTATATTAACCCAAGCTTCGATACATCAGCCCCATTTGGCCCAAACCTCACTGAGTCATTCCACCGGAAAAACTCGAGGAAATTTGTAGGGCTGGCCTCCTGCTTCAGGCATTTCATCATTGCAATGAATGCAATGATAATCTTGATGGGGTTGGTCAATATTTGGCTGGGGCACACCCCTGTGAATTTGACAAGTCTCTACACCTCTGGCAGGAACGGTATCTAGAGTCCGGCCTATAATTGGTTAACAATAAAGGTCGTGTTCGTAGAAGAGGGCTCTACCATGTTCTCACTTGGATCAGGGATTCGAAGGGGAAGGTGCACCTTGAATTCATCCCTAACCTATTCCAACTTCGTTGCTGTGATGTTGCTAGTAATATCCCTTGGGAGAGTAGCCGTTTGGAATTTGCCCATCTCGATCCCCGGGACCAAGGGTTTTCTCCAGCGGTGGAACTATTCCTTTACTTCTTTGACTTGTGCCGGGGACCGATTGGTACATCTGTCTAAGGATGCTTCCCGACCTAATTTGGAGGGCTAGCTGCGGAATGACCAGAGATGCCACCTTCCAGGGACGGAGTACCTGCCACCCCCAGACTTGGCAGATTAGGGAGATAGATTGTAAGGACCCGATTTTCTCTTGCATTTTTCATGTTATTATATATTATTTAATGTTTAAGTGTACACTATTTAAATTTTAATCTTATGAATACTATGTGACAATAATATGAATTATGTGATTCTATCTCAAATATGTGACTTTATTATGAATAATGTATAATATTTCAAAAATGTAAAATAATCTCTAATATATTATGTAAATAATCGACACACATATATATGTATTTTCATAATCTATGCTTTGAATTTATAATTGTTACTATACTAATATATTAATTGTTAAAAATTATTTTTAGTATATTATATATATTCAAAATTTATATATATCTATATGTTTTGAGACACACGTATATGTATGTATATTAATTTTGTCACAACATTAAATTATGCCTATAATGTATCTAAAATTCGAAACTATGCCTATGTATACACATATCTATATTCTATTCCAAATATATATATATAGATATTGATCTAAGGTCATCTCTATTATATTATATAATTATATGTATGTTCCAAATATATTTTTCTATGTAGGTATATACATATATACGAAAGCTTACATATATATATGATGATATATCTAATTAATTGTTGATAATTCTAATCTTTATTCTTGATAGTTCTAGCATTAAATGAATTTTTACACTTGGTATAACCCTTCTAGAAATTCATACACTTGTAATATCTTTATTAACCTAGACTTCCATTCATCAATATTAGGGCACACCTAATAACATTTAGGCTTAGTACTAAGCATGTATGCATTTATTAAATATTGATGAGTAAGATTAATCTAATTATGAAAAAATTGACATAATTAATTTTTAATAATGTGTCTTAACCAACCTCTATAAATAGAGGCTTGAGTTCTATTTTCTATCATATTCACACACACTCTTACAAACACACACACACGGATTTCTACACACACACACACTTGATATTGTTCTTACACACACACACACTTGATATTAGGCCTACACACACACACTTGCTATTAGTCCTACACACCCACACTCGATATTATTCCTACACACACACTTCACGTCACACACACACAATTCTCTCTCTCACCCACACACATAGATATATAAATATATCTACACATAGATATATAAATATACCTATATAAATGTCAAGAAGGCTAGTTTAAGGTAGGAATTTCCTTAATTACATAAGTTAATTTCTAGTGCTAGTTTATCATTTTATTATCATGATATTATGCTTCATTATGTTACTACAAATTATTAGAAAGTATATTTCTAGCTATATTCATGTCTTATATTCATAGAATTAGTATAAAAACATGTATATTTATTATTGCTAAATATGCTCTTAGTATGCTTTTATATTTAAAGTTATAAGTGTGGAAGTATGTACCTGATGTGAAATAATATGAAAATATATGAAAAACTTTATTTGTGCATGTCTGGCTCGTATGTGCTTTGGAATGGATGGGGCTAGAGTTCGGCCGGGCGGCAATGGGCTTGCCGGTCTTAAAACGGTTCTCGCCATCCATGTCCTAATCCTATTTTTCATGGACGGAGTGTTCCATGTATTGATTGTAGGGAATTGGCATAGTCTCGAGACATAGCCACCGATGTGAACGGATGGAATTGATGTGGACGGATGGAATATTGGGTTTAACGATGTGAACGGTTGGAATATGTTGATATGGGAGATATAAGGGAGTCACCAATAGCTGACTCGAAAGGTAATGTTATGTGAAATATTATGTGAGATATTATGTGAAATATTATGTAATTATGTGCATCTGTTATACACACGAGCACCTTATGTTATTAAGTGAAAATTCCTACTCAACGTGTATGTTGACCATTTCTCTATGTGATAATTTTAGCCGAAAAGAAGGTGGAAGTTACTATGGACGATAGCGAGGAAAGGTTCGGCGCCTCTAACTAGTCGGAACGAAGCTTGACATTTTGTATTTTGGAGAGACCGTGATGTTATCAACTTTTGTATTACTATGTATTTTGTACACTACTCTGATGTATTTTCAATAAAATAAGTATAGTTTCATGTTTTAGTTGGCTATGTTTTAGTAAATTAGTTAAAGGGCCGGGTCATTACATAGATCCCCAGTTCCGCCTTTATTTCCTCCAGGGTAGGGTCCAATTTGTTAATTACTCCCCGCCTTGAGGCCATATTTAGGGTTCTCTTTTGGTTCAGTATGAAAAAAAAGAAAAAGGAGAGATTTTTTTTTTTGATACAAGAAAAAGAAGAGATTTTAAAGGAGGGGGAAGGAGTAATAACCTAATTTGGAGAAGAAAAAAAGCACTCAACCTAGGAAAGCTCAAGTGTAAATTTCAAGAAGTTGCTTTTGGTTTGGAATGATAAAAAAAGAAAAAAAGAAAAAGGAGAGATTTTTTTTTGATACAAGAAAAAGATGAGATTTTAAAAAAGAAGGAAAGAGTAATAAACCTAATTTGGAGGAAAAAAGGCCCTCACCCCAGGAAAGCTCGAGTGAAAATTTTGCAAAGTTGACGTGTGTAGGAGAAGCTATTTATAGAGAGTGGCTTCATCAAAGCCTTCCAAGACAATTGCATAATTGCAAGCTATAATGATGGGCGAAAAGATATGCCGCTAGGACATTGCAAGCTCATGCTTCACAAACCCCAAAGGCGCGGAGTCGTTAGATGAATTAAATGGCGACGATTCAGGAAAGGCAACTTAAATTCAAATTTGGAAAGCTAAAAAGGTTATTGGCAGTCCAAACGACAGTAAGTCTTTGTGATGACATCACAGTCAATTCGAGTTTAATGAACCCATCCAAGGGCAAGGGCTTTAGGACAGACACCCAGCGTACTAGGGGTATCGTTAGTGACAGGTGTTATGAAAATGCCCTTACCTCTCTCTTTCTCTCTCTCTGTTATTAAGATGTAAATGGTGTCACAAAGGGAAACATGGTCAAAACAGTAAAAGTTTAACACCTTTCATAATTTTCTAGTCAAAAAGAGCAAGTCTGCAAGCAAAAATTGGAGTTTATATGGTGATAATTGAAAATTTGAAACATAGAGAGTTTTTAGCGATTATATGCAATTTCCCTTTATACTAATTGGTATAAAATTACAAATAGATTAATGCCCTATAGAAGAATCAAAAAACCAGGCTCGTACACTTAATGTAGTCGTAGGTACTACGCTAGCAACTACAAAGAAACATCCAAAAGCAGCATATTGTTACCATGATCAACCCACTTACATAGTTAAACACCAAAAAACGAATTCCAAATTTACATGCCAACCCCTTATCAATGTGAGTTTCTTCCTTCATCCCCATTGCGGGCTTCTTCCTTCATCATCTAGAATAATTTTTGTTCCCTGATTCAGAAAAGGATAGCTGATCACTCCAGGAAACGCTGTCATCATCTGTATGCACAAAATTGAGCAAACAAAAATCAAACCCCAAATGAATGCATATTTATAAGAATTTCTTATATGACATGAACAGTGGTTTAGCCATTTATTTTAGGTTCTTGCTGACATGAATGTGTCTGGTGAAATAAATTAGTCAAGATAATTGAAATCACATAAGTAATTGAGAGGATCGAATAATTGTTGTAAAATATTGTCAACGTACATTAAATAAAATTAATGGCAGGAAAAATTAATGTTAAGATTGCTGAAATCACAACCTACTTTGCAAACTAACTAGAAAACGAATTTGATTCACGATCTTGGATCTTTAAGCTGCCAGATCTTGTGTAAACAACCATTTCGTAGATAATGTCCATGTCCTTGAGTTTGTGCGCGTTGAGGAATTCTATCCACCCCCACCTGTAATAGATATTTTGTCGACCCCCATATAGATTTTGAATTTATAATTCCCATACGTATTCGTCACATGCATACGTAGATATTCACCAAACATAGTTGACTTCTACATTAAATTTGGTAGACACTGCATTCATAGATACACACTCAATATGGGGAATAAATCATGCAGTATAGACTAAGCCGTACTAAAATTAGTGCCATATACCAGTGTTTGTGTTCAAGGTTCTCTATATCAAACATGGAACGTATAGTTATGTGATGATAGACAAATCTTTTGAACTCTGTGTTTTGAGTGTACGTCTACCCCAAAATTCGGCCCCACCAACAAAAGTGAAAAATACGTCTGCCCTGAATTCGCCCCCACCCACGAAAAGTAGATTTTCCCATCCTCTACCATGTAGCTCAAGCATATATATCTAACATCCCTATTCTTCAACACCAGTGTGGAGATATCAAAGCCTTCCCTTTTAGGATCGAATGCAACCAATTTATCCGAGGCAACACCTGGCACCGAGAAAAAAAAAATTAATAAAAGGTCTGAAACAGTATATGAGAGTACAGAAAATTGCTAAAATTTACAAACCATTTGATGATCTGAGCATAAAACTTCATTCAGACTCCAAACCTTTTTGAAGAATCGATGGCCACTATAATCCGACGTATTTGTAAACCATATATAAAAAGTAGTGGAAAAAAATATTGGAAACAAACTAAGTGGAAAAATATTTGGAAATCATGAGATTTGTGAAAAAAAACTGGGAAAGAAAAATTCAAAGATTAGAGTTTCTCTTTCTGTCAAACATATAGCAACTACAAATATTTGTAAAAAAAAATTGGAAATCATGAGATTTGTGAAAAAAAAAACTGAAAAAGAAAAGTTCAAACATATAGCATCTACAAATATTAGTAAAGCAGTAATAAAAGAAATGTGTAATGTGAAAAGGGCATTTAGGTACCAGTTTTATTGCCCTCCATCTTGAAAACTCATTTTATAAAAGAGGGAATGTCAAGCGGTGGGAAGGAAAAACTTGAAGTTGAAGCGAGGAGAGGCTGAATAAAGTATTTTAATATTTAAATGTGGGCGTCGGACCAGTTAATTACGGGTTCTAACGTGACGGGTCGGGTGCCTGTCATGTCAAGCCATATAAAATAATAGGGGAAAATAAAATAATACTAAATGCCCTATCCTATCATTTCCATATATTTCCTTTAAAAAAAATAAATAAAAGAACCTTTCATTTCCATAAGTAAATTCATTGTACATGGATTTATCAAAAAAAATAAAATTCATTGTATGCGGGTTGTCAATTAGCCTCCTTACTATTAGATTTTTCCGAGGAGGCCTATTCTCCAAACGAACATAAGTAATAACCATCTGTTGTCATTTATTATTAAAAAACTTACAAATAAACTTTGTAAAAAAAAAAATCTATTAAAACAGACTGATAGCTAATAACAACAAAAGCAATTAAAGAATCCAAAAAACTAAAAATAAAAAAGCAAAATAATATCATAAATAAATTCCATGCACTAGGTGCGGGGTCAAATAAACCATGACACCCTCAACCTATATTCCCTTCAACTAGTCAATAATGTAAAATGGATTAAGGGGGTACTTAGGTTATTAATTTACATAAAATAGAATTGGAACTTTGCATTGACAGATGAAATTGAACAATAACAACATTTTAGAAGGATGCAGTCATTATATTATCTCAGCTGCATCTGATCACACCTGATAGTAAATGTTTGAACAATTCATTCCAAAAGCCAAAAAAAAAAAAAAAAAAAAAAAAAAAAAAGGTTGGACAAGCTAACATATGAACAACTACTTTTGATTACCTCTTCAAAAAATTTTAGAAAGTCCATGCCATACATTATCATAAGACAGACATAAACTCCACAATCGAACCTATATTGTACAATTAATATAAAGAATATATATTTATTAATTAGGCACTAAAACTTTTAATGGAACTTGCTCCCAAGAAAAAATAACAACGAAAATATCCTGAAATCAAATGACTTATCCATTGGGCTGTGTGGGAACGCACTCAAGACATACATAATTGAAGGTCTTTAGGTATTTTGACCACTCAGCACGCGTACAAGACAAATATCTAAGCATTATCAACAACTGATGCACCTACACGGTCGCGGCAGAGTATCATGTTCGGAATATTCAAAAATTTTAGGGCACATGAGTTAGAGGATGATATTTATCAAACAACAACTATAGATGTAACCAATTACGTGCTCTTGATAAAAAGATACGGATCACATACTGTAGATAGACTAGATAACATCCAAAATCTACCTCCAATCCGGAGGCTTCTCTTGTTGCACAAGTACCCTACGTCATCAATGACCTTCTCGTAAATAAATAAATCAAAGTCAAGAAAATAACAAACCAAAGAATTGAATAATTCAATACTATGTAGTAAAACATTTATTTTAGATTACCATTCCAAATAGGTTCTTTCCAGGTTCGAGCGTCTGAATTGATGCAGGAGTGAAAGTTGTCCATTTGTTGTAATAGACCACATACATGCTAAGAAATTTTTAATATCGAATAAATAAAAACAAAGCAAAATAACATTCCTTATTGACACAAGCACAAAGATCTTATGTTTCAAAACTAAATAATTACCTTTGATCCTTTTTTTTTTTTGTTAAGCCAAAAATGTTTAATTTCTCCATGTGATGCCATTGGATTCATTGGAGTTTCGAAGGAGCCAAATTTAGGAGAATTTTACCAATAACTATCAGCCGATTCAACAACATGAATAACAGGATCCCTACATTTCTCTGAATCAATTAAATCAATGTCTTTCGCCCTCTGTGTTTTTCGTCTTTGCTTTCTCGCCGGCTACTCCTAGTCAAAACCTTGCAGCATCGATATGATTATTTAATGGGCAAACTCATTGCAATCCAATATTATAGGGAAAAGTAAGTACAAAAAGGAAATTTTAGAGAGAGAGAGGTTTGAATCGTGTGAACAATTCTGGCATGGTTATATATTGATTTTATGCTTTTTCCTTTCTTGGGATGATTTGGGTGAGAAAGCTAGACAGATTCCTTCAAATAGATGAAGTGGTTTTGCAGATGTGACCTGGTGTGGTAAATGAAACAATATATTGTTGATAATATTGTGTTCATATTTTAATTTTTTTTAATCCTTTTAAAATTATAATTTAATTTTGGATATGACATATCATATTAAAAGACATTTTTTCAAGTTGAGTCACATGAGTCCGAGAAATTTACCATAAATGAAATTATGTTGATATTTGTATTCCTAACATTTCTTAAATCATAAATAATGTGATGGTATTACACAGTATTTTAATTAGACTTTTCTTTACGTATATGTTTTTATTGAAAGGTGCTATTACATTTTTATGATAGAGGGAGAGAGAGTACAGAATGTATTAAAAATATGATAATGGATAGTTGGTGGGTTTCAATGATTAAGAGAGGGAATTCAGAATTTACAATTAATGCTAACCGATCAAATAATTTATTTTAAATAATTCAAAATTCTAAGAATTTAGAATTTGATCAAAATTGCACATTGTGGTCAAAATACCTCCTTCAAATAAATAATAGTATAGATTTTGGATATTTTTCTTCTCTTGTTTGAATATGCTGATTTTTTGTTAAAAAATTATTAAATAATATATAATAAAACATAAAAATAAACCTTGTTAAAAAAAATAATTCGATGTCTATTAATAAATACACCACCCTGTAAAAACCTTCGCCTTACATCATACAACCACTTCCCCCCCTCCCCAGCGCACCCTCGACGGGAAAAAAGGGATAGAATTAATATTAATTCTACCACCCAGAAAAAAACATAAAATTACATTGATCAATAATAATAGTAAAATCTTCCGAGGGATCTGAGTAGTACACCTCCACTGCTCCAGTTTCGGTCTTCCACCCAACGTGAACTGTATGATCAAGAGCCTCAAATTCAAGCGGAACATGGTGTTCACACAAAATTTCGAATTTTGTAAATACAAATTACAAATTGAGAAATGTATGTGACAAATATTTGAAAAGTATATGATTTAGTGGAAAATAATCCCTAAAAGATTAATCCCCTGATTCTTTTCTCCGAATATTCCAATAATGCGATTCGTGGGCTAAGTAGCTTGATCACGAATTGAACGCCGAAAACTTCGATGAACACCGTGAAGAACGCCGTGAACACCGTGGACTTGACTTGACTTTGACTTAAAGAAAAAAAAACGCCGATTTTCTGGTTTGACACCTTGACTGCAGATCAAACGCCTTATTTGGATGATTTCTGCGAAGAACGCCTTGAATGTCACTTTAATCACTGTGGATTTGATTTGGAGAAAACGCCAAAACGCGGGGCTAACACCTTGATAGCGGATTGAACGCCTTGATTTGATGACTTTCGCGAAGAACGCCGGGAATTTCGCCTTCGATCTTCACGAATCTTCTTGAGCTTGCCTTGAGAGAATTTCGGGATCTTCTTGGCTTCTCTTGCTCTTGAAAACTTCTTCATTCTTTTGAGCTCCAAATGACCCCTATTTATAGGTGTTTATGCAGGGGTTTTGGATCGCTAGCAACTTCTTCGATATTTATCTCTTTAATATCAATTATTTTTAAAGAAAAAAGTACCATTTATGTGTCACTATTTGATTGGTCCATGGGACCAAATGCGCCACTTGTCCCCATTTGATTGATTTTGGATTTTCGGACTGCAAGACTTTATTTAATTGGCTGGAACACCTCATATTGACACTTGGCGAGCTCTTATTTGCCGGTAAATTAAAATACTAAAATATCAATTAAATTAACTATTTAATATTGAAATTAAGTTTAGGAAATTCCAAAATATAAATAGAAAATTTAATTAATATTTAATATTTTAATTTACATTTGTCAACTTTTGATTGGACGAAATTTAATTGCCAACAAATGCCCCCTACTTCAAGGCTCGGCGAAAAACGCACCGAATATTTGTGTAAGTGAGGCAGGACTTGAAGTACTCAATTTCCCAAATTTGCCTTCAAGGGAAAGATAAGTATTTTTTTTTTTTTTTAAGAAATAATTATGGATTCCAAAGAAAGGAATTGAGCCCACTAATCTTTTATCTTGAGTCAAGTTGGGTATCAAATTCAAACTTATCATTGACTAACCCATTACTTGACTTGACGATACAATTGCAAGATTGTCCCTTGCCCATAATTTTGGCCCAAGTTGGTAATATTGCAAGATTTTTCCTTGCCCATAATTTGGCCCAAGTTTCTCTTGCCCATGAAATTCGGCCCAAGACTTTCCCTTGCCCATGAAATTCAGATTCATGATCAAATTGAAAAAGACCAGTTGCTCCCGGATGAAAACAACTTTTTAATTTGCAGCCTTGTCAAAATACAAAGCCTAGTATCCCTTGCCAAGGTAGGATTGCAATCTATCAATACTTCTTCAATTAATGATTCTAGGCACGAGATCATGCCTCCAAGTAGATCATGGGTCAATTCCTTTTTTTTTTTTTTTTTAAATTGTTAAGCTTCAAGATCGGTAAAGAAGTCCATTTGGACTTGAACTTCCAACTTCAAAAACTGAAATACCTCCGGCATATTTTAAATCAACTCTTTAACATGTAAATTCCCAGCTTGAATCAATTAATTTGAGTTCTAGTATATCTCAAATAGCCAGACTCCAACTCATAAGTTGAAATCAATCCATTTTTAAGAATTAGAGTCTGCATTTGGATTGATGTCTTGACAATCCAAATTGTATTTAAAGTCCACGAGGTAATGCATGCTGGAATCTCAATCCACCAATTATACTCAAACTCCTCAGCCTTATGATGACATGTTTGACCCACTTTAACTTGGTTTGGAATTCTAAAGGCAAACATTGATTGGTCACTTGGTCCATGCAGCTCACCTTTTGTTTCATTCAATTAAGCCATTTTTTTTTATTTAATGTGCATGGCCCACAATGTCTCAATTGATTTAAGGTAAGAGTCCTCATCCAATTTCATTGCCAACATCTGGACTTGTGGTCGAGGACTAACTCTAACCGTATGCAAGTTCCGTAATGCTAATCCGAAACCAACTGTCACTTTCAAGTTAATCCCATAATCTAGATTCAACAACCAATGATTGATTTTGATTAGGTTTGGCTTTCTGACACTTCCATCCGACTTGCGTGTGGCTTCTTTCAAGAGCCTATAAATAGCTCATGCCCCCTCGTTCAATTTTATCAATTCAGTAGCAAAGCACATCCGAGAATACCAAGAATTCAGATTGGTATTTTTTCTTTCTTTCGTTTTTTTTTTTTTTTTGGTGAATTCATATTCTTGATTTGCCTTGTTCTCCTTTTTTGATTCGCACACTTATCTCTGCTGACAGGTCTTGAGATCCATCTTGGAGACTTTCAATTTTATAAACAAGATTCTTTCGTAAACTTTTTTTCTTTAATTGAATTGAAAGTGTTTATACTTTCTTTTATTTTGCATGTCACCTTTACACTTTCGTTTGAAACTTGATAGGTCACAGCATGGTGCACTTCAAGGATACCACGTCTCGCTCCGGAGAAAAGCACTTGATGATTCTCAACAATGAAGATGAGCCCATGGAGAAGGGTACATTCTTGGCGGTCCATGCCCCCACTATTAGTCGGCACGCGAAGGGGTGGCCGAAGTTAACGAACCCACTGCATATAGAAGATTGGTCCTAGGAGGTTTCCTTGAGCAAGGCATCCAAGGTGTGGACTTTGCAAGCGCCTCATCACAAACAATCATATGGGCCAAGCTTTTAACCAACGTTTGGGCGGCGCATCATAGAAGGCAAAGTTAAGTGGGGAGATTGATGAACACGGAGGATTGGTCTCGAGAAGTTTCTTTGAGCAAGACGTCCAAGGCGTGGACTTTGCAAGCAACACATCACCGGCAGGCAGGCGAGCCAAGCTCCTCACCAATGTTTGATCGGCGCATTATGGAAGACAAGGTCAAATGGGGGGACCCTATTCAACTCGCCGGTGAATTCAAGTATGTCAGAGGCTATTGGGAGTGGACGAAGGACATCCTCAGTCAATGCGAACACAAGTTGGTGATGATCGGGATATACGACGCAGAGTATGCTTCCTTGTTTACGTACGACCACAACTCGGAGATTGTCAATGCGTTTTGTGAGGCGTGGTGTCCAACGACCAACACACTTCTAACTTCCTTTGGAGAGTTATCAATATCGTTGTGGGATTTACGCACCCTGGCAGGCCTTCCAGTGACGGGACTTCTTTATGACGAGGTGGTTCCCAGTGCCGTAGAATGGAGTTGATGAGAATGGGAAGAGATTCATTCCTCGCTGCTGCAAGTGCTTGTTTCATACCTTCCATCTACTGCAAGGGAGCGCCGACAGAGGTCAATGTTCTCCAGTTACTGTCGGCGATTGGGTGAGCTTTTGGTGCAAGAAACACGTGAAGTATTTCCAACTACCACCGCGGACATAGAAGAAGTCGGCCCGTTTGAAGCCAACTTACAATCCACCTGGCGACTTTGGTGCTCACGAAGGATGGTCCATGGCGGAAGAAGAGTTATTCTCGAAGCTTGGCATCACAGAGAGTTTGAAAGAAGACGTATATTTGGCGGCACACGTGGCCTGCTAGCTTTGCACCTTCACCCTTGTAGTTGATGACATCAACCCGATATTTCCAAGCATCTCCAAGATTGCAAGTATTCTTGTGAGCAAACGAATAGCCAGACTTTTCACCACGTCCAGGCGAGAATATGTGAGATTATTGAAAAAAGTAAAGAGACCATTCCCACCGCAGAGAAGATTATCCTGTAATGAGTTCTACCCCGAAGTTGAAAGGAGACTGTGCTCTGGAGATTTAGTAGTCCAGCATGCTCAAAGACTCGGTGTACGCACCACGCAGATTTGTAGAACTTCAAATGTAGTCGGCTCGAAGGCTTGGTGATTGTGTCTTAGAAATTTGTAGATTTGATCGTGCAGTCGGCTCAAAAGCTTATTAACCGCAACCAGAGACTTGTAGAACTTGCAAGAACACATGAGGAGTGCAGTCGGCTTGAAGGCTTGAAGACCGCATCTTGGAGATTTGTGGATCCGATCATTCAGCCGACTCAAAAGCTTGTTGACCACGTCCAGATATTTATGAACTTGACCGTACAGCTAGCTCAAAGCTTGTTGACCGCAGCTAGAGTTTGTGCAACTTGGAATGCAATCTGCTCAGAGGCTTGGTGATGTAACACCCAATGAAAGGATCAAGTCATAATGAAGTTCAAAAATCGAGATGATTTTGAGGGGGAGCCGTACACAGTTTATACTCATGCGGGCCAGGAGTATCCATTGCTTAGCCACCTTGGACTAGGTGGAGTATTGTTTATGTTTAGCCACATTCAATACCTTCAGTGGAGTATGTTAGCAGTTTAACCACATGCGTTACCATTGGTGGGTACCGTACACAGTTTATACTCGTGCGGGTCAGAAGTTTGATGCAGTTTAGGCTCGTGCATCAGGAGCAATCTTTTTTGAGTTTGCAGACCTTTTATACTCGTGTCAAGGAGTCAGTCACTTGGAACTTGATTTTGTAGACAATTTATACTCATGTCTAGGAGTATACTTGAATTTGACTTTAATAGTTTATACTCGTGTTAAGGAATACACTTGAATTTGACTTTAATAGTTTATACTCGTGTTAAGGAATACACTTGAATTTGACTTTAATAGTTTATACTCGTGTTAAGGAGTACACTTGAATTTGACTTTAACAGTTTATACTCATGTTAAGGAGTACACTTGAATTTGACTTTAACAGTTTATACTCGTGTTAAGGAGTACACTTGAGTTTGACTTTGAATTTTTCTTTTTTTGTCCATAGATAGTTTATGCTCATGTCCAGGAGCATTTGCAGCTTGAAGATAAAGATTATTTGCCCCCCGCTTCTTCTTGGGATGACACAACCATTTTATGATCCTCATGAATTCTTAGAATTTGGAAGATAAGATTCCATCTCATTGATCCATTTGCCTTCACAATTGGGACGAGCATTGGCTTCCACTCGAATCTTGTCAGCTGTACAAAACCATCTTCATTAACTTTTTGAGCTGATTCATAACTTGATGGCGAGGCCGTGTTCTTGTCTTTTCTGCAGTACTTATATAGTATGAGTTGACAATGACTTCCACTTCATTGGCATGAGGAATTTTGGTAGTATAAGAAGAAGAAGAATTTTGGCCTCCTACTTCATCAGGGGTAGCATGCATTGTTTTGACTTTTGGCTGAAAACCTCTCTCTGTGAAGAAGTCAGCTAAAGTCAGGGGATCCAGCTTGCAACTACTTAATGATTTATTTGATCCAACATGCTGAGTTTTGGAGCTTTTCACCGACTCATGGTGCTCGTACTTGGCTGGAGTTGGATTTCCTGACCACGTTGAACGAATCTGCTTGATGCGTTGCATTTGTTTTCTTTGGCGGGTCACCAGATTCCACTCGCCGCCATCAGTTGTAGTAGAAAACTTTGTCCTTGAGTTGGTGTTTGCATCAATAGACACGTTTTTCACCAAAGTGGGGTCAAAACTCCTAAATTGGATTGTCGCTGATGCCCCCACGAGTGTTGGTGACAAAACAACACTTTTCTTGATTTCAAGGATATCCTCTTTTCTTGCCATAGCTGTGACACTAGTAGTATTTGCGTCCGCAACATCTTCATTGTCAAGGATTATCTTTCCATCCTTCGCTAGTGCCATGATTTTGTCCTTAATTACAAAGCATTTTTCAATAGGATGACTGATGACTCGATGGTATTTGAAGTACTTTGGATAGTTCACCCTCACGCTTTCTTCGGGGCGCTTTGGTTCTGGTAGCTGAATTAGCTTTCTTGCTAGGAGCTCATCAAATATGTGGGAGACATCAGAGTCTAGGAACGGGTACTCCTTCTCTTACATCTCTTTTAGTGTTAGCCGACGTCTTTCATTTGGGATGTGTTGATTTTCTAACTTTCCTCCACTTTTGTTATTGCCGGCAGGGATTTTGAAATGAGTTGCCTTGGCGAGCATGGACTCTTTCGCGGATGACTCATTGTAGTCATCATTCTTCTTTATACTTCTCTTTTCCTTCCACTGTCTTTCGCAGAGAAGTTAGTTTCATGATTGGCAATACTGAGCTCCATGTCATGGGCGCGAGTAGCTAGCTCTTCAAAGTTGCGAGGCTTGATTCCTTGGAGAATGTATAGGAGCCCCCAATGCATTCCTTGGATGCACATCTCCACCGCAGAAATCTCGGAGAGCTTATCCTTGCAATTTAGGCTTAGCGCACGCCAGCGGTTGATGTAGTCCACAACTGGCTCATCTTTCCATTGTCTTGTGTTGGTGAGCTCAATCATGCTTACAGTGCGACGTGTGCTGTGAAAGCGGTTCAGGAATTCCCTCTCCATTTGGTCCCAGCTGTTAACAGACTCAGGCTCAAGATCAACATACCAATCAAAAGCATTTCCTTTCAGCGAATGCACAAACTGCTTTACCAAGTGGTCGCCATAGGTTCCCGCATTGTTGCATGTTTCCACAAAATGCATGATATGTTGCTTCGGGTTGCCCTTTCCATCGAATTGCTGAAACTTCGGAGGTTGGTAGCCTATCGGCATCCTCAGTGAGTCGATGTGTCTGGTGTAGGGCTTCGAGTACATCGGATAATGCTGTGCTGGGGCACCATACTGAGCTTTTATGGTGTTGGCAATCATATCTTGCAATTGCTGCACCGACAGTGTGGCGATAGAGGTGGTTGATTGCTCAAGCCTTGGCATGTGCTCGTATTTTTGATGTGTTTCTTGAGTTCGCCCTTCATATGCAGCTCGAACTTGAGGAGGTTGATGCCGATGACTTGGTTCTCCAACGTTTGAATGCTCCAACTTGTCCATAAGCTGAGTGATTTGGAAGTCTTTATCCTCAATAGTTTTTTGCAAGGTTGCTATAGCTTGAGCCATTTGAGCTAATTGGTCGTCCATAGAGGTTGCCTCAGCAAAGTGGAGCGCTTTGCCAGCAGATGCCGTTGGGCTTGGAGGATTGGAACCATGGAAGGACTCAGAATCGGAGACCTTGGCTTCGGTTGAGGATTGATTAACAGCATCCTCAGCAGACTTGTCAGTGTCGTCCCTCGTGGTAACACCAACGTTATTCTTCTTAGGGGCCATTGAACTTGCTTGACAAATGATTTGATATGTCTGTGGTGAGAAAAGAGATGAGGGGTAGGTTCGGGTCCCACCGGGCGTGCCAGAAATTTGTTCACACAAAATTTCGTATTTTGTAAATACAAATTACAAATTGAGAAATGTATGTGACAAATATTTGAAAAGTATATGATTTAGTGGAAAATAATCCCTAAAAGATTAATCCCCTGATTCTTTTCTCCGAATATTCCAATAACGCGATTCGTGGGCTAAGTAGCTTGATCACGAATCGAACGTCGAAAACTTCGATGAACACCGTGAAGAACGCCGTGAACACCGTGGACTTGACTTGACTTTGACTTTAAGAAAAAAAATGCCGATTTTCTGGTTTGACACCTTGACTGCAGATCAAACGCCTTATTTGGATGATTTCTGCGAAGAACGCCTTGAATGTCGCTTTAATCACCGTGGATTTGATTTGGAGAAAATGCCAAAACGCGGGGCTAACACCTTGATCGCGGATTGAACGCCTTGATTTGATGACTTTCGCGAAGAACGCCAGGAATTTCGCCTTCGATCTTCACGAATCTTCTTGAGCTTGCCTTGAGAGAATTTCGGGATCTTCTTGGCTTCTCTTGCTCTTGAAAACTTCTTCATTCTTTTGAGCTCCAAATGACCCCTATTTATAGGTGTTTATGCAGGGGTTTTGGATCGCTAGCAACTTCTTCGATATTTATCTCTTTAATATCAATTATTTTTAAAGAGAAAAATACCATTTATGTGTCACTATTTGATTGGTCCATACGACCAAATGCGCCACTTGTCCCCATTTGATTGGTTTTGGATTTTCGGACTGCAAGACTTGATTTAATTGGCTGGAACACCTCATATTGACACTTGGCGAGCTCTTATTTGTCGGTAAATTAAAATATTAAAATATCAATTAAATTAACTTTTAATATTGGAATTAAGTTTAGGAAATTCCAAAATATAAATAGAAAATTTAATTAATATTTAATATTTTAATTTACATTTGTCAACTTTTGATTGGACAAAATTTAATTGCCAACACATGGCTTTGCAGATTTGCTTCCCGGAATATATCCTTTGCAACAAAGTCCGACAGATCACAACCTATTACAACAGCAACCGCGGGATGGTAAACTAAGTAAGCCAATGAAACCACTCTCTTAAATTTTGGGTATCCTTACTTGTCGCATTCAATAGGAGTGTTTCGCATGACAAACATCCTTCACCCCTTGCAGACTCCCAGCATGTACGAACTACTCCCTTCAAGACCGTATCGTTGGGTTCCATCACAAACAACAAATGGTTAAAATTGTTGGGAATACGAGCAATAAGCGAATCTAACTAAAGTATCACCAAGCCAAATAATCGCTGCTTTGAGTTCATTATGAGTTTACATGATAAGGTAAATTGAATTTATCCTTGCCCTCGTGTTCGGGGGTTTGGACCTAGCCGTCCTTGACTCGAAGCCTCGACCTTGCAAGTGGACAGTCGTATCTAGAATGTGATACCCTTTGTATCATGACATCATCTATCAAAACTATTGAAATATTGGGATTGCGCAATATTAGTTCACCATTTAAGATACAATTTGCTCATGAACTTGCAAGTTTGTATGGTTTCATGCACTTATGTATATTATATTCATAGATTTATGTAAAGTTTAGACATAAATAAACATACTAGAGTGAGCATATGGATATATATATATATATATATGTAGGCAAATCATGACGGCACTTGAATGGTCTTGTAAGATTATATTACCTTTAGCAGCATATGATCTCAGGTTTACACAATTCACAGGTCAGTATTGTTCTAGGTAAGGTTGAGGGCAACTAGTTGATTAACTATGCATGTACATATATACCTTTAGTATTTTTAGGTCATATGTATTGACCATTAAGTCTATATTTACATTATTAGATTTTGATTAGTCGCGATTAGAATTTGGTTGGTGAAGGCTCATTATCATAGAGATTTGGATAGATTAAGGTAAGTAGTTTTTTTCCTCTATTTCTTTTATAAAAATATATTTTTATGAAACTTATATTTTTGTTCAAGTAAATTATTTTCTTATGAAAAATTGGATTTGAGTATGCTATTTTATAAATTTTCTATATGAAAAGCCAAAATTGTTTTGTGTTGTGCTATATGTGTATATGTGAAAGTGCTCTGAACACTTGGAATTCTATCAGTAGGAACGAGTCCTGAAATTTCTGATCGAGCTACGGGGTACAGTAGCAATTTTCGAACCCACTTAATGGGGTTGTAGTTATGGCCCTCCTACTAGTAATAATAGTATTTTATGAACCCACTTAACGGGGTTGTAGTTAAGGCCCTCCTAGAGGTAATAATAGTAGTGTCCGAACCCATCTAACGGGGTTATAGTTAGGGCTTGATCAAGTTGGCCAATAGAGATTTTGAATATTCACAAGAATGGATATATAAATGAATTGGTCTGATTCTGTTTTGTTATCTGTTCTGTTACTTGAAAGTGGAAAATGTTAATTTTGAAATTTCTCTATTTTTGTTAAGTGTGATTTTTATGTTATATATACATGTAACTTGCTCAAATCCAATAGAGGGTCAAGAAATTCCTTACTGGGTGGTGTGCTCATGCCACTAATAACTATTTTGCAGAGGATAGTATCGATAAGGGTGGCGAGGGACAATTTTGGGGTTGGCGATTGGATTAAAGGAGCCCCTACTTAGAGAATTTTAGTTATCGCTATTTATTTTTGTTGTTTCCTTGAATGACTATTTATTAAGACTATTGTAGATTAGTTTTTATTTATGTTTTTGAACTGGAGATGTAATAATTAGGACTATTATCTTTTTCGGCTGCGGTGTTTGACTAAGGCTTTTCAATAAATATTTTATGATTTTTAGTATGTTCTAATTTCTATGGTTCGGTATCTCTAAGTCCTTTGGATTTAGGGGCATCGCCGTGTTGCGTCTCGAATTCGGGGCGTGACATACAAAGTCCTCGACGCGGATGAGGGAATGACGTGTAGAATGAGGAGCCTATTGTACTTGATAAAATGATACTTCAAAAAATGTTTTATTACTAAAATGTAGACATGGTACTTTATGTTACTCCGCACCACTTTTTGACTTTCTTTTTTATTTTCGTTTTTTTTCTTTTCCTACTGAAAATTTTGAAGGAAAAAGGATTTATAGAAAAAACAAACAAAGAAAAGAAATATTTGAAAAAAAAATTGCAATAGTGCATGAACAAAAGTCTATTTGTCACTTGTTTTTATTTTACATTTTTATAGAACACTCAAAATTTAGGGAAAAAAAGAATTCGTGACACCAAATGAAAAACCATAATTCCTTTGCCCATTCCCAATATATTTCTTCTAATTTTCTTTTTTTTCAAATATCAATGTTATTCCCAATACTATTTTTTAATGAATATGCGGATAAAGATCAATATTATTCCCAGTACTATTTTGTAATGAATATGCCGATTTCCAAAAAATATATATTTAAGATAAAAATTAAAATAAGTACATGGAGTTACCATCTTCTTTAAAAAAAAAAATAATAATACTACATGCATAGTTGCACCCTAGCACACTTGAGGGAATTACCATCTTTTTTTGTTTTTCTAACTGTTTTCTTTCAATGTCTGACAGTATACTTCATCAAAAAACTAAAAAACAAAATGTGTGGTAGAACAAATTTACAAGTGGTGGATTTAACAAGACACAGTAATGATGGCGCATAGAACTAGAGTCAATCCTTTTTGGCTTTCCAAAGTTGTTCATAAGGAACCGTTTTTCTAGTGGATCGATGATTTTGTAATTTTCCTTTTTATTTTCGGAACAAATTTTGTAATTCTCCAACAAGATTAAATGCACCTTGCCCCTTGAGAAACAGAGGTAGTATATTACTCTACGGTCTTTACCGCCTAATTTGTTGCTTTAATTGAGTTCAACCTCTTCAACAAGGAAGATGAAATGTTAAAAATTCTTAATTCAACAGTTAAAATAAATTAAGAATAAATTTCACTTAATTAAATAGGTAATAAGTAAATTACAAATCAATTTATATGAAATAGTTCATGTTTCTTTTGATTACTAATACTGGACCAAAAATTTCAAATAATATCTTAGACCATAGCATCCCTCGTGGCTTCGGCTATCAACAATTTTGGCGGTTGTGTGTTTTAATGGTAGTCATTTTGCAAATGATTTCCAATTTTGACCATAGATTTTCTGGGGCTTGGTCGAATTTAGAGGCTTTGTCATGTACCCAACTCCATACACATAATGAAATGTGTACAAAAGTTGTTGATTCTTCCAAATATTTCACATATATTACTATCAATTTGGTTTTGGAGTAATTTTTCTTTTTATATTAACTTTTTTTAAAAATGATACCAAATATCATTAATTAAAATTTTAATAGTTATTAGTGAACACAATTAAACTTGTAAATGAAAAATAATTCCATGTGAAGATAAAACATATAAATACGTATAAAAAATTATTATTAATAATAAGTATCATTAATATTTCCATTAAAGCAATAAATATCAAAAGATTAATGTACGTCTGTAAATAAGTTTTTGCAATATCTGAAGTTGAGATGCAAATTATTCATCAAGAAAATACTCAAAATTTCAGGAGTCACTACGAATATTGTTGAATCCAATTATTATTAGTTATTACAATACTACAAAATTAAGAAGGAAAAAAAAAGATAGTGAATATATTAATAGATATTGAATTTTTTTAATAAGGTTTATTTGTATTTTTTTATAATATATCATTTATTAATTTTTTTAACAAAAAATCAGCATATTTAAATGAAAAGAAAAATACCCCAAATACACACACACACACACACTAAATAACCGTCCAGGATTGTAAATGCATTGAGTGAAATAAAAAGCAAAATTAACTGTACACATCTCATCATTTGTGTAGAGTTAAGTACATGGCAAAGTGGCTAGGATCTACTACACCAATTTTCCGAAAAGAGGCCAGATACTACGTCAGATATCAGCTTTGTCCTTGTTTTTGCTCCCCAAAAATTTTCTGTGTTCATATATTTTACAGAAAAGGTTTATTTAAGACATCAAAATTCATAAAATAACTTAAAAATCGTAAAGTGATTATTTAAGAGTGATTATTTCTTTAGTGGGATTTGGTAAAAATCGTAAATTATTAATTTGGTTTATCAACTCTGATAATATTCCAAAAATTTCAATTTTTTTGGCTTTTTATGCACTTGGTTAATAATGTTAAAACAAAAAATTACTTGCACGTATTTCTTATGATAAAAGGATCATCGATATTCAATCAAATCCTTACCCCCAAAGATGCTTAAATATTGAACAGAATACACTATGCAATACAATTAACTAGTGGAACGAGAATAAACAATATGAAAATTATATACAACAATTAGATGCAACGAGGGGAAAATTCAAAAAGCGTAACAAAAGCAGAAAAAAGGCTCTGGGAAGTGGGAACTGAAACAACATTCATGCACTCAATCTCGCTCTTAATCTTGACCGGTACACTCTATACTGAACAAAATGCACTTTTGACGAGGGTTTGGCATTCTTGTTTGTGTGATGTAATCCACCCACTTCATGGAAATGTATCAACCATTTCTCATATCACGGTCGGATGATATTTTTTAGAAGAAATCATACCTCCAGAAGGCGAAGTTTTGTCACTCATGTCCAATAAAACCACTAGGCGCATACACAAAAATGAATTTTGGCTGGTGTTCATGAGCTCCATTTAACACACTTTTCAATCAAATCATCAGTTAAAAGAGTTTTCAGGTTCAGGAGGAGTACAGAAAATGGATAAAGCCCTTCCCTGCATTTCTCATGGCCATCATCCTTTAGATATATGCTAATCTGATAGTCAGTACCGTGCTTCCACTTCAAAGCTACAGGACCTATCAGCACCTGGGATGGTTTTTCTTTACTCAATGACAATTCCAAGAGGCCTACGTTGAATTTAACCACATTAATTTTGGTTAGATCCATTGAGAATATGGGAGGTGTATTTCGAGTTTGGTAGTTGATTGTAAATTTGTTAGGACAATAGATGTGCTTTGCGGTATATCTACTATTTGATGGGGCGATGATAATGTTGCTACTTCCCGAGGATGAAAGTCTAGGGATGGCAATGGGTCCGGGTTGGACCCGAACCCGGACCCGGACCCGTCCCTAATGGGGCGGGTTTGAAGACTTCTAACCGAGTCCGGGGCGGTCCCGGGTCTTCATTTTTTGGACCCGGACCCGCCCCGATTAGTTATTTTTAGATATTTTTATATATTTTTATTTATTATTTTATGTAAATTTATATAATATACATCTATATTTCATATATAAAAGTATATATTATATAAATAGTTACTTAAAAAAATAAATATGACACTCTTGTATATAAAAATAATTATATAACATTAATAATTAAGTTATGATTTCAAAATATGTACAAATAAATATGTGATAATGATTTTTTAGTAGTGCCATTATTTTTTTCATATTTATAAAGTTGTAATAATATCAATTTTCTTAAAAAAAATATTTTTTTTATTATTTTTAAAACTTAAACCGGGTCTACCGGGTCCAACCCGGATCGGTGGGTCCACCCGAGTCCGGGGCGGGTCCGGGCCCGGGTCCAAAATTTCCCCGGCGGGGCGGGTCCCGGGTTTGGCCAAACCCGCCCCATACCCGCCCCGTTGCCATCCCTAGATGAAACCTCCAAACAATTCATGAAATGGTTCTAATAGGGTGGGAAATGAAAAATGGGTTTTGAAAAATATATTGGATAAAATAAAAATATATTTTGAACAAATTTTTATTTAAATTTTTATTTTGCCCTATTTTGGATTCAAAATTTTCCAAATACCCTAACCCTGCATTTATGAAGGTGTTAGAAAATGCCATTGAACAAGATTGGCAACCTCATTCAAACTGTTCACTTCTGACCTTGGGTAGAGTAAAACAATATTTAATTTTTTTTTTTTGGTGATCTCGGCCAACCCATTTAACTTCTTTTTAATTTTTCGTAGAGGTCACCAATCTCGGCCAACACTTAATTTGTTTTCTATTTTATTTTTGTAGAACGAGGTTAGTAATTTTTAACCAAAAATAATTTTACAACAAAGTAATTTGGTGAATTGAGTTTTTTTTGTTAACATAATTTTGTAGAGCTTATTTTTTTGTAAAATTCTTTACTGGAGAAGATCTCATTAATGGTTGATTATTGATTAGTAGTAAAATCTTTCATGTTTTGATTTTAATAAATTAGGATTAGGTTAGAAAAAGTTGACATGAGTCAATATTTAATATTTTAAGCCGCCACACTCTCATAGAGGGGTGTAGTAAAGCTCATTGACGGCGTGTCTTTTCATTTGGAAATGTGTGCATTCATTGGGGATGTCTTGTTGAAAGGGGTATAGTTCTGCAACTGATTAGGTATATTCGGGTGGAATACCAAAAACAATTCGGCTCGGTGGTTCGCAGCTCCATGTGACATGATTTTGAGGGCATCATCCTCAAACAAAGTACTCTGGTTCATCACCAGAATAGAGAATGAACGGGTCCCCTCTATGCGCATCACGTCACCACAACCCCCAAGCTCTAAGGTGATTCAGTGTCTCTTCCCGTGACTCCACCTCATCTTGAAAGGCCCGACCATCTTAAAGCGTATAAGTGTCTGGGACGGCCTTGACTTTCGGAAAGAGAATTCGAAATTGGAGCTATTCTTGTAGTATACCGCATTAATTTTGCTTGGGTCCATAGGAGACATTATAAGGTGTATGCGTAATATATGTGTGCGGCGGTTTGACTTTTGCTTGTTCTTTGTGTATACGAGGGGTATCTCACTGGAGAATTCCTGAATTTCGTAATGACTAAATAGATGTGTTAGGGTCGTGTATAAAATATACGAATATGTTTTGCCAGCAACCTGGTAATGGTACATAGTTAAAACCAATTCATTTATTTTTTGCAATCATTTTATTTTTACCAATGAAATTGATAGTCATCTCGCTGAAAAATTGCGCATTTGTATGACCAATATTGATTAGAAGTAGAAGTGAGGGAGACATCTGGAGGACTGATTTCTCCTAAAAGGAGTGTGCTAATGATGCAAAACCCAAAGGTTATGCTGATCCAAGAAATACGGCTTAGACCTCTCCCGTTTGTCTATGCTTTTTTTGTTGGTTAATGTTTTTTTTTTTGAAGTCTGTCTTCTGCTTTATAAAAATTTTAACAGCATCCCGGACTTTATTTTGAATCCAAAGATTGTTTTTAATTGAAGTTTGATTTTCTCATTTTAATATGTGAAATTTTTGGATATTTGTCATTATATGTTGTAACACCCCGCATTATTGGAAAAATATTGGTAAGTGGTATTTTTACTATGAATTGAAAGTTTGGGGACCAAATTGAAAGGTATGGAAGAGTTGATTATACTACATTTCTAATGTTAGGGGCCTAATTGGAAGAATTAGAACTTGTAGGACTTGATTTATATACTTTCGGACTAAATTGAAAAATTCTCCAAACTTTGAGGACCAAAGTGTAAGGTGGTCCAAAACCTGGGGGCTAAAGTTCAAATTCCGAAAGTCTCTCTCTATAATGAACGGATACGGACACGACATGACATGGACATGGCGACATGAAAAATCTCAAAATTTTAGGACACAACATGTCTCTAAGACGACAATTATAAATATATTATAATATAATATATATTTATAATTTACTAAGTTGATGTATGTGATAAAGAAATGGTAATATTCATCATTAAAAAAATTATCTCTTAAAATTAAATACATGATTAAAATAGAAGGAATTCATCATCATTCAAATATCTAAATACAAGTAAGTAAAAACATTAACGCAAATTATAAAATACAATTTAAAAAATTATTTATTATTTTCAATTTTCCCACTAGTTTTTTTAAAATATTAAAAACGATCACATTTGAACTTGGTAATATATCAAAAAGTTCCCAGTCGTGTCAGACACGTCCTTCTGTGCTGGATTTTTTCTTTTTTTCTTTTTAATTTTTGGACAACTTCACTATTAGAAAATTCGTATTTCGCCATGGATTTTAGCCATAGATTTTATCCAAGGCGAATCTGTGACTAATAGCCACAGATTCGCCATAGATTTTAAAATAACTAAAAAAAAAATTAGCCATAAAAAATCAGTAGCTAAATTTAGTCACAGAATATCTATGGCTATTTTTTGTGGCTAAAATTGGTACAAAATTTGGTGCCAATTTAGCCATGGATTAGCCACGGATTTGTCCGTGGCTAATCCGTGGCTATTTTAAATAATTTTCTTGCACCTCATGTGGCTTCAACTCTTAACCTCTTTGTTGAGATTAGCCACGGATTTTTCCATGGCCAATCCGTTGCTATTGCTTAAATAAATAATATTTTTCTTTTATTTATGAACTGAAAAATAAAGCCACGGATTAGTCACGATAAAATTCCGTGGCTAAATTTAGCCATGGTAAAATCCATGGCTATTCAGTTGTTTTACTATTCAATTATGTTATTTGTGTTCGATCTAATATGTTCTTAGAATACAGACGTGCTAATTTGTTTTCTTAAATATTGTATCACATATAACTAAAACTAACCCTCAAATTTACTATTATTACTCAAATAAGTCTTTTAAATTGATATATAATTAAATGATACGATTATATGCTGAAAAGTGATTCGAATGATCAATGATCGTTTCAATTATTTGACAATATTATAATGTTTCGAATTAAATCACAACTTAAGATTCATAATTATTTGTTTAGACTTTAACATTTTATTGTAATATCACAATTGGTTTATACTTTAAATATAAGTACATGTATGTATATATATTCCTGATCCAACGTTTATGATCACTTGTATATATATACACAAGTTAATTATCTGGTTTTAATAGTTTATAGTCGATCAATTGCCACAACTTATACTATATTTTTATACATAATTCAATGAAGTGTAATATTATTGATAACTTATAATATTTCAGTGTAAAATTACCAATCAATCACAGATTTTAGTATTCAACCATGGATTTTCCGAGGTAAAATATTTAGCCAGGGTCTAATCGTGGCCAGACGGTGGCTGGGCCATAGCTAATTGACTTGGATATTAGCCACAGACTTGTACCATTAGCCACGGCCTGATTGTGGCTAATAGCCACGAACTATCTGTAGCTACGTGCTAGACACGGCTAGCCCGTGGAATTAAATTTTTTTTTTCTTGAATCTGATATAGTTCGAACTCTTGACCTCTTGGTTGAGGTCGGAATATCAAACAACTACACTTCTTTAATTTTTTGCTTAACAATTAGTTTTTGTTGTACTTAACTAATATAAATTATACGAAATTCTAAATATGAATTATCTAAATAAATTTTTGTGATAATTTTGTTTTTGTTATTAATTTATTAAATATTTTTTATAATTAACAAATTACTAGTTCAATCACTAAATACTTTTCAATATTAAAAATATGATTAGGAAAAAAAGTAAAGGACTGGACCATGACATGTAACATGATATATATTGAATTTTTAAAATATTTGAAGGCCACAACCTTAATAAGATGTCCTATTCCAGATGGTATTTTATCTTTCATTTTATAATACACATTTATGCTATACAACTATGTGTTTAAAATTATCTTCTTAATTATACACTTGATTTAAAATCTTTACAGTTGATGTATATTCAAGCAAGGAAGAAGAAAATGAAACACGTATCTGGAATATAAGATTAAATGTGGTTACAACCCCTCTGATGGTCCTGATATTACTTGTCAAAATAAATGATTTCATTATATTATGAAAGTTATCCACACAATATAAAGTTAGAACTATACTTGATTGGGCTTATAAACTAAAAGAATAGATCGAGTTTGATTTAACTAGTCAAAAATCATTTGATATAACTTGTCAAAACTTAATTTAAATAACTAATTCAATAAAATAAATTCAAATATTTGATTTATATATTGAAATTGATTTATTGTTCATTTTACTCAATAGGAAAATAAAATTAGTATTTGATTTATTCTATTTTTTTTAGCCATGGATTTTCTGAAGCTAATAGCCACGACTTTTTTTTAAAAAAAAAATTAATTTTTTTGGCCCCAGCTAATTTTAGATCAGAATATCTGTGGCTATTAGCACTGGATTTTTCTAGTCTAATCTATGGCTAATGCGATTTGTGGCTATTTCTCTGTGGCTAAATTTAGCCACGGAATTTCTGAAGCTAATAGCCACGACTTTTTTTTAAAAAAAAAATTAATTTTTTTGGCCCCAGCTAATTTTAGATCAGAATATCTGTGGCTATTAGCACTGGATTTTTCTAGTCTAATCTATGGCTAATGCGATTTGTGGCTATTTCTCTGTGGCTAAATTTAGCCACGGAATAAATCCACGGCTACAACCAAGTTTTCTAGTAGTATTTTTTGCCTCGTCGGACACGTGTTGGGGTCGTGTCGGAGCCGTGTCCATGTTTGACACTGCACGAGATTGCTTTTTGAAGTATCCATGCATTATAGGTCTCTCTTTTTCATCATCATCTTCTTCTTCTAAAGTTTTACGTGTACACACACATACACAATACATGCATACAATATATACATGTATAAATACATAAATCTTATTTTTCTCACATCTCTCTCATTTCTTGGCCAAATTGAGCGTGTGAGTAGTGCAAATTGATCTGCTCGACAAGAGGAACACAACGGTGGTGGTATTATTATGTTTTGTCAATCGGAGAAATAGTAACAATGACAGGAATGTGGCAAAGGAGATGGGTCTCCACCTCCGGCGATGTTTTCTGAGGATTTCTTGTTGGCTCTTGATGATTTTGATATGGTAAAGCTATTGGTAGCTTCAATTTTTTGAAATAATAGGTGGAGGAGGTTGAATTTCTAATGAAATGGCGGTGACGCGAAATAAAGTTTTTGGACGGTATTTCATGAATTAAATCCACACGGCTAGGGATTTCGTAAAATTGATTAAGGCTTTTGAGTCAATTGGTGTTCTTAGTGAATTTTCCAATGATGGTCCGGTGGTGGTCCAGTGGCAGCCCTGCGGTACTTTGGCGGGTTTTGGGCAAAACGTGCCTCTTGGCTCGTTCATTCTGAATTTTTGGGTATTGAGTTTATTTGTATTTGAATTAAGTTGATTTTGATTGAAAGTTGAATTATCCAATCGAATTGGAATATTTAATTTGGGTATTTGGACTTTAGAATTTTAGAGATGGAATAACAATATTTAAGTAATAACGGTATATTGAGATTTACACAATGGATTTGAGACTTGACAATTGGACATTTTGGATATTGAGGGTTTAATGATATTTTATAGAATATTTTGAAATAGAATGAATGATATAGAATTGAGATAGTACTATGAATTGGTACAGCTATATATGTTGTGCTAATTTAAGTATTATATGATGATATAGGTAACGAAACTCAAGAGTGCCGTGCATAATAGATAAACCAACTGAGCTTGGATAACAGGAGAGTATCGCAATTCAACTGTATATTCTTTTCAGTAATTGTTATACGTAATATTGCATTTTAATAGTTTTTAAATAAAATAATTATGTTACAATTCAACTTTATCAAGAGTTCATGTTATATCATTTTTGTCATTTTGATCGAGTTACGCATCGTTTATATGTCATCATTATTTATGATTGAAGTGTTACTAATTTTGGCTGGGTGTAGTACTTAATCTCACCTGTGCATAAAAGCTATTGTTTGAGAAAGTGATTGAATTGATCATGCTTGAGCTTGATTGTTGGGCCCATTTTAGACTTGAGTGTGACATAAATTATTAGAGCGGCGTTGGGCTTGTCGAATCATTTGTGCTCCTCAAGTGTCTATTCCCTATAAACGCATGACATCAAAGCCGTCATGGTGAGATGGGGTCGTAGGATCGACATGTTCCCGAGCATGTCTCTTGTTTGGCAAGGTCGCACCTTGTCCGGAGTGATAAGGCTTGTTATTGTTTGGGTGATATAAGGTTGACGGCATCAACAAACATCAATTGTATCCTACTCTGTTTACCGCTTTCATATCATTGATTTTAAAATGTATTGACTATTTATTTGTTATATTCAAAAGAGTTCGCACTCACGTACTTGATGATATCGCGAAGCATTTTAGTGACCTTTTAAAGTCTTCCTCTGTAGGTTCTTGAAATGAGTGATACTCACTGAGAAAGTTTGATTTTGAGAAAGTGGACCAGCGTGAAGCATATCTAATTGTTATCCAAGAGAGTGAAGCTCACAATCAGGGAGCTATACCAAGCCCTATACGTCGATTAAGTCTGCTATTAGAATGTATTTTAAGAAATGATTTTTTTGTAGAGTTTCTTGTTTAGGAGCATAGTTATATTGGAATTTTCTTATTAATTTGGTTTTGAAATATGATTGGATATTATGGGCGTTAAATGTCGTCCGTACCCTAACCTGACATTTTGCTTCTCCGATTAGCGTCCATTCACTACTAGAAAGCGCGGTTTTGGCCACGAATTTTTAGCCACGGATGAAATCGGTTGCCAATAGCGACGAAAATGGCCACGGATTTAAAAAAAAAACAAAAATATATGGCCACGAATTTATCCGTGGCCAAATATCCACAATTCCGTGGCTATTTCAATTTATTTAAAAGAAAAACATAAATAAATAAATTTATTTTTTAAAAAAAAAAATTGGACTTGGCCACGGATTTATCCGTGGCCAATAAATAAACAAATTTATTTATTTTTTAAATTTGGACTTGGCCACGGATTTATCCGTTGCCAATAAATTAATTTATTTATTTTTTAAAATTTGGACTTGGCCACGGATAAAATTTGGACTTGGCCACGGATGAATCCGTGGCCAATAAATAAATTAATTTTTTTTTAAATTTGGACTTGGCCACGGATTCATCCGGGGCCAATAAATAAATTTAAATTTTTTTTTTAAATATGGACTTGGCCACTGATTTATCCGTGACCAATAAATAAATTAATTTTTTTTTAAAAAATTTGGACTTGTCCACGGATTTATCGATGGCCAATAAATAAATTTAATTTTTTTTTAAATTTGGACTTGGCCACGGATTTATCCGTGGCCAATAAATAAATTTAATTTTTTTTTAAATTTAGACTTGGCAACGGATTTATCCGTGGCCAATAAATAATTTTAATTTTTTTATATTTTAAATGACTCGCTTAAATCGCCCGATCTGACATTACGGGGCACCAAAAGGTTCGAGTCATTTCAAAATCATATTATTTTCATCGCGGTTATTGTATTTTCCCATCTTATGCGCTTAAAATTATAGTTTGCTTAGAGAGAATACATTTTTCCCCTTTCGGTAACATATACGAATGACTTCGTAATCCGGTGTCAATGTATACTAACATCAGTTAACTTGTATAGGAATTATCAAAAAAATGGACTTGCAAGCAGATTGATTAGTGTTGAAGTTGTATTGCTAGAATCGTATGGTTCCGTCTAACCTAATTAACAAAAATGCACGATTCGACAAAAGTCAACATGAAGTTTTGACCATTGGCCACGGATAAATCCGTGGCCAATAAATAAATTTAAATTTTTTTTTAAAAATTTGGACTTAGCCACGGATTTATCCGTGGCCAATAAATAAATTTAATTTTTTTTTTAAATTTGGACTTGGCCACGGATTTATCCGTGGCCAATAAATAAATTTAATTTTTTTTAAATTTGGACTTGGCCACGGATTTATCCGTGGCCAATAAATAAATTTAAATTTTTTTTAAAAAAATTTGGACTTGGCCACGGATCCGTGGCCAATAAATAATTTTAATTTTTTTTATTTTAAATGACTCGCTTAAATCGCCCGATCTGACATTACGGAGCACCAAAAGGTTCGAGTCATTTCAAAATCATATTATTTTCATCGCGGTTATTATATTTTCCCATCTTATGCGTTGAAAATTATAGTTTGCTTAGAAAGAATACATTTTTCCCCTTTCGGTAACATATACAAATGACTTCGTAATCTGGTGTCAATGTATACTAACATCAGTTAACTTGTATAGGAATTATCAAAAAAATGGACTTGCAAGCAGATTGATTAGTGTTGAAATTGTATTGCTAGAATCGTATGGTTCCGTCTAACCTAATTAACAAAAACGCACGATTCGACAAAAATCAACATGAAGTTTTGACCATTGGCCACGGATTTATCCGTGATCAATAAATAAATTTAAATTTTTTTTGAAAATTTGGACTTAGCCACGGATTTATCGGTGGCCAATATATGAATTAAATTTTTTTTTTTTTGAATTTGGACTTAGCCACGGATTTATCCGTGGCCAATAAATAAATTTAATTTTTTTTTAAAAATTTGGACTTGGCCACGGATTTATCCGTGGCCAATAAATAAATTAATTTTTTTTTAAATTTGGACTTTCCCACGGATTTATCCGTGGCCAATAAATAAATTAAATTTGTTTTTTAAAAAATTTGGACTTGGCCACGGATTTATCCGTCGCCAATAAATAAATTAAATTTTTTTTTTAAATTTGAACTTGGCCACGGATTTATCCGTGGCCAATAAATAAATTTAAATTTTTTTTTTAAATTTGAACTTGGCCACGGATTTATCCGTGGCCAATAAATAAATTTAAATTTTTTTTAAATTTGGACTTGACCACGGATAAATCCGTGGCCAATAAATAAATTAAAATTTTTTTAAAAAAAATTTGGACTTGGCCACGGATTTGTCCGTGGCCAATAAATAATTTTAATTTTTTTTATTTTAAATGACTCGCTTAAATCGCCCGATCTGACATTACGGGGCACCAAAAGGTTTGAGTCATTTCAAAATCATATTATTTTCATCGCGGTTATTATATTTTCCCATCTTATGCGTTGAAAATTATAGTTTGCTTAGAGAGATTACATTTTTCCTCTTTCGGTGACATATACGAATGACTTCGTAATCCGGTGTCAATGTGTACTAACATCAGTTAAGTTTTATAGGAATTATCAAAAAAATGGACTTGCAAGCAGATTGATTAGTGTTGAAGTTGTATTGCTGCAATCGTATGGTTCCGTCTAACCTAATTAACAAAAACGCACGATTCGACAAAAGTCAACATGAAGTTTTGACCATTGGCCACGGATTTATCCGTGGCCAATAAATAAATTTAATTTTTTTTTTAAAAGTTTGGACTTAGCCACGGATTTATCCGTGGCCAATAAATAAATTTAAATTTTTTTTAAATTTGGACTTTGCCACAGATTTATCTGTGGCCAATAAATAATTTTACTTTTTTTATATTTTAAATGACTCAAGAGTTTCTAGATATAATTTTAATTTTTTTTTTATTATTACTCTTCTTTTAGTTTCTAGATATATGATTCAAGTGTTTGCCGAAAAAATATTATTTAGAAAAGAATATATTATCATGTTGTACCGAGAGTTGAATTAATGTGCTTAGTTCAATAAACTATTTTATTTAATTTATTACTTTACTAATGTTCATAAAGTATATGGAATAATCTTTCTTTTAATAAAAACTATATTCTTCTGTATACTATCATGCGGAACTTATCTATTTAATCTTTACATACCATAATTTATAATTAATTTAATTTGATTATTTGAGAGCTATCTGGTAAATAATATCATTTTATTGTCTAATTTGTTCCTAATATAATTTTGATTGTCTAATTTTCATTGTGTATGCATAATTGGTGACTTAATATTATCGATTTTATCGCTATCCCTCTCAAAACGATAGAGCTAAATATTTGAGTTTCTTTAGTCTTTGTATTTTATTAACCTATATATTGAATGCTTTTGTTTTTCTAATGTTGCTAGAGTTTCATAAAATCGTACATTTGATGCATATATTTCTCTTATTAGTGACTCTATATTGAAAATCTAATTTCCAATTCTAAATTTATGAAAATAATTCTTTAAATTTCCAATATTGTTCCATGTAAAACGTAATTTGATCCAATATTTATGCATGTATTTCATTTGATGCTTTCATTTAAATTTATTATTGCAATTCATCTAGCTTTTCTTTTTTCTTATCTAATTTTAAAAAAAAATAATTTTATAATATAATTTTCAGTAATTTTCTTCCCAAATACTACAAAAAAAAGTAAATTAGTGATATTATTACAAATAATAATAATAATAATAATAATAATAATAATAATAATAATAATAATAAATTTGTCACTAATTAGATATATTTAATGGTAAAAAAAATATTAGATTGAGTCAAAATTCTTGCATTGACTTCTTAAATTAAGCCAAAATAATCGATAAAAAATTTCAAATTTTTATAAGGTCAAAGTTATAATTTTTTTTTTAATTTTGATTTTGTATCCCAAAATTATATGTGGATAAAAGTAAAATTAGAAAGAATTATAATTTGCACGATTTAATATTTCCTAATTAAATCATAATAAGTATGAATTAATAAAATATATTCACATATAGATATAAATTAGTAAAATTTGATAACAAAACTCAATATATAAATGTATATAAATATTCTTGGCATGCCTTCTTAAACAAGAAGTTAATCATAGCCTAGCGGTAATGCGCTTGGTAATATACCAAGAGGTCTCGAGTTTGAGTCCCACTGGTAACGTGAAATTTGAGTAATTGAAATGGGCACGCCGAGTTGGGCCGGTTCGCACCGCTGGGCTGGTAGGCGTGTGGATGGGCCTGGTTGTGCTAGGTCCAATTTTCTTTTTTTTTTTTTAATACTTTTTTTTTAGCCAGGGATTTATCCGTGGCTAGATTTAATTTTTTTAAAATATTTTTTTTAATCTTATCCATGGCTAAATGAAAAATTAAAAAAAAATAATTAATAGTAGCCACGGATAAATCCGTGGCTAAATGTAAATTTTTTTAAAAAAGAAAAAGGTTGGCCACGGAAATATCCGTAGCCAAATTTATCATTTTTTTAAATTTTTTATTTTTGGCCACGGATTTAGCCACGGATAGATCCGTGGCTAGATTTAATTTTTTTTAAAAAAATTTATTTTTGGCCACGGTTAAATCCGTGGCTAAATTGAAAAAATCCGTGGCCAGTGTCCGTGGCCTTGTTTAGCAACGCCAATTTTAGCCACGGAATTTTTCCGTGGCCATTTGTTTTGGCCACGGATTTTTTGCCAAAATCCGTAGCTAAATCCGTGGCCAAATCCTTGTTTTCTAGTAGTGATTTCTGTACAAAATTTAAAATAAAAAATGTACAATTTATTAATTTTAGGGATTTTATGTGTATAATATACACAAATATCAAACACTGGAAATTGAAATTGTTATGTATATAATTTTAATTAATTTCTATTGTAAAAAATAATTTGATAAAAATAAACGAACTCTCATATCATAAATCGAGAGATGAATATAATATAGAATATTGGATTTTTGGTATGAATTTTGTCCAATCCTTCAGTTTTCTAGCCCTCCCCGGTTTTTCTTCTGTTTTGATTATATTTGTTATGACAAAACCCCTTATCAACTACACCATCGATTTCAGCCCTCGAGTACGTAATGGGTTTAACCTTGAAGAAATGAGTCCTCAAGCCAATCCCTCATGACCGTGTGGGGGTTATTGAGATTATTCCTAGATATTTTGTACAATTTATATATTTTCTTATTATATTTGTTGTAATTAAGTGTTAGGTGGTTCTAGAACATACAAATAAACTTTTTTAAAAAATCTTGTCAATACATTCACAAGCTTCATTTGTTTTTCCTTTTAATTTTGTACATTAATCTTTTAATATTTTTTGCTAAATGAAATGTTTACTTTTTTTATTAGTAATAATTTTTTTTATAGGTATTGATATGTTTTATTGTACATCGAATTATTCTTCATTTACAAGTTTAATTATAAATTTGATATGTATCTTATCGGGGGAGATTCATCGCATATGTGAAAAAAATTGAAGAAATATTTGACAATTAAGTGTTTGAATTTCACGCGTGGTAAAATAGAAATGAGACCACTATCCCCTCAGTTGCCCAATCCTTTAGTTTTCCATTAACCTCAGCTTCCTTCCCCGGTTGTCCTCGGTTTACCACTCCTGGGCTGAGTTTGGTTATTGAGAGATTCATTAGGAAATTTGTATATTTAATATATTTTGATTATATTTGTTATAATTAAGTAGAGGTAATTCACTACTAAAATATTTTGTTTTAATTTAAATATACTTATAATTCAATTGATCCAATTCAATTAATCATATCAATTGTATTCATGAGCTCAATTGATCGGGTTGGTGGTCATAATCCCCAATCCAATGAATTTAATTAACTTTAACCTCCAATTGGTGAAGAAGTTTGGTGCAATCCCCAACTAAATAGATGCAACTGGGCAAAATTCTGGACTCATTTAATGGAATAGGGAACTATCCCAACCCAATTGATCGAATAATAAAGCAATCTCGGGCTTCATTATTTCGATCGGGCATAGTCCCCAGTAAAAATTATCTAATTCGTCATAATCCCTAGCTTAATCGATCAAGTATGGCATAATAACCAACTTCAATTGACCATAATGATCATAATGTCCAAGTCAAGTAATCATATTGACTCTATTGCAAAGCTCAATTAATTGGATTGGCGGTCACAATCCCAAATGCAATTGATTAGGAGACTCGGGCACAGAGCTCGATCTCAAGAGCAAAGCTCGAGCTCGTGCGGACATTCTAAGCTCGACCTCGAGCTCACTTACTCATTTATTGATTATTCCATGTTCGTTAATGAAGATTATTAGCAAATCTCAACCCGTATTGGATTATGGGATCACGACTAATATAAGTTAATGAAGATTCATTCATCATTATTTTTTGTCAAACCTATGACCAATTAAACTTATGTAATTGTATTCCAAAATTCAAATTGGAGATGGGCCTACAATCAAACTCCTTTTTTTCGACCGAAGACTTAAGTTGTGTTAGAAACTCAGCCCATGGGAGCTACATTATTTTCAGTCAAAAAAGTCGGGAGAACAACTCATGGTTAACCCAAAATTGCTTGGATCATCTGTCCGGGGGTTCAACCAGAATCTCCCTCTTTTGTTTGTTTTTCACAATTTTTTTTTGTGTCCAAAATCATATAAAATTTTTGAATCCATCAAAGATTCTTTATTTTATTTAATTGCATATCAAATACAATGATTTTCAAGGGTCGAAACAGTGATATAAGCTAAACATGAAATTGAATGAGATGGTAACCTCACTAAGGAAAGAGACCCTGTGGATAATGCCAACTTGATAGAATAATGCTTTGCTTTCTTGTTCCTATACCACCACAACATCCTTGAATTTAGAATATATTTTGATTCCAGTGCCATAATGGGAGATCATGTCTGATCCAATTTGGAATTACAACTTGATGCTTATAGTAGATGTTAAAGACATATTTGATTTACAAGGTTACTGTATAGCATGTTCAACAGGTGCTCATTGAACTTACAAGGTTGTTATTGTGACCACTAAAGCTTGACGTAGTGCACCGATTTAGACTACACAATTTATCTAATGCGGTGTAAAATCGTTTAGTTAAAATGAAATTTGAAAAAAAACATGGTTAATATGGATATCGATGTAAAGTTCGTGAGGAGATCAGAAATACAGGATGAATGTTTCTTCATAAAATGGTATCGATTGGCCAGAATCCACCGTTACAATAGTTAGGTTTAGGGTTATGGAAAAGAGAATGGAGAATCTTGGGGTTCGAGTTGCAGAAGGGTATTAAAGACAATGGGGAAAAATTATAAGGGTAAGTTCGACAAATCAAACAAAGGTGAAACCGACTCAACTAAAATGAACATAGAAGTACAACTCATACCAGGCCAAGCACGCCTCGTGCCTCTTTGACCAGATTTCGCAGGCTAAGATCTGTAACCAAAATCAATCTATGGCATCGATTGGGTGTCTCACCAAAAGGTAGGTACGAGGGATATCTCAATGGAGAATCCCCATACTTTCCAAGGGATGAAGTGAATTTCCAAAATAGACCAATTAATTATAATAATAAGCACCAAATAAACCCAAAAAAGAAAAAAAAGAAGCAAACTATAATAAATTGGTCAATCTTTTAAGATGTTTTATTTAAAATATAGAATGTTAAATGGAGGTTGAAAAAAATAGGATATAGTTAAGATAATTGATCTTATTAATGTTGTATTATTTCATATTATATTTAGTTAATGTGCTCAATGTTTTTTTGGATTTAGTTTGGAAGAAATTCTCATATTATGGTATTTGAAGCTCTTCTATTGAGAATCATTTATCAAAGTTACAGAGAATTTCAAATGAAAAGAAAGAACTAATGAATAATAATTTTTCAAATTTTTTATAATTATAATTTGTTGTTAATTATCTAACTAAATAGGATTATATATTCTATATGATAACATTTTCTACTAGTATTAAGCAACATTAAAATTTTAAAATATAAATGGTTTAATCTAATTTTCTTTTTCAAATATATAGAAAAGATAGGCAAAATTAAAAATAAATAAATTATAAATTCTTAATTTGAGGGTGCAAAACGTATATACTCATAGCTTTGGGTGGATAAAAACACTGTAATTGTCAAACTACTTTTGTTTTTACATTTTGATTACTTTTTTTTTTGTTACACTATTATAGAAATTATATGAAGTTTGCACATTGATCCTCAAAGTCACATTCCACTCAGAGAAATTGTTAAATCGCTCCCTTGCCACTATCAGAAAGGTTCCTCCACTTCACAATTAATCACCCAGCTACTGCCAAAAAAAAGGCTCAAAATAATTTAAAATTTTAAAAATCCATTACTGATCAATTTTACATTTAAAACCTCCTTGTTGCCACTTGTCACTTTCCGACAATATTTTTTGGCCAGAAAGTGACTATAGGAGACAAAATGCAATTTCTTATAGATTAAATGATAAAGTTTAATGAAAGATATCTAACCATCAAAATATAAAAATAATAATAATTAGAAGTCTAATGGCATGATTGGTATGCAGGAAACAATTTAGGTATGAATGAGATGAAAATTAGAAAGGAATAATATTAATATAATATTCTCATACTTGGTATGCTCAAAGAATAAAGAAAGGAGTGAATTATTTTAATCCATGTTATTCATATATTTGGTAATTAATTATTAATGAATCAAAGGACTAAAAATAAATCAAGTGTATGAACTTCAATTCACAAATTTGGAGGTGCAACATTTCCCATTTAAGATCGTGAACGACCATTTTTTCCCCCTTTTTCTATTATTTACAATTATCATTCACGCATCGTAATATAAACTAACTAAAATTATATGTATGCATATTTTCTTTATGAAAATGGTTTAAGAGAGGTCAGGTAAATATATGAACTTATATATATAGTGATTTTATGTTTTAACCATATGTAAGTTGAGTGAGCACCTTCAATTCAAGAGTTACAATCCTTAAACTTGAAGAGGCCCACGGTGAGCGCAGTGAAGTTGGGATATGCTCAAGAATCCAGCTGCCCCAAGATGATCTACGAATTGTGTATAGAAGATGATGAAGATGAATGGTTTCTTGGAGGAGAAGAATATCCTTTTGAAGAATAGAAACTTAGTAGGTCCCAAAATGGAACATTTTACTATTCATATTTTTGGTTATTTGTATGACACTTAATATAATCTTGTTCTGTGTTATACCCTAATTTTAAGGGGTTAGGATTATTAGTTTGTTGTGTAATATAAGTGGACTTTTAAATTATATATTGGATCTTTACTTATAATGGGCTTTATTTAGTTCTTTAATTATTATATTGATGAGCGTTTGGGTTTTGTATGATGATGGCCCCTGTCAACGTTGTAGTGGGTCATGTACTTTGAAGTGGTCTTGGGGCTTGGCCCGTATCAGAATGAATTAATGGATAAAGAAACAAAATCTCACCAAATTTATTTATTTAAGAATAAAATAGAAATAGAGAGTGGGGAGAGAGGAGCAAAAAGATTGGGTTGGTTATAGGCTTTAACCGGATGAGGTATTGGGCGTCATTGTCTTTTCAAAAAAAATGGGAACTTCCTGCAAAAGCATGTTCTTTGCGTAGAATGAATTAATGGATAAAGTAACAAAATCTCACCAAATTTATTTATTTAAGAATAAAATAGAAATAGAGAGAGAGAGAGAGAGAGAGAGAGAGAGAGATAAAAAGATTGGGTTATTCTATCAGACAACTGCAAGGCGATCCTAGCAAGCTTAGGCTAGTTGAGAATGATCCTCTAGTGCGCCAACAGCTTAGGGGTTTGAATTGTGACCCTCTTAATCACGCTCTGGTTGAGCAGCCATGAATCATCCACCAGACTTGGTTTCCTGTCTCCTTAGAACTCAAGGACATAGATGTACGAGCTTATAGAACTGATCTTGTTCAAGTAAAGTTGTGTCTTTTACTCTTGGGCCAATAACAAAAATAGTTGATAGTTTTGCCATATATTCTTGATGTGGGATATAAAATGTAAAAACACAAACACACTGTAGCTTTACTATACAATCCCAGTATACCATTTATTTAAGAGAGTTTTGTGGGAAAACTCCTGAAGATACCTTCTTGAATCTTCAATATTCCTTCTCTTCGTTTCAATGGGTTCCCTCTTGATCACTTTCGTTATCTATCTTCTTTGTCAATTCATGTTTTAGGATCACCCCATGGCTTATGTTTGCGATTATTCAGACCCCATATGTGTTTGTGTCTATTGAACTCGTTAAAAAACTGCATGAACCTATTATCAACTTGCCTCAAATTCATTTCCAACTAAACCTATTTAGAACCCATTTAAAATCCAACCCATTTTCAACCCGATCCAATAGAACCCAACCCAAATCCGACCCAACCCGTCCATTTGACACTTCTACTCAAAAGTCAAAATATGCTTTTTATAATCATATACCTATAACATTTATATTTTCCTTCGATCTATTTCTCTTGCAGTGCTGTCGGGGCTGAAACATCGATCATGTAGCGAAAATATAAAAATTTAACACATAACTATTATGTAAAAAGGCATCCCACTGCTATCGCGATGCAAATTTTATGCAAACAACAAATACGTTTATTAAAGTTCAAACAAAATTATACCTTATTAGCCTTCCATTTGATGGCATCCTTGGATTCCCGAATTGATCCCATCCACAAATCTGAACATATCCACAAGAATAAGAGCTCCAGTGTTCTCCCCTGAAAGATAGTCCACACGAACAGATCTATTCGGGTTCTTGATTCTATGTTGGAATCAAATTGTAAACCATATAGGTGTATATGAAACTATATGTAGTCCAACTTTTAGAATAATTTCTAAACTCTTTTAGCAATAAACTGAGAAGTGTGGAGTTATTTTCTAATTGTATCTTAATTCTATGATCATCAATTAATGAAGAACTAAAAACTTATAAATGAATCAAGAATGGGGAAGACAAACGTATCATGATTGTCACATCATCATTTATGTGTGATCCCACCATTTTTATTTAGTAGAGAATCACTCACGAGAGACATAACTCCTTTTTCGAAACAAATATTTTACTTCAATGGATCATAAAGATAATATATAATAGAAATTAAGATATCCCACAAATTGGTCACAAGACGGATCCTGCATCCAACTTGACTCACACTAACTTCTCAAAGTAAGTGAAAACTTTAAATCTTCAAGCAAGATTATAAAGGTGACCTTTTACTGTCACATCTGTGTGACCATTTGGATATTTCCTTGATAGGTACTACTCTTATTATCCTTGCAATGGATTCTTAAGGTGTTAACCTTAGAAAGATAGAGGAACAACTGTGGAACTCTTTAAGGAGTGAACCATATTTCTATAGTGTTTTCTTAATAGAGCTCATTGTAAGAGAAACCAATTCTATTTAAGGTGACCTTGGAATTCATTCTTGTTGAATTATTTGAACAATTCAAAAATAACCTCAGTCTTTGTGCCTCATTAACTACAAGCTCGTTATGACCTAGGTCATTGCTATAAATAATAAAATATTGGCACTTATCGTGCACACTAACATTTTAGTGAGCTTGTAACATTATTATAGATCATAATGGATGCTTTGGTATTTTGACTTTAGACAATTATTCCTTGGGATAGGAGATAGAAGTAGTCATATCCTCTAGATCCATTTTAAAAGATAGATCCTAACAAATTCAGCTTGTGTATTCCATTCGTCGGAATTATGTATAAGCCAAAAAGTTTTAAATCAACCGAGGGTTGATCATCTTATTTGTGTTTGTTTTCTTATTGAACTTTCAGGACAATATATTGGAGATCAAGTTACACAAAGTCCACTTAGTAATATTTCATTCGATTACTCAAAGTAATCTAGGAACGTTGTGGGATGTTTATTTAACTTTTATCCTAATATAGTCCTGAGGTACTTAGTGATTTTGTCCTTTTATCCATTGAAGTAACCATTGCTTCTTAGCTTTAGTACGTACTCTCCATCACTTAGTGTATCCGTTCTTATCATCACTTGCAACCATTTGCGTATGAGATATACAACTGCAGTTAATCTTAAGATTAATTTCTTACAACTTTCTTGGTTGTTTTATGTAACAATTTGCATAGATATTCACTATAGCCAAAAATTAATACCCCAGTGACGAGATTAACTCATTGCTCGTCTTTTTGTCATCTTTGCAACATATTGCTATGATGAGCATTGTAGTGGCTATCTTATACTCAAGAAGTAATATTAATCAAAAAGATTAACTTCAACAAGAATTTTCTTTTGTAGAGAAGTGCAAGATTCTGCTTGCGGTTTCTTTATCCAATGCCTATACCTTTTACAATACAAAACACATCTTGTGCTCGATGGGCCTACTTTTGACCATTTAGTAGTCCAATAGTTTCATGCCTTTATAGGAACCTTTCCCATTTGGTTGTAAGACTTCAAAATTTATAAAGGGAATTAGTCATTTTTAGCAAGTTTCAAGACGTTCTTGAAATCCTATTGCCATGAGCACGATTGGAACTAGTCGATTCTAGTTTAGAGGTTAGATTATTAGTGGATCAATAAATATTTACAAAGTAACAATATTTGCAAATACAAGCAGAAAAATAAGCATACATTTAATTAATAATATTGTAAATATGATGTGGTCTTTTATCATAAGTTACCTCCCACTATTTTATCAAGATCCTATGACCTTCACATAGGAATTCGAAGAAAAATAAAATTTTCTCTAGTAGGTATCAAGATCCCAAAGTGTTGTACTTGGACCCACGACTCGTGAGACATCCAATCACGACCTTCAAGTAGGCAACCACCTTGCCAATTACATATGCATGCAACTCTCGATTTATTTTGCCTCAGTTTTCACATGGACCCACGACTCGTGAGACATCCATGCTACTAGATGTTAAGTTGAACCCATCAATTCAATTTCTTATTACCTTTATTATGGTCATGCCATGACTCGTGAGACCATGTCGTAACCAAGATAGCAAAAACACATATCTCTATAGTTAAATATCAATCTCAGCTTTTCACGATTACTGCATTCCATGACTAGTGAGACAATGAAATAACCGAGATAGCAATCACAAATAGATACCTATTGATGGAAGGCATGGACCATTGAAATGCCATTCAATGTTTGCCCATTTTGACCTAATATTAAATTAGAACGCGAACTATTCAAGTAAGGGTAAATTACTCAGGTATCTTTGCAAGACCTCATCCAATCCACATTTATTATATTATTTAGGTTATCTATCCTATGCATGCATCAATATATGTCATAAAATACACAACATAAAGCATAATAAATATAACCTAGCTTGCTCCTAATCTCGAATGACCAAAAGCGATGTCCTAAGCGGTCCATGAGAGCCAATCATAGACCTAAGGTCAATCTAGGGTGTGCAATCAAATAATAACAAACATAAATCCCGATATATTACATTGAATGTATCCCATACATTTATGGGCCTTGAATGCTTCTTGCTCCTGGCCTTCTTGAAAAATCCATCGCCTATGAACTATCCTCACCTCCTAAGTATCCTACTCTTATTATATCTCTAAAGTAAGAAACTTTGAATAAATTCAAGGCAAGTACATTTCAAGGGAATAAGGATTTTTTACATCAAGAATAATAGAGAGAAAAGTAAGAGACATGCATGCCTCGTTAAAACCAATCACATCACAAATTAATTAACCATAAATAAAAGGTCTACGCTCATTTGATCATCCTATTCATCACATGAACAAAAATAGAAGAAAAAAAATTAAATTTACCTATAATTTAAATATTCGTGTATTTATCTAATAAATACAAATCTTGAATTCTCTAATTCAAGATTCTAAATAAATTTTAATTTTAAAATCAATTGAAATCTAATTTCAATCTACTGCAAAATTAAAATCAATTCATTTTTGGGATTCTCTAATCCAATAACAATTTGGATTAATTGATTTAAAATTTACTGAGAATTAACAATCCTAGTTTTAATTTAAATCTTTAATCTTTATTCAATTGAAATTCTCTAATTCCAATTAGCATTCCTTAATCCAATTCCAATTATGATTCTAAATCCTAATTTGATTTGGTTTTCCCTAATTCTTATTTAATTAGGATTCCCTAATCCCAATTGAATATGAGCTTCAAATTCAAGTTTGATTAGGATTCCTTATCCCAATCTAATTCGAGTTCACAAATCCAATTTCAACTAGAACTCTCTTATCCTAATTTACGTTGGAATTCACTAATTCCATTTGAATTTGAATTTTCTAATTCCAATCTAAACCGGAATTCAAAAATCCTAATTTAGTTGGAATACCAAATTGCAAATTCCAAGATAATTACATGTAAACTTTCAAATTGAATCTCAAGTTGGATCAAGAATTCAAATTTTCAATGAAAAACATTCCGTTTTAAATTTTAATTTTAGTTTCAATTTAAAAACAATTAAACAATGTAATTGAAACAAAAATAAATGAGAAAATCCAATATTTTCTTCTTTACTTTTGTTTTCTATTGTTCTTATTTTTCAAATAATTTCAATTACATAAAATAGAAACGAAGCATGACAAAATATTTTTCAGTCGAAATTAAAACACAATCCAACAAACTCAAAATGAAAGTGATTAAATAATTTAATCTTAAACACACAATTTATATGAACGAACCTCTATTCAATTCAAGTAATAAAACAATAAACATGTTCAAGTTACATAATTGGGTTTGATTCCACTATTAGTTTCGCATAGGCCCTGGGATGCTCACATAGTGGAAATATAAGAATTTAACACACAACCATTATGTAAAAACTCATTCCGTTGCTATTGTGACGTGGATCTTATGCAAACAACAAACATGGTTACTAAAATTCAAACGAAATTATACCTTTTAAGCCTTCCGTTTGATGTAGGAAATTGTCGTATTCAATTACGAATCATACTTGGATTCCTGACTTGATAGCATCCATGAACCTAAACATATCCATGCGAATAGGAGCCCAAGCATTCTTCCTCTAAAGATAGTCCACACAAACGGATCTCCTCGGGTTCCTGATTCTATGTTGGAATCAAATTGAAAATCATATAGGTGTATATGAAACTATATGTATTCTAACTTTTAGAACAGTTCATAAACTCTTTTATCAATAAATTGAGAAGGGTGGATTTATTTTCTAATTGTATCTTAATCCTCTGATCATCAATTGATCAAGAACTAAAAACTTATTAATGAATCAAGAAGGGGGAAGACAAACGTATCATGATTGTCACACCATCAATTATGCCCGTACATATGAGATATATATATATATATATATATAATAATATGAGAGATTTATACCCAACATAGACGCCTTATGACCCTTAATGTAGTCGATACCTATATCAAAGTATAAATGCACATATACAAGATTACTATGGAGCCTCAAGTCCAAGGACTAATTAATGCACACCAGAAGTTGAGAAACAATCTTAATTAGATGTGCAACTAGTGTTCCCATTTAGGTGTTTCTCGATGGGATCCTCAATGAACTCATTCTCTAATGAACACCTATTTATACATATGAATGTCTATACATTCGATATCTATAAAATAAGATATCCTCCCATTTGAGATATGTCGTAAGTACAAGTTTTTATCCGAGTCATATTAATGCCCTTGCTATTCATTATACTCTTCGACTTTGAGTGATTTAGATCACAACTTAGAGACTTCTTTCAAAACCTCCATCTCTATGCGAAGCCAAGTCCCATAGCATTATATAATCTAGGAGCTTCAACTATATGTGTATAGATTATACTTCAGTATAATCTATACATTATGATGAAGGTGACCAAAATTTATAAACTTTCATATCTATTATTAATTGAAAAGGTTGTTTGTTACGAAAAGTATTTGAAAATATCGCCAATCTCATTGGCTTGTCTGACACTACTCTAACAATTAGACTTTCGTCAATTCAAAATAATGACAGTTAACTTATCTCCTCTACTCGTCGTAATGATTTGAAAGCACAATGCAATGAGCTTAAGTGTGCCCCGATTTCTCCTTCTTTTTTATTTTTTTTCGCCATTCTTTTATACAATTTACTTGATACATTCTACAAATATCATTTGAAATACCACATACACATAAATACACACTTGCCCAAGAAGAAAGAAAGAATATATAATGGTTCGAACCCAGGACTTGAGTGATTATAAGCATTCATATATATATATATACATATATATATATATAGATATATGTATATACATCTATTATAAAACTGTGAATGACCTTAAGATTTTTTGAAATTTTCGGTCAAACCAAAATATCCTTTTCAATAATGTTTTTTGAGGGTACTTATGTAAAATAATGCTAAAATCTATAGTATATATAAAGCATTGACCCCTCATATGAATTACCTTTAGTCTTTTTAAGTGAACTGACAATATTGACCTCAAGTTAATTTCTTCTTTTTATCTACTATTCTTTCTTTTCTTTCCTCATCAACGAAAATTATTATTTCTCTTTCTATTTTCTCTCTCTCTTCTTTCACATCTATATCTTTAATATTTTTTATCTTTACTTTTTATTTTTTTTAATCATGTAATTTAAAATTAAAAATTATTTTTCTTCTTGTATCGCATTATATATATCCATATAAAATTTTAATTTTATAATATTTAGATTTGAGCAATTAATTATATTATATCTCTTTTTTATTTGGCATGTACATTGAGTATATCCAATTTGCTACTTGAAAATAATTATTTTACTAGGTTACACTAAAATACATAGTACATTAAGGACTCTTCCATAGCTTTGTCTTTTTCTTTATTATTATTATAAATGAAGTTCTATGTCTCTCTTCTATTACTGCGTATTGTTGTTGTTGTTGTTGTTTTTATTATTATAGATGTGTGAATAAGTTTACAAGTTTCTTTGAACTTTAATATTACTAAATATGCCTTCAAATCTATTATTTTTGAAGAAAAATAGTTTTAAAATAGAGATTAATAGTACTGTTATTGTTTTCTTTGAACGCTCAAATTAAATGCAGAGTAGGTGGATCCATCATTATGTAAATCTGAAAAGCTGCATTTACCACTATAAAAAAAATTGATTTATTGCGATGAAAATATTCGTGGTAAAAAATCAAAATTTCTTCAACAAAGGTTTTTGCGATTAGAAAAAAATCATCACAATTTCCTCACAATATCACCCTTGCATTAGGTTCTTGTAAGGAATTTTTTTATACTATTTTATATTACTCGAACAACTAGCCAAAATTGAACAAATAATAAAATAGCATTAAAAGATGGTATTTTCAAATTTATAAATATTGCTGAAATTAAAGATGTATGAAGAATGTTCAGATCTCACGCTCTTTTGCAGAATATCGATTTCTATTTAACCTTCATCTAAAAATAGAACTTAGCCACACATGGCTATATAATTGATAAAATAAAAACTATAACTAAGATAAATTAAAACTTGGAAAGAACTTCAATACAACCTTAGATACATTTTATAATCCTCTAAGACCTATATATATAGGATTTTTGGGATATTCTAACTTTCTTCAAATCCTAAAAGTACAAATCTTGACAATACCTTGAAATACAAATCAAGACAACTTTTTCAAGATGCAATATCTTGAAATGCAAATCTTGGAAATATTGGCAACTTTTGGAGACACAAATTTTGACCACTATTTGGTCACTCAAGTCTTGATTATCTCTTTGCAAAATATAATTCCTGATCACATTTTTGCAAGATTTGTCTTGCAAATCTTGACAACTTGTAGATGATACAAGTCGTGCCAATTCAATTGAGCATGAAAACTTTGACAATTTGATAAAGCATGCAATTCTTAACAACTTGTGGTTTGCCAAAATTGTCTTGCAAATCTTCCAAATAATCACAAAAGGAGAAATAGATAATGATACGATATGCACTTGATTGTTCGCAATTCTTTCAACACAAATTGGTGAACTTTTGGGAAAAGATAATTTAACTCTCAAGTGTTATTCTTTCTTGAAGCCATTTTTGCCTTAGACGTGCCCACATCATATGGAATAAGCACTTATTTTCTTTACAAAATTGTCTCTTCTTCTCAAATTAAGATCCAAATCAATCTATTTAATTTTTTACAATTAATCAGCCATGAATTTGTAACTAATTGTGACCAATATGGTTGGTCACTAAACTTAAGTTACTAAATGCATGCTTTCTTGTAGTGCATGTTCATTCACAAATTCACTGAATTTGGACTCATACGAGTCATACTCATTCATCCCATTTTGAATTTTTGATAATTAATTTTATTCATGAAAAATTAATTATATGAATTGAAATTTTCAACAAATACAAGTGTTGCAACCAACTTAACCATAATTCCTCAAAGCTCACCGTTGTGGCTGTACTCTAGTGGTGGGGGTTCAAATTGGCACCATTGAAGTTTAGGGTTCGAAACCTCTTATCCTCTCTCCTTCCCCTTTAACTGAGTGTGAGTGTGTGTGTGTGTGTGTGCATGTGCGGCATCCCGATTCATATCTATAGAGTGCCTCAAGTTGATTATATATACACAAAAAATTCCTCAAAGCTCATAACAATTTACTAGGTTTGATCATATGTCTTATTGCAGTTATAGGCAAGACTGGACCTCTATGCAAATCTTATTGCAACTATTCTCTTCCGATTGCGTCTAATGTTTTCGTTATCAGTCTACTATACATTACTTTGAAACATTATAATATCTTTATCTATTCGGGGCATCAGAGGAGCAGTTGATCAAGATTTGGATTACATACTAATTAAGCTTTTGAAGTTGCTATATTTTGATTTTGTGTATATGTAAGTCTGTCAGAAGTTCATCAGTCTACTACACATTGCAATTAAGGACGGAGTCAGAAATTTAATTGATGTGGGCAAAATTTTTCTGAGATCATTAGTTATTGAAATGTATAAATATATGGGTTTTGTATAATACTAACATGTAAAATTAAAAAATTATCATATTTATGCATATACGACCAATTAGAAGTGCTAGAATCAAAACAATATATAAAAATTAACACTAAAAAACTAACAAGCTATTCACTATTTCAAAAGAGGCAAATATGGTTGATCATGAATTGCTTCTAAAAAACACTTAACAAATAATTTTTTAACAATACTAAATAAAATTGACATAAACCCACATAATGATATATAGTCAAAACTCAAAAAGCATTAAAATAGATTTCTCTCTCTCTCTCTCTCTCTCTCTCTCTCTCTTTTTCCTCCATCAGATTCCCCAAATCACTCTCAATTAAATATGAAGTTTTAAACTAGTAAGATTCATTCAAGTTCAATAGCCTAACAAATACATATCAAGATTCAGTTTAATATTGAACAACTATCAAGATTCATTTAGTTTAATACTGAACAACTATCAAGATTCATATCAATAATCCTAAGATTCAAATCTCTACACAAAAATCAATTCCAAAAAAAAAGTAAATAAATGTATAAATTTCAAAATTAATACACAATACCTTCTTGTATGTTGCTTTAGAAGAAAAAGTTGAATACTGTAGGTTGTGTGCGAGAAAAAAAAAATTTAATAGGATTTTTGATGTTTTAATTGAAATAGAAGAGAAAAGTAAAATCTAATAAAATTTTTAATATTTTAATTTGAAGAGAAGAAGGAGAAAGAGAAAGAAAGAGAATTTAATTATTATGATAATGAGATTGTTTAAAAATAAATCACTAAAAATAGAATAGAATAGGAAAATTAAAATTTTAATTATATAAGTTATACAAAAGTCATTTGGGGGAGGGGCGAATTTTGAAATTCCAATAAAAATATGTAGTAAAAAATAAATTTTTAAAAAATTGATTGGGAGCGGCTGCCACCGCAAGCAGCGCCCCCCCCCCCCCCCAACCCAACTTTTGGTTATTTTAATTTATTTTTTTTTTGACTACTTTGACTCTATATACATGAGGAACTTACAAAGGAGAACAAATTCAACCATCATGCACAATTTCGATGAGATAAGATATACCATGACAAAAATACTCTTGCTTCTTTTTATAATATCAAACTATTTTCAAGCATTTGCACAAGAAAAAGTACGTATACACCATTGTATATTCAGCTCGAGCTACCATGTCCAAATAGGGAACGATCTCCCTCCAAATTCCAAGCCACTTGTACTGCACTGCACATCTTGGATATCATAACCTCCTTAGAAGCAAAAGCTTTGATTGGAGCTTTTGTAGTAATGCTTTTATAGATACTTTGTTCTTTTGTCATTTTTGGTGGGATGGACGCCAAAATGCTTTTGAAGTTTTCAACTCAAACTTGAAGAATCTATATAGCATTCACGATTATTCATGGATAGTAAGAAGTGATGGTTTTTACTCTTCCTTCAGAAACAAGCTGGAGACAAAGTATGGATGGGAAGATTGTTGAGAAATGAAGAGTTTAATCTTGATTCTTGAGGAGTCAAAGAGCCATTCATGGTGGTGGCAAAAACGGTCGGGAGTTACAAACGTTATTTTATATAATTATGTTTTGTAACCTATGTAATTAGTATTCTAATTAGAGTGTCACTTATTAGGAGACTAGTATAAATAGTGGTCATGTTTATGCATTTTAAGTGTGGAGTGTGTGTAGTGAGTGAATGTGATTGAGTGAGTGAAAGAGTTAGGAGAGTAAAAGAATTGTAAGAGTGTTTGTAAGTAAAGTGTCGAAGTGAAATAGAAGTGTTGATTGAGTAGAGAAAAGAGTAGAGTGTGTTCTCCTCTCCACTTCCCCTCTCCTAAAGTTGAATACTTTTTCTACACCACCCCCACCACGTTTCACGTTTCCGCAACAAAGTGGTATCAGAGCTTCCGCAACAAAGTGGTATCAGAGCCACGTTGAAATCCAAGTTAAAAACCACGTTGAGAGCTACGTTGTGATGGCAACCACCGGAGTTTTCCCATTCCCAAAGCTCACAAAAGAAAATTATGAAAGATGGAGTATCCAAATGAAAGCATTCCTTGGAGGCCAAGGTGTTTGGGATGCCGTCGAAGAGGAATACGAAGAGCCTGCGGATTTAGCAACTGCAAGCAGAGACGAAAAGAAAAATGCAAAGGAGGCCAAGGTAAGAGATCAAAAAGCTCTCTCGTTCATCCAACTTGCGATGGATGGCAATATTTTTGAGAAAATTGCACAAGCCACTACTGCAAAGAAAGCTTGGGACACTTTAGCTACTACCTTCAAAGGTATTGCCAAAGTGAAGAAAGTAAGGTTACAAGCCTTACGAGGTGAATTTGAATCATTGCAAATGAAGAAAAATGAGGCAGTTTTTGACTATATCTCAAGAGTACTTTCGGTTGTAAATCAACTAGAAAGCAATGGCGAAAAGAAAGAAGATGCCCGAGTTGTTGAGAAGATACTTCGATCTCTCAATTCGAAGTTCGATCATATCGTTGTTGCCATAGAGGAGTCTAATGATGTAGACGAAATGAAAGTTGATGAGTTAGTAGGCAAATTACAAGTCTACGAAGAGAAGATGAAAAAGAGAGCCAAAGAGCCAATTGAACAAGCTCTCCAAGCCAAAATGAACCTCCACGAAAAGAAAGATGACGTTGACAGAAGCAATCGACGAAGTGGCCGCTCATCTTATCGCGGTCATGGACGAGGTCGTGGCAAAGGACGAGGTCCCTACATTGCAAATCAAAATGAAGAGAAACAAGGTGAATCCACTCCGACACGAGGTGGATTTCGAGGTAGAGGATTTCAAACGAAGTGGCAAAATCGAAGAGACATTGAATGCTATAATTGTCATCGACGAGGACACTATTCCTATGAGTGTCGAAGTGAATCCAGTGAGGAGAAGAAGACACACCTTGCTGAAGAAAAGAAAGTTGATGGTGATACTGCTCTCTTGTTGGCACACAACCAACAAGGTGAAGGCGAAAAGAGCACTTGGTACCTTGACACAGGTGCTAGCAATCACATGTGTGGTTACAAACACATGTTTGTCGAAATGGATAATTCAGTGACAGGAAACATTTCATTTGGAGATTCATCAAAGATTTCAATTAAAGGACGAGGTAAAATTTTAATCCGATTGAAGAATGGCGATCACCAGTTCATTTCGAACGTGTACTATGTCCCTGGGATGAAGGCAAATATCTTGAGTGTAGGCCAACTTTTGGAAAAAGGCTACGATATACACATGAAAGATATGACCCTGTACTTGCGAAATGACAAAGGAGTGTTGTTAGCTCGTGTGCCTATGACAAGCAATAGCATGTTCTTATTGAACATCAAGAACGAAGTGGCGAAATGCTTGAAGGCATGTTTGGAAGATACATCGTGGTTATGGCACTTAAGGTTGGGACATCTCAATTTTGGAGGCCTTAAGTTGATGTCGAAGAAGAGGATGGTGAAAGGACTTCCTTCCATTAACCACCCCGATCAGTTGTGCGAGGGTTGTCTTGTCGGAAAGCAACACCGCTACAGTTTTCCGAAGGAGTCGCAAATAAGAGCAAGAAAACCATTGGAGTTAGTTCACACCGACATATGTGGACCTATCACTCCGACTTCACTTGGTAAGAACAAATATTTCATTTTGTTCATTGATGATTATAGTAGGAAGGCATGGGTGTACTTCCTCCATGAGAAATCAGAAGCATTCTCAGCCTTTAGAAGATTCAAGGTGCTGGTCGAAAAGCATAGTGGCTACCAAATAAAGTCACTTCGATCAGATCGAGGTGGAGAGTTCACCTCCCGGGAGTTCAAGGCATATTGTGACGAAGAGGGTATTCGACGCCCCATGACGAATCCATACTCTCCGCAGCAAAATGGAGTGGCGGAGAGAAAGAACCGGTCCATTTTGAACATGGCCCGATGCATGTTGAAGAGCAAGAACTTGCCTAAAGAGTTGTGGGCAGAAGCTGTAGAGTGTGCTGTATACCTGTCGAATAGGAGTTCGACGAGGAGTTTGTGGAATCAAACACCACAAGAGGCATGGAGCGGATACAAGCCGAATATATCCCATTTGAAGGTTTTTGGAAGCATTGCCCATATGCATGTTCCAGATCAACAAAGGAGTAAGCTGGATGACAAGAGTAAGAGGTATATCTTTATTGGGTATGATCAAAACTCTAAAGGTTACAAGTTGTATGATCCAACTAACAATAAAGTCAAAGTGAGTCGTGATGTTCACTTCGACGAGAAGAGCTCGTGGGATTGGAGCTCACAACAGAAAGAAGAATACAACTTTTATCCATTCGAAGTGGAACCGAGTCAAAATGAAAAGGAAGACGAAGAGGAGGAACCAGTCACTCCGACTGGCCAATCAACATCAAATTCCACTTCGACAGAGTCAGAATCCAGCAGTCAACCTAGAAGAAAGAGATCGCTTGCTGAAATATATAATGAATTGAATCAAAACAGTACGCTATTTTGTCTCTTTGCAGAGACGGAACCAATTGATTTCGAAGACGCAGCGGAAAGCCCTACATGGAGGATGGCCATGAATGAGGAGATTGATTCCATAAAACGAAATGATACTTGGGTGCTTACTTCTCTACCAGCAGGACATAAGTCCATCGGAGTAAAATGGGTTTACAAAATCAAAAGAAATTCAAAAAGCGAAGTGGAGCGCTACAAGGCAAGGCTCGTAGTAAAAGGCTACAAGCAAAGAGCCGAAATTGACTATGGTGAAGTCTTTGCCCCAGTTGCAAGGTTGGAAACTATAAGAATTCTCATTTCGTTAGCAGCTCAAGACAAGTGGAAGATGTATCAAATGGACGTAAAGTCAACGTTTCCATTTCACCCGGGAGAACATTGCCAAGAAAGACGTGCAAGTGAAGTATGTCAAAACCGAAGATTAAGTTGTTGATATCTTTACGAAGCCGCTCAAATGAGAAGTGTTCGAGAAGTTGAGAAGTCGTCTCGAAATGAGAGAATCAAGCTTAGGGGGGCGTGTTGAGAAATGAAGAGTTTAATCTTGATTCTTGAGGAGTCAAAGAGCCATTCATGGTGGTGGCAAAAACGGTCGGGAGTTACAAACGTTATTTTATATAATTATGTTTTGTAACCTATGTAATTAGTATTCTAATTAGAGTGTCACTTATTAGGAGACTAGTATAAATAGTGGTCATGTTTATGCATTTTAAGTGTGGAGTGTGTGTAGTGAGTGAATGTGATTGAGTGAGTGAAAGAGTTAGGAGAGTAAAAGAATTGTAAGAGTGTTTGTAAGTAAAGTGTCGAAGTGAAATAGAAGTGTTGATTGAGTAGAGAAAAGAGTAGAGTGTGTTCTCCTCTCCACTTCCCCTCTCCTAAAGTTGAATACTTTTTCTACAGCACCCCCACCACGTTTCACGTTTCCGCAACAAAGATAATTAGTTCGTGATCTTTGTACTTCCTTGGATCATTTATGAATAATATGATTGAATAAATTTCTAATTTTGTATACTCTTTTTATAAAACTAGTTTCCCTATATCTATCTTATGTATGTTAGTACTATTAATCACCCAGTTGAAATATTGCTAAACGTACAAACTATACTTTAAATTTTTATGTTAAGTGGTAAGTATGTGTTGTTGGAAATTTGGCACAACAATCATACAAACAATCAAGATATAAATAAGAAAGAAGGAAAATCGGCACAAAATTTTACATAGTTCAATTAGAGATGCTTACATCCACGAACACGATAGAGAGAAATCTTGTATGATGAAAAAATCTATGTACAATCAAATTCACTATATCACTCTAAATCCCTAAACATCCCTAATATATATGACAACAAAGGTGGGGTGAAAAAAGGGGACAATTCCATACTTGGACTGAGCCCTCCACTACCAACATTGACGACAGTACAAGGTCATTTTAGATTGCGTTAGGGGTAGCGACGGAGTCAGGAATTTGATTTAGAGGAAGGAGACGAATTTTTTTGGAGATCATTTAAAATGTATAAATATAACAGTTATATATAATATTAACATAACAAAAGTTATCATATTTACGCTTATATGACCAAATAAAAGTACTACAACAAAAAAGTGCTACAATCAAAATAATATATCAAAAATGATACTAAAAAAAACAAAAGCTATTCTCTATTTTAAAAGAAGCAAATATAGTGGATAATGAATTGCTTTTAGAAAATACTTAACGAAGAATTTTTTAACAATACTAAACAAAATTGACATAAAGCCTCATAATGATAAATAATCAAAACTCAAAAGGTGAAGAAATATATATATTTTTTTCTTTTCTCTCTTGGTTCTCATAATAAAAAATATATATATATTCAAAGTTCAAAAAATATCTTTTCTTTTTTCTCCACCACCACACATTCCATAAATTACTCCAAATTAAATATGAAGTCTCAAATTAATAAGATTCAGTCAAGTTCAATAGCTCAACAAATAAATATCAAGATTCATTAAGTTTAATATTGAACAACTGTGAAGATTCGTAATAACAATCCCAAGATTAAAATCTCTATACAACAACTAAATAAATCAATAAATAAATGTATAAATTTCAAAATTAGTATACAATACCTTCTTATAAATTTCTTTTGAATAAAAAATTGAATACTGTAGGGTTTGTGAGAGAAGAAACATTTTAATAGGATTTTTGGTGTTTTAATTAGAATAGACGAGAGAAGTAAAATCTAATAGAATTTTTTTAATATTTTAATTTGAAGAGAAAAACGAGAGATGCAAGAGAAAGAGAGAGAATTTAATTATTATGATATATGATATTGAGTAAAAATAAGTCACCAAAAAATAAAATAGAGTAGAGAAAGTTAAAATTTTTATTATATAACTTACATAAAAATCAAAATTTTATTTTGGGTGGGGGAGGGAGGGCGAAACTTTGAAATTCTAATAACTATATATACTAAAAAATAAATTTTTAAAAAAATTGAGGGGGGCAACCGCCACCATCAGCCCCCTAGTTCCGGCCCTGACTGGGGGCTTTTCAGATTGGATCGTAGTTTGGATCCATCAAAACTCAAGCGGCATTATCACATATCACTTATATATATTATCTTAAATTGTGGAATGATTTGGCCCCACATTGACTCCATTGAGAATATATTTCCCGTTCGCTGTGGAACCCAAATAAACATCAAGATTAGCCATTTGGCCCATTTCACTCCTTGGGGATTTGGTTATTCGAGATATATCGCGAACGAACTGATTCTTTTATATCCAAACATCAGATATTAATATCAAATAAATTAAATATAAGCAAAGATGTGAATCATATATATATATATATGATAGATTTATATGTGTTATATATTTATATATATATATATATAACATAAATGGCTATGGATGCATATACATAAGTACATAGGTTAAGGCATGCACACACATATATCTATCATATATGTATATTATGCACATCTTTGCTTATATTTAATTTATTTGATATTAATATATGATGTGTGAATATAAAAGAATTATTTCGTTTGCAATATATCTTGAATAACCAATCCACTGACGAGTGAAATGGCTAATCTTTATGTTTATTTGGGTTCCATAGGGAATGGGAAATATAATCTCAATGGAATCAATTTGGGGCCAAATCATTCCATAATTTTAGGTTGATATATATATATAATTGATATATGATAATGCAGTTTGAGTTTTGATGGATCCAAAATACAATCCAATCTAAAAAGCTCCCAGTCAGTAACGAAGCCAAGGGGCTGGTGGCGGTAGTCGTCCCCCTTAATATTTTAAAAATCTATTTTTCAGTATATATATTATTAGAATTTCAAAATTTCACCCTTCTTCCTCCAAAATAAAATTTTGACTTTTATATAAGTTATATAATAAAAAAATTAATTTTCTCTACTCTATTTTATTTTGGGTGATTTATTTTTACTCAGTCTCATTTACCATAATAATTACATTCTCTCTCTTTCTCTTTCCTCTCTCCTTCTTCTCTTCAAATTAAAATATTAAAAAATTCTATTAGATTTTATTTTTCTATTTAATTCCAATTAAAACACCAAAAATCCTATTAAAACTTTTCTACTTTTACAAACCCTACAGTATTCAATTTATTTTATTCAAAAGCAACATACAAAAGGTATTGTGTACTAATTTTGAAATTTATACATTTAATTATTTCTTTTTTTACTTAATTTTTGTGTGGAGATTTTAATCTTAGGATTGTTGATATGAATCTTTATAGTTGTTTAATATTAAAGTTAATGAATCTTGATGTTTATTTGTTTGGCTATTGAACTTGAATGACTATTACTAATTTCAAACTTCATATTTAATTTGGAGAGATTTGGGAAATTTTTGGCGGCGGAGAAAAAAGAAAAGATATTTTTTGAACTTTGAATATATTTTTTTGATTATGAGAAAAAGAGAGAGAGAGAGAGAGAGAAAGGAAAAAAAATCTATTTTAATACTTGTTGAGTTTTGATTATTTATCATTATGCGGGTTTATGTCAATATTTTTATTGTTACAAAATTTTTTGTTAAGTATTTTCTAAAAGCAATTCATTATCTACTATATTTGATTTTTCTGAAACAGAAAATAGCTTGTTATTTTTTTTCAATGTCATTTTTTACATATTATTTTGATTGTTGCACCTTTTTTTTTTTGTAGTGTATACATATAAATATGATTACCTTTGTTATTTTATATGTTAATATTATATCTAACTCATATATTTATACATTTGAATAAATAATGATCTAAAAAAATTTCGACCCCGTCCTCTCAATCAAATTCCTAGCTCCATTCCTACCCTCAGTGCAATCTAAAATGAACTTTTTCAATGGTTGGTGTTGGTAGTAGAGGACCCAATCTGAGTATGAAATCGTCCCCTTTCTTCACCCCACTTTTTTTTTTTTTTTTATATATATTAGGGATGTTTAGCGATTTAGAGTGATATAGTGAATTTGATTGTACACATACTTTTTCATGATGGAGGATTTTTCTCTCTGTCTTGTTCATGGATTTAAATTATCTCTATCTGAACTATGTAAAATTTTGCATCAATTTTCTTTCTTTCTTGTTTGTATCTTGATTGTTTGTATGATTGTTGTGCCAAATATCTAACAACACGTACTTACTACTTAAATTAAAATTTTCAAGTATAGTTTGTGCATTTTGCAATATCTCAACTGGGAGATTAATAGTACTAACAAACATAAGATAGATACAGGTAAACTACTTTTATATAAAAAGAGTGTACATAATTGAAAATTTATTCAAAAATATTATTTATAAATGATCCAAGGAAGTACAAAGATCACGAACTAATTACCTTCCCATTCATACTTTTTCTCCAGCTTGTTTCTGAAGGACAAGTAAAGCCATCACTTCTTACGATCCATGAATAATCACGAATGTTATATAGATTCTTCAAGTCTGAGTTGAAAACTTCAAAAGCATTTTTGTTTCCATCCCACCAAAAATGACAAAAGAACAAAGTATCTATAAAAGCGTTACTACAAAGCTCCAATCAAAATTATTGCTTCTAAGGAGGCTATGATATATAAGGTCGTTATGACCAGATGCACAGTGCAACACAAGTGGTTTGAAATTTGGAGGGAGATCGTTCACTATTAGACTTGGTACCTCGAACTTAATATACAATGCTGTATATGTACTTTTGCTTGTGCGAATGCTTGAAAAGAGTTCGATATTATAAAAAGAAGCAAGAGTATTGTCGTCATGGTAAATCTCATCTCATAGAAATTGTGAATGATGGTTGAATTAGTTCTCCTTTGTAAGTTCCTCATATATATAATAAAAATTTTAATTTTCTCTACTTTATTTTATTTTTGGTGATTTATTGTTACCCAATCTCATTTACCATAATAATTAAATTCTCTCTGTTTCTATTGCTTTTCTTTCTCCTCCTTCTCTTCAAATCAAAATATTAAAAATTTTATTAAATTTTACTTTTCTCTTCTATTCCATTTAAAACACCAAAAATCCTATTAAAATTTTCCTTCTCGCACAAACCCTATAGTATTCAAAATTTTCTTCTAAAACAACGTACAAGAAGGTATTGTCTACTAATTTTGGAATTTATACATTTATTTATTTAATTTTTTTTGTAATTGATTTTTGTGTGCCGATTTAAATCTTAGGATTGTTGATATGAATCATGATAGTTGTTCAATATTAAGCTAAATGAATCTTGATTGTTGAACTTGAATAAATCTTACTAATTTCAGATTTCATATTCAATTGAGAGTGATTTGGGGAATCTGGTGGCAGTGAAAAAAGAAAAGATATGTTTTGAACTTAGAATATACTTTTTAAATGTGAGAACAAAGAGAGATAGACAGAAAAAAAAATCTATTTTAATACTTTTTGAGTTTTGATTATATATCATTATATGGGTTTATGTCAATTTTTTTTGGTATTGTAAAAAAATTATTTGTTAAGTATTTTTTAAAAGCATTTCATTATCAACCATGTTTACTTTTTTTGAAATAGAGCATAGCTTGTTATTTTTTTAGCATTAGTTTTTATATATTGTTTTGATTGTAGCACTTCTAATTGGTCGTATACGCATACATATGATAACTAATTAGTTTTATATGTTAATATTATATATAACCCTTATATTTTTACATTTCAATAACTACTGATCTCAAAAAAATTTCACCCCCACCAATTAAATTCCTGACTCTATTCCTAATTGTAATGTGTAGTAAATTGATGAACTTCTGACAGACTAACATATATAAAAAATAAAAATATGGCAACTTAAAAAGCTTAATGAGTATGCAGTCAAAATCATGATCATCTGCTACTGTGATGCCACGAATAGATAACGATATTATATCTGTTTCAATGTAATATATAGTAGACTGATTACGAATACATTACAGGCAATCAGAAGAGAATAGTTGCAATAAGATTTGTATAGATGTCCAATCTTGCCTATAGGTGCAATAAGATTTATGTATAGATCAAACCTACTAAATTGTTATGAGCTTTGACGGTAATTTTTATATATATATTTATAATCAATTCAAGACACTCTATAAATGCCAATCGGAATCCCGCACATGCACACACACACTCACTCATCCAAAGGGGAAGGAGAAAGGATACGAGGGTTCGAACCCAAACTTCAATGATGCCAGTTCAAACCCCGACTACAATAGGGATGGCAACGGGGCGGGTCTAGGGTGGGTTTGGCCAAACCCGGGACCCGGCCCTTCTGAAATTTTTCAGACCCAGACCCCAACCCACTGGGTCCGGGTTGGACCCGGTAGACTTGGTTAATTTTTTTTAAGTAATTAACAAAAATATTTTTTAAAGAAAATTTATATTATCATAGCTATCTAGTCATGAAAAAAAAATGATACTATTACCAATGTACTAGTTATTTATAAATTTTTATGAACATATTTTAATTTTTGAAAAGTTAAATATCATTATCGCATATTTATTTGCACATATTTTGAAATTATAACTTAACTACTAATGTTAGATAATTATTTTTTTTATATAGGAATAGCATATTTAATCTTTTTATGTGACTATTTATATAATACATACTTTTGTATGTGAATTATTGATACATATTATATAAATTTATATAAGATAATAAATAAACAATATACATAAAATTCTAGCGGGGTGAGTTCGGGTTTTAAAATGAAGACCCGAGACCCGCCCCAGACCCGATTGGGGGTTAAAAAGTCCGAGTTCGGGTCTAACCCGGACCGATTGCCATCCCTACACCACAAGAATAAAGCTCCAGTGGCAAGCTTTGAGGAATTGTGATTAAGTTGGTTGCAACACTTGTATTAGTTGAAAATTTTGATTCATATAATTAATTTTTATGAATAAAATTAATTATCAAAAATCCAAAATGGGAAGAATGAGTATGACTTGTATGAGTCCAAATTCAGTGAATCAGTGACTCAGTAAATGAACATGCAATACAAGAAAACAGACCTTTAGTGACTGAAGTTTAGTGACCGACCATATTAATCACGATTAGTTACAGATTCGTGGCTTATTAATTGTAGAAAATTAAATGATAACACTAACGGAATAGTGACTGGTTGATGACCTATACTGTAACTAAAGTAACTTCAGTTATTATTCTGTCATTATCTTAAGCGACGAACATTAATTCAGTTATTAAGCAGACAGTAAAATTTCATGAATACCCGATGTTGTGTAATACTAGTCATTCATCGGCAATAAATTTTTAATAGTTATTAATCAGTTACCCGTGGTGACCGATCATTCGGTTACTAATTTTTGGCAAATTAGATCGGCCACAAATTCATTACAAATCTGTTGATTGTTAATCTGTCACTATACTGTCACATTTTATGACCAATATTGCAAACACTGTTCAATCGTTATCAGGATTCAATCACAAATCTGTCACAAATTTGTCCATTTGTCATCTGGCACTAATGAGTTACTACTTGTGACCAATACATAGTCATAAATCCATTATAAATTTAATATAGTGATTAATCGATCACATTACCTATATAATTCCATCAGCATAATCGCTTCTTTAATTCATTAAAAAAAATTATAAATGAAAAACAAATATTTGGAAAGAAAAATTTGAATCCATTAATAAATACTCATGTAATTCGTCTATGAGAAATTAATGAGTACTTTATTTGGCTAAGATCTCAAATTGCGAATTAATATTTTTGTGAGATATCTGATATTGCCGCCTATAAAAATTATGAAGCGATTAATTTATAATTTAATTATATTGCCATTAATAACTTTTAAGTTAAATGCCTGTAAATCAATGTTATAATTCTTCCTGATTCCTCAAAGAAAATTCAAATAATCTAATATATCTTTAAAATGATGTCCATCTTATGTGTCTATCTCTTGCTTATATGGGTAATGAGGTGGACACACTAATCCAAATTAAAATTTTTCCATATAAGGCATTTTTCATATTTAAATTTTGACACACTAATTCATATTAAAATCTTTCCATAATTAAAATTACATAATACCATTATTTTCAACAATATATTTCTAACTCCTTAAATTGCTCCTCATCTAATATAATATATATATATATATATATATATATATTTAAAATGATGTTCACCTTATGTATCCATTTCTTGCTTATGTGGATATTGAGGTAACAAGGTGTCCTTTCATTAATTTTCTATATAAGACCTTTTCTATATTTACATTTTGACACTCTAATTCACATTAAAATCTTTCCATAATTAAAATTAATAAATACCAATTTTTTCAATAATATATCTCTAACTCCTTAAATTGCTCCTTATACTTATTTTCTTAAACCTAATTTATAAGTATATCCATTGATTTGTTTTTCTAATTATTAATACTTTATCAATTAGCTCAAATTTTTAGATTTTGTATATATAGGTATATATATATATATATAGATATATAAACACGGGCGAATTACACTTTGCACCCTTAAAACACCTTAAATAGTCACTCTATACCCTCAAAAATTGAAAATACAAATTGCACTCTAGAAAACTTTTAGTTTTGACATTAATGTATCCTCATCATTTGCACGCTAAAAAGTCAATAAAAGTTGACTTCTTGTGAGGGAAAAATTTTTAGCCTAAAAAATGCTAATTTCCCTCCAAAATCATGGACATGATTTGCACAATCTATTTGAGGTATTGTACCTTATCACCAAATGAAAATACCGAGCAAAAATCTCCAAAGCAAGATTATGATTTTTTGCAACTAAAACTCTTCATTTTTCCAGTAAAATATAGGGAGATTTCAAAAATAAATCCAAAGATTCGATTGTTAGTAAAGCAATGGTATGACAATTGACAGAAGTACCCCAAAGTTTTTTATTTAATAAACATGATTGTTAGACTCTTTGTTATGATAAGAAGAAATTGTATTTGCAATATATTGAGTTAAATATTTTTTTTTTAAAAGTTTTATTTAGACATTGTGAATAATATTTTGGTTAATCTATATTAAAATATCAAATGATGAATCTTTTTGAGACAATTAACAATAAGTTAAAATATATTGTTTTATTTTCTACTGATTATATTCCTTTTTTTTTTTTGTATTTTTTCTTCCTTACCTAATTTTACCTTTTTTTAGTAAAGAACCTTTTTCATTTCTATTTTAACTCCAAAAATTTGTTCTTGAAAATAGTGGTCTAGTTTAACCATTGTCATGTTACTATAAGAACATAAACTTCAATAGGCAAAAGTCATATCTCTAATATATTGGACAAATTTGTTATTTATTATTTCTTTTCATGTTAGATGTTGGAGTTAAGAGCCAAATATATATTTTGTCATTCAAGATGACAATTATGCCATTACAAAAAGTCAACTCCAATGGATTTTTTGGCCTGAAAAATAATGAAGGTGCATTGATGTCAAAACTAGGGATGACAATGGATTCAAGTTTGGCTTGACCCCGACCCGCTAGGGGCGGGTTCGACCCTAGCAACGGATCTTGGGGGGCGGGGGGAGGGGGGGTTGCGTGTCTAAACTTTTGGACCTATCCGAGTTCTAGTCAGGTCTCGAGTCCACTTAGACTCAGCCCGGACTTAACCTGTATATATATATATATATATATATATTTATTATATTTATAATATATAAATAAACAATATATAAATAAAAAAATTAAAAAATAGGACATTTTTTATGTTTGAGAGTGCATTAGGATAAAATTAAATATTTATATATTTAATAAATTTATAATATATAAATGTATTTTATAATGCTATTTTTGATATTTGAGAATGCATTATGCTTTTTTCTCTTAATAATCTTAGGATTCAAATTGCAAACTACCCAATATTGTAATTTAAATATTATTTCTTCCCATCTATCTCTATATATTTCTTCGTGCATTTGGTTTTGTTTGGTCGATTTGTTCTTTTTCTAATTTTCCTTCATGAATCACTATGTTTGTTTCGTGTATTTGAATTGTCTCTTTCAACCAAATAGAACTTTTTATCAAAATAATATAGTTTGATATAATTTTTATCATTTTATCCTAAAATGGAAAAAGGTAATTATTTTTTTGTACAATTTAAAATTATTGTTTGAAAGAAATTTGTTACAAAATAGAAATTTGAATTATTGGGGCGGATTCGCGAAGTGGGTTTGGCAGGTTGAGATGGGTTTAGGAGCACAGCGGGTTCAACAAGTCCAACCCGTTGGGTCTGGGATAGGTCCTGGGTCCAGAAAATTCTCGCAGGTCGGGTCTCGGGTTTGACCAAACTCGTACCAGACCTGACCCGTTGCCATCCCTAGTCAAAACTGAAAGGTGTTTAGGTTGCAATCAACTATTTCCTTTTTTCATAGTGTTTAAGGTATTTAAGGTATTTTCATGGTGCAAAGTATAAATCGCCCCATATACACACATATACGTTTCTGAATATGACAAGTTATGTAATAATTTTTATGATGATGTTCTTGATTATTGCTTAGTTTTTTCAACTTAATTCATAAATTATTATTTTCATATTTTGACCGATCAAATTCAACCACATCTATACTATTATAAAAAGAAATCTTATTTTGTACCATTCTTCGTTTTCCTTAACTTGGGTATATAAAAGTCTTTGGTTTGTGTAACATGTAATTTATGATATCAAATGCATTTGGGGTGTGTGTGTAACATTTAGCTTATTGATTTTTTTTCACTCACTTATGTAGTTATGTAATATGAGGTGCTTCTTTTATTATATTTTTTAATGTACCAAAATGTTTAATGTGAATAATATATTTTATCAAAACTAAGGAGTGGTTGAATAGAAGGCCCTTTTTTTTTTCTATGGATTAATTTCAAATAGGTTGAAATGGTGATGAATTAGAATGCATTAAGTAATAGTTCATTGTTATACTTTTTTGATATCTTCTCATGCACATTGCATAAATATAGTCAACTTCTTTTAAACCTATAATTATTGGATTTTTGTTTCTACAATTATTAATGATTTTGTATTAACTTTAATAATGATATCCTTGATTATTGTTTAGTCTTTTCATATTTAGTCCAATCAAATTCAACTACATGTGTAAATAAAAGTCTTCTAAATTCCATATATTAGACATTTTTGTTATTCTATATCCTTCCATTGTAATTATCTTTTTATTTTGACTATTGTGCTTAATCAACTCCTATTTATTGTTCCTATACATTATGCAGTACACACACACACACACACACAATGTCATATATATATAAATGAGTGAAGTCATTATCTTAATTATTATTTTGAATTCTTTAATTCCTTGATTTTGGCCCAAGCTCATTTAGCCATTACATATGAATTTGGCCCGAGTTTCCAAGCACATACACATATCAACTTTTATCTATTTGTTGTTGTTGTAGTAGTAGTAGTAGTAGTAGTAGTAGTAGTGTTATTATTATTATTATTATTATTATTATTATTATTATTAATTTTTTTATTTGTCATAAATAAATTCATATCAATTGTGTATATAATCATCTATCATAAACATGTATTATGTAACATTTTGTGTGTATATATATATATATATATGTCATAAATATACTCAATCAAATTGCCTATGGATTGTGTGGCTAACAATTTAGTCATGTTAAAAGCCCATTAAATACTTAAATCTTGCCTATGGATTTTGTGGTTAATAATTTAATGGTTCATTTTTGATAAACATGATTTGTCAAACTAGATAATTAATTTAATTTATTAAATTAAACTCAAAGTCCATGAAATTACTTATTACTAAAATAAGAGAAAATACATTTAAATACGTGTGTATAATAAATTTTGAATGTTTTTTTCTCCCTCTTCCATACTATTATCTCTTGAGGGAGTTACATTTTCCCAAACATAACCATATGCTATTAGTTTTTGAGGCGTCTCTTTCCTATGTAGGCAAATTGGATAGTAAAAGTACGAATCACTTGAATAAGGGATGACATTCATTACATTAGTGGTGGCACATTCTATAATATACATATATATATATATATAGGTGTAGGAGGAACACACATGTGCCACATGGATAGTCTCCAACAACATTGACCAATCGGGTCACGCCACTTGAAAGCTAGGACATTGATGTGGCACCCTCCGTACAAGGCTATTTGTCTCCATATGTGCTTGGATTGGAGGAGATATAACCTCCACAATGATTTGCATCAGGGCCTTGTGGCAGTGTCTCCTCGAAGGTGTTTTTGTCACTCCAGTAAGGGACTCACACTCTTCAGAGTGCTCCCCCACCATATCCTCAGAGTTGTCTCCCAGTGCAATGGTTTTTGATAGACTATTGCATCAGAAGTCTCCACTACATTGTGTCAGAGGAATATTCCTCATATGGACGCCGAAAAATAGGCTACCTCAACCCTAATCTAGCCCACACTCTCCCAGCCTACTATAAATAGAAGGTCACCACTGCTCACAAGGGTGATTTATAATTATGTACTTATATATTCTACAATACATCATATCACATTTTGATTACTTGTTCGAATATATCATTGACTTGAGCGTCGGAGGGTATTCACCGGAGACACTTCCAACTAGGCTCACATGTGTTCCATGCTTGCAGATCGGCTACCCAACTAGCAAACCATTATCAAACTCGGACTTAGGCATCTTCTGCTGGAATCCAAGATCGGACCCCGTCATTTTGGCGTTAGAGAAAAGGCCCTAGATTTGTAAGTGAGATATCATAGCGCTAGAGAAAAGAGCTACTACTGAGCCCCGTCGAGCAACAGACCCCCAAGATATAGCAAGTTTCAAGAACATGGTGGAGCATTGTTGTGCTCCACCTCTACCGCCTACTTACTTGGCCATGAAGATTTTGCCTAGGGTGCCTGTCGGGCACGGTAGAGCTTGGTCGTCCTTACGACTGATTAATTCCATGCTCTTCTTAGGGAGATCTGGGGATTAGGAAAGCTAGACCCCATGCCACCTACTCAGAATCAGACCCCTGCCCAGGAGGTTCCTCCTCCAATGAACGAGAATCGCCCCCCCATGACGCGTTTGATACGGTAACGCCAAGTGGAAAGACCATCGAATTAGGGATTCACTCCCTCCCCCTCCCTCTAGGGAGCCAAGAAGGATTATATGGGTTTGCCCCCTCACCCAATCAAAAAGGTGGTGGAATCCTCCTTTGCAATCTTGTCGGAGAATCTGGGGAGGATAGAATATGACCACCTAGAGGATATCTCCCACTAGGCCGTTGAGTTACAAAGGCAGATTGACGAAGTCCGAAAAGGGGAGAGCTCTCCCATAGAATGGATGATTTGAACAAATGCCTGGATGAGATCACTGCTCGATCCGACCAAGGATCAACTCAGCGTCCCTTTGTAGGCAATAAGATGGATCCTTTCTGCTATGAGCTTAAAAAACCTCACGTTTCACTGGGGTGTAAGTTTCCGACTAACTTTTCTTGCAATGAGGGGGAGTTTGACTCTAAGGAGCATCTTATCTAGTTCAAGCATGCCATGCGTATCCATATAATCGAGGATGACTTCACCACAAATATGCTAGTCATTACCTTCCACGACGTGGCCTCGTCGTGGTATGTGCACTAGCCTCTTGGTTCGATCTGGAGCTTTGTAGATCTTTGCATCAAAATTTTTAACCATTTCTAGATGAAGAGTCTTGCTAAACTACATCCATCCCATCTCCACAAGATACTTCAATACTGAACTCTTGAAGGTGGAGAGTGTCTAAATGGACTTTCTCCTCAATGTCATTATAGGAGCAATAAAGAACCAAGTCTAATTGAATCATCTTGCGTGAAAAGCGGCCAGCTACCATGGAGAAAGTAATGTCCATCGCTTAGTAGTACAAGAAGAGAAGGGATGGAGGAGAAAAGCGTGACCGCCATCGTGATTCCGACCTCACCGCTTTGGTAATGTCGAGAAAGGAGATCTTTGCTACCATCAATGCCAACGATCCTAAAGTGTTCAGGAGGCCGAAGAAGATTCAAGATATAGATAGAGCCCCCAGAGGAAGCAAATATTGCCCCTTTAATAGGCAAGTGGGGAACCATGATACCGAGCGGTGCTTTACCCTGAAGAAAGAACTCCAATGCTTGATCGACACTGGCCACCCCGAGATGAGAAAGTTTGTGAAAAAAAAGGGCAACAAGGGTGAAGTAAGCCGCAGGAACCGCTCCCTACCCTCAAAAGATGATGATTCCCATTCTCCAATGAGAACTAGATCCCATTCTCCATGAAAGGAACACACACCTCCTCCTCGAGTTGATAAATAGCTCACCATGCAAGAGAACCTTCCGATGTGAGGTGTGATCCACACCATCACTTGAGAGCCCAACAGCGGGGACACCAAAAGTAGGAGAAAGCAAATGGAGGGGTGCCTCGATCAAAGTCATTATCATATCGAGGAGCACTATTATAATGAAAAGGTGCAAGTAAATGCCATATCTAAGGGCGTGGTGATCGCGAACAATGTTATAACTTTTAGTGATAGGGATCTCGATCATATACCTAGAACAGAGGGTCTCGAGGAGAGCCCTGGCTAGCCTATGGTTAACATACTAGATGTGGCCAATTATCCGATAACTAAGAATCTGGTCAATAATGGGAGTTCGGCCAATATCTCTTTTGCCTCCACCTTCACCAAGATAGACCTAGGGAGCTATAATTTCACCCTGATACAAACGCCCTTGGTCGAGTTCGGGAGCTTTGAGGTTGTTCTCCTCAGATAGATTCAAGTCCCCATATCGCTGGGGGAAGCGCCGAGGAGGAATATTAGGATCTCCTATTTGGCGGTGAACGCATTATTCGGGTCTAAAATCATACTCGATCGACCGGTGCTAGATGTCTTCAAGGCGGCGGTGTCAACTTACTGCCTCAAAATGAAGTTTCCAATGCCGGTGGGCATAGGACAAGTCACATACCGCATCCTTGATACGTGGATGTGCTATTTGATATCTTTGGAAGGAAAGTGGATGCCTACCCCAACTAGTTGAGGTGTTGCCACCACACATGGAGATTCCTGAGTTTTCTAAGATTCATCCCACTAAATAGAGGAAGATCAAGGAAAACAAGATTGTCCTAGTAGATTGCATTCCTGAGGTTGAATGTGAATGTATTTGAGTGCAAGGCCTCAGATTTTTTGGGCATTGACCTCAAGGTTATTGCCCACCATCTTAATATGGATCTCTCAGTCAGGTCCATGAGGTAAAAGAAAAGAATTTTCTGTGAAGAAAGAAACTGAATCGTCAAGGACGAGGTTAACCAGTTGGATACATCATGGAGATACAATTCATGGAATGGTTGTGTGATGTGGTCGTTGTTGCAAACGAGATAGAAAGTGGAGAATGTTCAATGCTTCACCAATCAAAACAAAGCTCGCTAGAAGGATCACTATCCATTTCCTCAAATTAACCAACTGGTCCTTTTGACCGCGGATGGTAATTGATGAGCATGATGGATGCCTTTCAAGGCTACTATCAAATTTTCATAGCTGAGAAGGATAAGAGCAAGACGTCCTTTGTTGTGGCAAAATGAACTTAATGTTTTTTGGTGATGCCCTTCAGGTTGAAGAACGCAGGTGCAACCTATCAAAGGCTTGTTAATCTCATGTTCAAAGATAAAATTGGAAAGACTATTGAAGTGTATGTGGATGATACAATTGTGCGAAGCCAGAAAGAATATGACCACCTTGAGCACCTTGCTCGATCTTTTTAGATTCTAAGAAAATACGAATTAAAGCTTAACCCAAATAAATGCACGTTTAGGGTTCAAGGTGGAAGTTCCTTAGATATATTGTGAGCCACAGAGAAATTGAGGCCAACCCAGCCAAGATTCAAGCCATTCTTGACATTGGCCCCTTTGGATCCATTAAGCCAGTAAAAAGGCTAGTGGGAAGAGTAATAGCCTTGAGCAGGTTTATATCTCGATCAGCGGATAGGAACCTCCTGTTTTCAAGGCACTGAAAATGGTCTAAGATTGGAAGTGCATTTACGAGTGCTAGTGAGCTTTGCTCGAATTAAGGCAGTATCTAACCAATCCACTGCTCTGATAAAAGCCAGTTCCGAGAGAGCTGATTTAAATCTATCTAGCAGTCTTTTCAAATGTTTTGAGTGCGGCTCTGGTCACAATTGTGGAAAGGGTTCATTAGGCTGTGTACAATTTGAGCAAGCTCTTGCAAGGCTCTGAGCAAAATTACTTAGAGATCGAGAAGCTAGATTTGGCGCTAGTCCATTCCGTCTGGAAGCTTCAACAGTACTTCCAAGCGCATACTAGCAAAGTCCTAACAAATGAACCATTGAGGCAAGTGTTGGCCCAATCGAATGCCTCTAAGAGATTGGTGAAGTGGGCCATCGAGCTCAAGAATTTAAAATCCATTTTCAATCTTGGATGGTGATACATGCTCAGGTCCTGATCGATTTTATTATAGAAATGGCCACAAAAAAAGGTAAGACTCCAATGACAACCTAGACCCTCCAAGTCGGTAGATCCTCTATGATTTCTAGGGAGGTGTTAGAATTTACCTATGCGATGAGCTCAGAAATGAGCTTGACTTTGCCATTTGGTTATAGTTGCCGATCACAAACAATGAGGCAAAATATGAAGTTCTAACCACGGGGATTAAGATTGCACAGGACGAAGGGGTGCCTGACTTGCTAGCCTTGACCGATTCATAGATAGTTTCCAAGCAGGTGAATGTTATCTATGGAGCTAAAGAAGCATCAATGGCAAAATACCTCGAGGAGGTATCTCAATTAAAAAGTAGGTTTTGCAAGTTTTGCTCAAATAGATTCCCCTAGTTGAAAATGAACGAGTGGACCATCTATCTAAACTGGCAAGTTCGCTCCGAGGAACAAAAGAAAGAAAGATTACTATTGTGACGACCCGAACCTCTAGCTAATTATGGAAACATATTACTCACAATTTAGTCATAACTAGCTAAAGGCCTCAAATCGCCTCTCTATGTCCTCCTCATTCGTAACCTCTGCCGCCTCAAGTCAGGCTAAAACATAGTATAAAACGATGTCAACATGTGTGTTGAGTAGAAATTTTGCATAATAACATGAGGTGCTCATGTGAGTTATGTGCATATATTTTCCAAGCATATAAGCACATAAATTCACAATTTTATTTCTTCCGCCTCGACAGACGGCTACCTTATCATGCCGTGCCGTTATTTCCAACCAAACACTTCGGTGGTTATATCCAGGGCATATGGCGAATATCTTACAACCCACTTCAGTATGTTTTCAACATGATCTTAGCATAAACAAAATTTACAGCTTATATATATTAAGTTTCCAGCTTACTCAAACAGAATTTCTAGTGTAGGAAGAGAAGAAATTTCAGCTTGTACAAAACCGAATTTCCAGCTTCTATAAACCAGGTTTCCAGCTTATACATACAGGATTTTCAGTGCATGAAACACAAAAATTTCAGCTTGTGAAAAAAAAGATTTCCAGCATGTGGAACAGAATTTCTAGCTTGTGAAAAAAAGAGATTTTCAGCTTGTAAAAACTGAAATTTTCAGCTTCTAATACATAGATAAAACCCTAGCATAGTGTAAAACATAGCCGCACATAATTTCCAGCACAATTCAAGTATAATTCCAACAGAAATTCTCATGATTTCAGCATAATTTTCACAATCACACAATATGCATATAACTAAACTAGTATGTAATCCCTTAGAACCAAGATAGTAACTAACTTGTAGTTACATCGATCCTAGGTTCTAATATGGGAATTAAGGTATTAATACTAAATAAAATTTTAACTCATGCCATAGGCAAAATTCCTACGTTTCTAACTTGTTATTTCTTGCTTTTATTTTTGTGTTTCGAAGTGGTGAAAATATGAGGAGTTGGAGAGTTGTAGGAGAATGAAGTAAAACAAGAGGGATAGTGAGGGTGTGTGTGGCAGTTTGTTTTCTTGTGTGTGTGTGTAGTGTTTTTGTGTTGTCTAGTATAATATATACATACTTATAGTTAATATGTAGAAAGAAGATTATAATATACTTAGGTCTTAATCTAATTAGATCACTCAGTTTACAACTCAAGACCCAAGTATGAAGTCTAGTGTCTTAAGTATTAGTCTAGATTAATGTAAGTCAATCATGTATGTATTGATCTAGAAGTGTATGTACAAGTGTACATATACTTTAAATGTTGGAAGATTTGATAATAAGGGCTAATACACACCAAGTATTTAAATTATATATATATAGGCAAAAACTGTCCACCCCCCCCCCCACCCTCTTTCTATATATGTAGAATATTTTCTTGAAAGTTTGTATAATTATTCAAATTGTGGAAGAAATAATACCTAAAGGAAGAAAAGTACAATTTTATACATTTAACTAGGGTTTTTTGAATATATATATGTGATGAAAAATAATTTTCATATATATACATATATGTATTGTCTTATGACCTAATAATTAAAATAATTATTTTAAAAATTATTATATGAAAATGACACATTTTTGTGAAAAGGACATTTACAAGAGTTTTATGAAAAATATTCTAACCCTATGTGTGTGTGTGTGTATAATCGTGTATGTGCATATATACATACGTATGTATTTTCTTGAATTTTATGATTGCTAAATAAGGCGAGACAATAATCCTAATATTTACGCATGTTGCGAATAAATTAAGCATATATTGCGAAATATTTAGTAATAAAAAAAATATTTTGTTGGAATAAAAAAATTCCAATACTCATTTTAAAGAAGCGAAATGTGTTGTAACTAAGCTGAAATTATGCAATATCTGTAAATAAACATATTTTGTAAAGCTTTATCAAAATTATTTTTGGAAGCTTAAAGCTAGTGATATGGGACACTAGCTTGATTGGTTTTTTCATAATCTCCCAACCCCATAGGATGAATTATATGAAAAATAATATTCTACATAATTTGAAAATTCTCAACCAAGGATATTTTGGGATTTAGAATTTCACTTGGTTACAAAATAATAATTAAACATTGTTTGCAAAAAAAAAAACTCAAACACGGGTTAGACACAATTGGCAAAAACTAATGAAGGCCAAAAGTATATATGGAGGTAAAGTCGTTAATGAGACTTGGGAAGTTGGATTTACTATTAGTGCACAATATAAAAAGAAAGGTATTCATAATGATTTAAGAATTTCATGGAAAGTTGTTCCTTAGCATGCGAGTGATACTACTATGAAAACAACAGTATTGACTCAAATATAATTAAGCTCTATGAACAAAAAGCTTTCGATACTCAGATCAAATGAAAACTTATAAATTGAAAGGATCTGAGTCAATCAAAAGCAGGTTATTTGAAAATTTCACTTAGGAAAAGTCTGAAAAACAGCATAGTTGAAAACAACTTCAAACTTCATGAAGCATCCTTGATTTTAGAGAGAATAGAATTGTTGCGAGTAGAAAATCATTTAAGTATAATTTTAAAGAAGAAGCAAATTACTCTAAAGAAAAAGAAAAAAGAGTCTGTAGGGATAAAAACCCTCCAATTTCCAATTCTACCTTGTAGCAAAAGACTTAACGAACAAAAGTCAATTAGGTTTGAACAAATAGATTTTAATTACAAAATGATTCTCTTTTTTTACAATCAAAATAAGAGAAAATATTGTTATATATAAATACTTTTGATTTCTTAGAAGATAAAAACCATTTAGTTTACGTACTCTTATCGATATAGGAGCAACATCTTTGGTATGCCGACCAAATGTCATACCCAAGAACTATTGTCACGCCTTGCTCCATGAAAAAGAATAATAATGACAAAAAACCGATAAAGTAAGTGTATACTGGTCCTTTCATGGGAATGGAGAGTGATCTCTAAAAAAATTTTGAAATGGGTAGGTGAGACTGAGAGAAACTCAACTAGGGAGGAATTTTAAAGTGAAAAAGCTAAAAGGGATTACAAAAGTCTCCGAGGTAAGAATTATATTTGAGATATTTTGTATTTACTACTTTAGCCATAAAACACCTATTTACCTTATGTCTAAAAGCCAAGAAATCAAGTTTTATTATAAGAAAGAGTAAATTAAAATAAACTTTAATTTGTATATGCATACTGTTATTCATAATCGTCCAAAAAAAGTCAATAATTATCCATAATCTAAAATACGATATGCTACATTTTACTTCAAATTAAATTATAAAATAATTATGATTTTTTTGGTTATATTGTCGGACTTACAATGTGTAGCAACTATTAATTATTTTAATTTTAATGTTTAAAATTATCCATGACTTACTTCTACATAAATTCATAACAGAACATGGATCTCTGCTTCTCCTGGTTATTTCCGATATTACTCCGTTCCGGTCCGGTCCGGTCCGATCCAATCCGAGTCGGCGTTTCGGTCCAAGAAATTAGAGTGGAATGCCGATTTGGTTGATAAATCGTCGAATCGTCTCTGACCCACACCCGAGGCGGTTCCAGCCCGTCGTGATTGAACGGCAACTGTCGTTCAGGTTCCCATTCCTGTTCCGGCTGATTTCGCGGTGCGATAGCAAGCCATGTTCGCTATATGACACTTTCAATAATGTATTCATATTAAAGTGTAGCAATATCCACTTGCGGAGTTGCGGTGACATTTTCAAGTGGTGAATTTTAGCAGTAAGTTTATTTTTTCATATTTTATCTGATGATACAGTGAACCGCAGATAGGCAATGTATATACAAATTCGTTTTAAAAAGAAAACTTAACCAATAGAAATCTCCGAAGTTACAAGGAAAAAGTTACAACAAAAAATATTAGAAAAATCTTCAAGGGTTCCTAGCTAAGCCAATATGAACAATTTAGTTTTCGAATCAAAATAAGAGAAATTTCACCTCTGCATCCTATTTCCAAGAAATTAGATTTAACGAGAATATTCGAGGTCCAATATTGCTTTGTGATTTATACAATTAAATGATCATTTATACAAACTCAAATTAGGATAATTATTTCGAAGTCAATATATATATATATATATATTGATTTATATCCATTACACTTTTCATCTTAAATAATTAATGAGTACTTTGCACTCTAAAATATAAAAAGGATCATTTTCTTATGGACAAGTTTACCCTTCATTTTAATGGTATTTTAGCCTAAAAATAAATGAGGGTACAATCTGTTGTAGACATATAAATTTGAGAGGGTGTATTGTGTTATTTTTCTTGTTAAAGGGTGCAAAGTGTTCATTTTACTTGTTTTTGGGGTACAAAGTGCAAATTGCCTCTAAATTTATAGTGTATTGATTTGTTACTGAAAGGTATATATTCTTTTAATAATTAGTGAAAAAGATGTTTTCTTGTAGTGTAGTTAAGTATTAAATACTTGAATATCCCTGCAAAAAACTACACAACATTGACGCCAATAATTCTGTTGAAATCTCTTTGGTAAAGTCAACAGTCATTTTTCTAATTGAATAACAATAATAGTTTATTTGATTTTATTTTACGATCGAGTACAATAGTATTTTATTATTGCATACATCTACATCCATGACTTACTTCTGCATATATTCCAAAATCCAATAATGAAATGGAACAGATTATGTTATCAATTGAACTTTTTGATGTAATAATTTGTCAATTACTTTTTTATCGTATGATTTTAGAGTTTTTTTTTCAATTTATGATAATTTATAAATAAAAATATTACTTCCTGTGTCTTGGCACGAGGTAAGTACCAGTAATAGAAGAATTTATGGTTACTAAATATGATCATACAATATGCACACACAAATAAAAGAATTTTGAGAACTAAAGTAACATATCCCATTTCAATATAATTGATCTTAACAAAATATAAAAAAACGTATTTTTTTTTTTTTTACTTTACATCTATATGTATAAAATACTAAAAATAGCTATAGCATCAATAACAAATAAAAAGTTATTAAAATATTAAGAAATAAATATTAAATACTTATTCTTATGTAAGATAGATATTAACCAATGCATATGTTCACTCAATGTTTGCACCTATCTCTATATGTAATACTAAAAGCTCCAATCAAATTAATTAGTTAAAAAAACAAAAATATATTTAAACATGACTATTTTATTTTCCATACTTTTAATTTGATATTAGTAGCGACTTACACTTGCCTTGAAGAATAAAGCTACTCTCAAAAATTACTTGTGAAGAATTAAAATAAGCTTAATAACATATCCCATAATAATACTATAAAATTAACTATTATATTAGTTTTAATTCATATTTTTACCAAAGACCTAAAAACTAAAACATGTTTTTTCATATATATTTCAATTGTCCCTTAATTGAATATTTTTCTGAAAGAAAATAGAAAAAATTAGTAAAACCACCCCCCCAAAGTTATTTTTCTATCTAAAAGATCCATGACGAATTTTTTTCATTCTGTAAGCCCATTTCATCAATCTTTCATTCTAAAAAACCCAATCATAGATTTTTAACCTTTCTTGGAACAAAATTACTCTTAAATTTCTTGCGTTGATTTCTTTTGATGTTTATTCATAAAATAGTTTTGCTTGCCATTGCTAATTCACACGAAGGAAAAACTTATTTATTAAAATTGATTTTTGAATTTTATGGTGTTTTTGTTAATTATATTCATTGTTTTGGGGAAAAATAATTTTTAAGCACAAATTTGGTTGAATTATAATTTAGATATTTTTTAAATTTGAGAAAAAAATTCATAATTTACATATATATGTCCGCCTACAGGGCTTCAGAGAAATTCAAAAAACAATGCGAGCAGAATAGAAAGAACAGGGAAGTGGGTGGTGGCGCATGTTACGGTGGCGGGCTGAAGTTGCTGGCGACCAAAAGCTTGAGATGGTATGTTATTTATTATTAATTTTATTATTATTAATATTATTATTACTATTATTATTATAATTAGTATCATTATTATTAACACAATTTTATTTTTTTGACTATCCAAGATGCCGAGTGTGAACGTGATGTCAGGTATAATGAGGTGATTCAAAAGTGTTACACGAGAGCACCTAGACCTGATGAGATTGTCGAGGGAGACGACGACGAAGGGAGCACGACCAATAACATGATTTGGCTAAATCAAAATGCCAAACAAGTTTACGTACATATACAATTTATTATTTTACCTGTTTATTTAATGAATTATATATAGCTAAATTAATTAACATAAACATTTAATATAATTTATTTTATTTCATCTAGGAGAACTACTAACAGTAGTTGTAATCCTAAGAACAGTCAATGCCAGCAAATTTGAACGAAGAAGTTACACAACAGTCCAGACACAAACTGTTTATACAGGCGGTCGGACCACCAAATAGAAAGGGCTACTAGGTCGGGCTGAACTTCATTCCTCAGGAAAAGAGGGGGCATCACTCATACGGATCTTCCTCATCGCGTAGCGGTCCTTCTACTTCCATAGGAGATGTATAGATGCAGTTGTTGCAATTCAAAGATCATATTGACAGTTACATATCAACTAAAAAAGAAGAGATCACCCAATTGAAGACACAAAATGACACAATGATGCAACAACTGTATACCGGACTTATAGGCAACCACTCCTTCGCCTCCGAAGCAGCTCCCCAGTCATTTTGTAGTCTTCGTCCCATGGGCAATACGTCTCACGATACTGCTCATGCTCCCCGTCAAGGATATCTCGCTTCACATATATTCGCACCGCAGCCAAATATGAATCCCACCAATACCGAAGATGACAATGAAAATGACATCGACTGCTTTGAGGATGAGGATGAGGATGAGACACGTTAGATATTTTAATTTGTGGTATGAACAATGCTTTTATTTGTTTTGCGTATTTGTATTTTATATTTGAATTATACTTCAAACAATATGGGATAATATTGCGTATTCGTCGATTTATTTTAGCTTGTTGCATTTTTATTTATTTTAGATTTTTGTCAATTTTAGCATTTTGCATTATTTAAATATTATAAATGAAATTTATAATATAAAAAAAATAAAAACTAACTGATTATCTCGTGGAATAATTAATTTTTTTTTTAAATTTCCTAAGAAAAACCAGGGGAAATTTTCCCCAATTTTTTTAAATTTCTTTTTTTTAAATCGTTCGGCAAAAAACCAGGGAAAATTTTCCCCAAGTTTTTTAAATTTCTTTTTCTTTTAAAATGTCCGGTGAAAATGGGGGAAATTTTTTCCGGTTTAATTAAATTTGTTTTTTTTTTTTAAATATTTCGATGAAAAATGGGGGGAAAATTTCCCCAGTTTTATTAAATTTCCATTTTTTTTAAAAAAATTAAATCGGCTGAATGTTCAATCTGTTTGTTTCCAGCGGAATATTCCACCAGTTATCCACCGGTCTACGATCAGATCCCAATTCCAGGGAAAAACTTGGAAAATTCTGGCAGACCGTCTTATTCCGGCGACGATTATTCTGGTGGACTACATTCAACCGGTTTTAAGATTCTCCGGTGGAATTTCTGTAGGAATTTGGCAAGTTTTTTCCGCAGGAATCCAGCCTGTTTCTTGTAGTGATTTTTACCAAGTGGGCGAGATTGATGAGCACGAAGGATTGGCCTAAAAAGTTCCTTCAATCAAGATATCCAAGGCGTAGATTTTGCAAGCAACTCATCACCCGTAAGCAGACGAGCTACGCTTCTCACCAACATTCGGTCTGCGCATCATAGAAGGCAAGGTCAAGTGAGCGAGATTGATGAGCACGAAGGATTGGCCCTAAGAAGTTCCTTCAAGCAAGACACCCAAGACATGGATTGCAAGCAACTTATCACCCATAAGCCGATGAGCCAAGTTTCTTACCAACGTTTGGTCAGCGCATCATAGAAGGCAAGCTCAAGTGGCCGAGATTGATGAACACGGAGGATTGGTCCTGAGAAGTTTCTTTGAGTGAGACATCCAAGGGGTAGATTTTGCAAGCAACTCATCACCAGCAAGCAGACGAGCCAAGCTTCTCACCAATGTTTGATCGGCGCATCATAGAAAGCTAGGTCAAGTGGACGAGATCGACGAACACGGAGGATTGATCCAAAGAAAACTCTTTGAGCGAGCCATCCAAGGCGTAAACTTTGCAAGCAACTCATCACCAGCAAGCAGACGAGTTGAGTTTCTCACTAACATTCGGTCGGTGCATCATAGAAGGCAAGGTTAAGTAGGGGGACCCTATTCAACTTGCCAGTGAATTCGAGTATGTCAGAGGCTATTGAGAGTGGACAAAGGACATCCTCAGTTAGTATGAAAACAAGTTGGTGGTGATCGGGATACACGATGCGGTGCATGCTCCGCTGATTACGTACGACCACAATTCAAAGATCATCAAAGTGTTTCACGAGGCATGGCGTCCAACTACCAACACTCATTTGACTTCCTTCAGAGAATTATCAATATCATTTGGGATTTGTGCATCTTGATGACATGAAAAGAGATTTATTCCTCGTTGCTGCATGTATTTGTTTTATGGCTTCCACCTACTACAAGGGAGTGCCAACAGAGACCAATGTCCTCTAGTTACCATCAGTGATTGGGTGAGCTTTTGGTGCAAGAAGGACTTGCTGGCTTTGTATTTCATCCTTCCAATTGATAGTGTTACTTAATACGCCCAAGAACCTTAAAGATTGGAGAGCAAGCAAATAGTAGGCCTTGTAGTCCCTGTATTGGCAAGAATATAAGCTCCTTGAAGGAAGTAAAGAGACCATTCCCACAATAAACAAGATTATCCAATCATGAGCCATGACCCAATTCTCTACCACGAAGTTGCAAGGAGACTGTGCTTTGGAGATTTAGGGCTCTGGTTAGCTCAAAGATTCGATGTGCGCATCACATAGATTTATACAACTTCAAAATGTAATTGGCTTAGAGGCTTGGTGATCGTGGCGTGTGGATTTATAGTACAAGGACACAATCCGCTCGAAGGCTTGGTAACTACATTTTGGAGATTTGACGTCGCATGTGGCTTGAAGGCTTGGTGATTCCGTCTTCGAGATTTGTAGGTTTGATCGTACTATCGGCTCCGAAGCTTATTCTTGGAAGAACACATGAGGAGTGCAGTAGGCCTGAAAGCTTGAAGACCGCATCTTGGAGATTTGTGGAGTGGATCGTTTAGCCGATTCAAAAGCTTGTTGACCACATCCGGAGATTTATGGACTTGACTATGCAACTAGCTTATAGTTTGCTGACCATATTAGAAGATTTGTAGAACTTAGAAGAATGCTTATGAAAATGCTTGATGATTCTCCCTTTTCAAGCTTGGTGAAGGAATAGCTGCAAAGGCAAATGATTCTATCTAAATATCATAACTTAATGTAGAAGTTATCCAAGCTGCCTATGTACCCAATGAAGGGATCAAGTCATATCGTACTTAAAAAAAAATTGAGATGATTTCGAGGGGGAGCCGTACATAGTTTATACTCATGTGGGCTAGGAGTATTTGTTGCTTAGCCACCCTAGACGAGGTGGAGTATATTTATGTTTAGCCACTTGCAATACCTTCAGTGGAGTATGTTAGCAGTTTAACCACATGTATTATCATTGGTAGGTACCGTACACAGTTTATAATCATGCAGGTCAGGAGTGTGATACAGTTTAGGCTCGTGCGTTAGGAGCAATATGCCGCTTTAGGGGTAATATCTTTTAAAAAATCTGATGTTGATATGGCCAATACGCAACCAATCTTTATCAACTAGCTTGTAAGCAACATTTGTATACACCTTTTTAACCACATGAGGACCATCCCACTTTGACATAAATTTATTTCACATTTGCTGGGAGATGGTGATAGGTCTTCTTACTAACAAGACCAAGTTGCCTACTTGAAATGTTCTCGGGCGGACTTTTTTGTTGAACACCCTCATCATACGAGCTTGGTAGCATTCAAGGTGGTGTTGTGCCTCAAGCCTTTTCTCATCTAGTGCCTCCAACTCCTCGAGTCTGAGACAAGCATTGTACTCGTAGTGAGTCCTTTCTAAATGGCTATGCGAAGTGAAGGTATTTAACTTTCGAGAGGGCACAAAACCTCAGTGTTATACACTAAAGAATAGGGAGTGGCCTGGGTGGCAGTTTGATGTGTTGTCCGGTATGCCCATAAAGCTTCCTAAACTTTCTCATGCCAATCTTTCTTTGATTTTGACATGACTTTCTTTAAAAGATTGCATAGAGTTTTTTGTTAAACGCTTCAGACAAGCCATTCGTGGCAGCGTTATACACAAAGGAATTGTACTGCTTGAACCCACACTGAAGACATAGCTTATCCATCAACTTATTGTAGAAAGGCCTTTCGTTGTCGATGATGATGTACCAAGGCACTCTATACCTGAAAATTAATTGCAAGGAACTCAACTACAGTCTTCTTCTTCATTTCTTTCAATAGGATTACCTCAGCCCACATAGAAAAGTAATTTGTAGCTGCCAATATATAAGCTTGCCCACCAGAAGACTTGGGAGTTATTGGCCCCACCACATCAAGACCCCATGCAACAAATGGTCATGAAGCTACTGTAGGGTATAGAGGTTCTGGAGGCTGATGTATGAGGTTAGCATGCATCTGAAAAGCCTCACATCTCTTTGCGAAGTCCAAGCAACCTTTAACCATCTTGGGCCAACAATAGCCCATCCTTTCAATTCGAAAGTGGACCTTCGGACCTAATTGATGAGCTCTGCACACTCCAAAATGTGCTTCGGTCATAGCTTCGACTACTTCTTTATCACTTAAACATTGTTGGTAGTTGCCTTCAAATGATCGTCGTTACAATACATCTTTGTATATGTTGAAGAAAGACGATCTCCGTCACATTTCTGTTTTGTGGCATGAGTTTTGCAGTAGCTTTCCATGCTTCAAATACTCAATCAAAGGCATTCTCCAGTAATTATCTTCACATACTGCAACTGATATGGTCATTGATTCTTCATGATTTGACTTATCAAATTTCGATATCACCCATCGATTACATACTAGCACATTTGTTGTTTTCCCTTCTGACAGTGCTAGAGTAGTGGCTAGATTGTCTAGCACATCTGCCATCTTGTTTTCTTTTCTTAGGATATGGCTCAATATGATATTCTCGAATTGTTTTAGCAAATTTGAGGCTTGTCGGATATACGAAATGAGGTTCTCCTTTTTAACTTCATACTCATTCAAAAGTTGATTGATAACCAATTTTGAATCACTATAGACCTTGATATCCATAATTTTCATTTCTGCAGCTATCTGGAGCCCAATTATCAAAGCTTGGTATTGAGCCACATTCTTGGAGCACAACTCTACCAGTACAATTGAATATGTCAATACTAGTTTTTCTGGAGAGACAAAAACAACCCCCGCTCCAGCTCCATCGACTCTAACGGCTCCAACAAAAAACATCATCCATGTCGGCAAGATTTCAATAAAGAGGGCGTCTTCATCAGGAAGAGAGTCGGATAGTTCCCATTCTGCTAGAATTGGATGGTCAGCAAGAAAATTGGCAAGCACCTACCCTTTGGCAGCTTTCTATGGCACGTATGTGGTGTCATATTGGTTAAATATGCTAGATCACCTGGCCAGTCTTCTTGCAAGTACAGGTTTTGATACCACAAATTTGATAGGATCTGCACGAGATATGAGCCGAATGGGATATGATTCAAAGTATTGTATTAACTTTTTAATCGCATAACACAGAGCCAAGCATATCTTCTCAATTGGGGAGTATTTCAACTCATTCTCCTTCAATCGGCGGCTAAGATAATACAAGGCCATTTCTTTTCCTTATTCATTTTCTTGAGCCATCAAAGCACGAACCAAGCTTTCCTGAGCAACAATATATAATATGAGTGATTTTCCTAGTGTCAAAGCTCCCAAGATTGGTAGGTTTGCCAAGTGCTTCTTTATACTTTCAAAGACATTTTGTCATCCTTTATTCCACACAAACAGGGCATCTTTCTTTATCAGATCACTAAACGGCTTACATCGCCCATCGAGATTTGATATAAACCTTCTGATAAATGAGAGATTACCCTGTAAACTTTGTAATTCCTTAAGATTTCTTGGCGTGGGCATTTTTTGAATTGCATCTATCTTAGTTGGATTAACTTCAATCCCGTGATGGCGTACTACAAAACCAAGAAATTTTCCCTAGGTGACACCGAAAGCACATTTGAGCGGGTTCATCTTCAAGTTGTACTTTCTTAGTTACTCAAAAACTGCTTGGAGATCCGCTAGGTGATCACTTCTCCTTTTTGTCTTGACGACAAGATCATCCACATAACACTCCATCTTGTCGTGTAGTATGTCGTCAAAAATATTTTGCATAGCACGTTGGTTGGTAGCACCTGCATTCTTTAGTCTGAAAGGTATGACTTTATAACAGTAAATCCCCTTTAGAGCACAAAATGCAATGTATTCTTCATCTTCTGGAGCCATTTTGATCTGATTATATCCCAATGATCCATCCATGAAAGACAAAGTTTCATGACCCGTGGTTGCATCAACAATGAGCTCAATAATGGGAAGCGGGAAGTCATCCTTTGGGCATGCCTTGTTCAGATCTCGGAAGTCTTCACATATATGTATTTGGCCGTTCTTTTTCTTGACAGGCACTATACTGGAGATCCAAGTTGGGTATTTGACCTCTCTGATAAATCCATCATCAATAAGATTGTTAACCTTGACCTCGATAAGCGGGACTAGTTTCGAACGGAGTATCCGTTATGATTGCTTCGCCGGCCTTGCTCCGTGCTCTATCCCAAGATGATGAACTGCAACCTTTGGGTCTAGTCCAGGAATTCTTTGTATGTCCAGGAGAAAACGTCTCTATATTCAGCTAAGAGCTCGATGTATTGGCCTTTTCTCCTTGGAACTTAGAAGTGCGCTAACGAATATAGGTCGTGGCTCTTCTAACATTCTTAAATTCATTTCTTCCAACTCATCCGCAGCTATTTGTCCACCATCTTCAAGCTGTGGAGGGGCTTGTTGGATGTGATCTTTGGAAGCCTTAGAGGTCGAATCCTCGTCAATTGAGATGTGGTTGCATGTTTGCACTTCTTCCGTCATATCGTCATTGTCAGGTTGCACACTCGAATCATAGTCGTTAGAGACTCTGGACATCTTGTATGCAATGATCCATCTCAATGTTCCATTTGTGTTTATGACTGGGCAAAGTTCTAGTTTCCAACCTAAGCTATTTGTTGTCTGCACAAAACCAACACTGACCAACTTTTTCAGCTCCCTTATAGATTGATGGGGAGCCTTTGCCTTTGGATCATCCAAAACACTCGCATAACAAGAGCTGACGATAACCTCTACTTCATTACTACCTTGAGCATCTCTATCCAATGGACGAGAATGATCAAATGTACGTTGCTTTACACCCAATGTCCTATTAATAGAAATGAGCAATAATGAGGATTTACTTCTACGTGCTTGAGACATATGAATGATTTGACCTTCTTTTCTATTTTAGGTATGTGGTCAGCATCCTCATAGCTTTGCTCCACTTGATACTGCGGATTGCCATTTCCAAGTCGGTCAAAATCGAAGAATGGTTCTTTTAAATAGAGAAGTAAGAGTATTTGGAGTACCTAGGCGATCAAATGCTGAGATGCATTGACTATCTTTTCTCTTCTCTTTCCTGCTTTCATCTTTTGTTGTCAGAATGTGCTAGATATTGGCATGCTTATCTTTCTTGAAAACTCGTATCCTGACTGGTTCTTCTGGCGTATATCCCAAGCCGGTTCTTGGTTGATCAACACGAAACCCTTGTTTTCTGAGTTTATATTGTGCCTTGCTGAGTCCATGGATCCTCTCACCAGTTAACTCAAGTTTCAGGCTTCCTAACTTGGTTTGATTTGAGAAATCATAACCAGACTTCAGCAACAGGGCATAAGCTTTAGGATTGAACGTCCCATGAAGATTTCCTTGCAAACTTTCTGTAGAAGAAGAAGGCGGCGTCGGGTTTAATCCAATAACAGGAAAGGTTAATTCTGACTTCAAAATCTGACAATCAACTGGGCCGTTTACGCTTTCGTCTCCCTTATTACTTGTTTGAGGGCGCGGTGCGAGTTTCCCTTCCCTGTGACTCGATTCCTTCATTTCAATAAGATAACCTATCGGGATCTTTATGGGCATCACCTCGTCTACTGATCTTGGTTCCATGTACAGTTTTGCATTGGTGAAGTGTGACTCAGCATCTATAAATAGCTTCACGTTTGCATCTACTTTCAAGATTTCTCCATTTCTTACATCCTTGAAGCATTGATGAAGAGTGGATGTAGACGGTAGGAGGTTTTCGCATCAATAACATGAAACAATGTGCTCTTTAACTATCCTATTGTAAGGTTTAGGAAAATCATGCCGATGGCTCGTTGCCCCCCTCGGTTGAATCCTTGGATGGTAAAATAGCTTCGAGCTAGCTCTTCTACTGATATTACCAAGTCTTTCATGGTGGATTTTGGTATGATATTCATGGCAGAACCTCTATCAACTAGTATGCGGTTGACTCTTTGCTCTTGCATAAATCTTGAGACAAAAAGTGGTGGGTTATGAGGCTTTGATCCAAACAAGCCTTCATTTGTAAAGGCAACAACAACATTGGTGGCATACCAAGAAGCAACACTTTCTTCCTCTTCTTTATAGGATGTAGTATATGTTGTCTTGTTCTCTGACCGAAAGATTCTCTCAGGGAAAAAGTCTCCCAAAGTGATAGGATGACGTCTCTAGCTTCTCGGTGTTTTCTTCCCCTTAGCTCATGAAACTTTTGAGTTTCTTCTGAGCCATGAACCTTTATACTTGGCTTGGTTTAGTTTCTTCGCCGACACGGGATGAAATTGATCTGTATGTTGCTTTTGCCTTCGACGGCGCATCACAAGGATCCACTCGCCCTCATTTTCAGTTTCAGAAGTTGAATCTACACATTTTTCAACCTTTGTATCATTGATGAACATGTTTTTGATGAAGTTTGAATCTAAACTTCCAAATTAGATCGTGGTCGATGTCCCTAAAAGCCTTGACGATGGACCAATATCATGTTTGTGTTAGGGTGTATCCCCGGTATTTGTAGCTGCTATCACACTCGCAGTATTTGCATCCGCAGTGTCTTCATTATCAAGCTCAACGACTTTGATTTGGGACATGCTGATTTCCAAACTTCGGTCCATTCTTTTAATCATTGCTAGGGATTTTGACCGAAGTTGCCTAGATAGCCATCGACTCCTTGGTGGAGGCTTTAAAATGTTTCTTAGTTTTATTTGCATCCTTTCTTTGTTTCTTTTTTTCTCCAGCAGGAAAGTTGGCTCCATGATTGGCAATGCTATGTTGCACGTCATGGGCGCGAGTGGCCAGCTCTTCAAAGTAACGAGGCTTGATTCCTTGGAGAATGTAGAGAAGCCCTAATGCATCCCTTAGATACACATCTCCACTGCAGAATTCAGGCTCAACGCACATCACCAGTTGATATAGTCCACCACCGGCTCATCCTTCCATTGTCTTGTATTGGTAAGCTCGATCATGCATACAATGCGACGTATGCTGTAGAAGCGGTTTAGGAATTCCCTCTACATTTGGTCCTAGTTATTGACGAACTCAGGCTCTAGATCAACATGCCAATCAAAAGCATTTCCCTTCAACGAATGCACAAATTGCTTTACCAGATGGTCACCATAGGTACTCGCATTGTTGTTTCGGTTTGCCCTTTCCATCGAACTGCTGAAACTTTGGAGGTTAGTAGCTTATCGGCATCCTCAGTGTGTCGATGCGTCTAGTGTAGGGCTTCGAGTACATTGGATAATGTTGTGCTGGGGCACCATACTAAGCTTTTATAGTGTTGGCAATCATATCTTGCTATTGCTGCACTGATAGTGTGGCGATAGAGGTGGTTGATTGCTCAAGCCTTAGCATGTGCTCGTGTTTTTGATGCATTTCTTGAGTTTGCCCTTCATTCCGGTTTGAACTTGAGAAGGCCGATACCTGTGACTGGGCTCCCCAATATTTGAATGCTCCAACTTGTCCACAAGTTGAGAGATTTGAAAGTCCTTATCTTCAATCGTCCTTTGCAGGTTTGCTATAGCCTACGCCATCTGAGCCAACTACTCGTCCACAGTGGTTGTCTCGACGAAGTGGAGTACTTTGCAAGCGGATGCCGTTGGGCTCGGAGGGTTAGAACCATAGTAGGAATCAAACTCAGAGACTCTAGCTTTGGTTGAGGAGTGATTGCCGGTGTCCTTAGTAGGCTTGTCAGTGCCATCCCTTTTGATGAAACCAACATTATTCTTCTTTGGGGCCATTAAACTTGCTAAAAGAGTGATTTGATACATTGTTAGGAGAAAAGAATTAAGGGGTAGGTTCGGGTCCCACTTGGCGTGCCAGAAATTTGTTCGCACAAAATTTCGAGTTTCGAGAAAAGACAAGAAAAATGTTACAAATATTTGAAAAGTATATGATTTAGTGGAAATTAATCCGTAAAAGATTAATATCCTAATTCTTTTCTCCGAATTTGACTTGATCTTAAAATTACACGATTCGTGGGCTGAGTAGCTTTATCACGAATCAAACACCAAAAACTTTGATAAACACCGTGAAAAACGCCGGGGACACCGTTGATTTGACTTAACTTTTACATGAAGAAAAAAAAAAATACCTATTTGCTGGTTTGATACTTTGATTGCAAATCAAATGCACTATTTGGATGATTTCTACGAAGAACACCTTAAACGTTGCTTTAATCACCATGGATTTGATTTAGGAGAAACACCAAAATGTAGGGCTAACACCTTGATTGTGGATTGAACGCCTTGATTTGATGACTTTCGTGAAGAACGCCGGGAATTTAGCCTTTAGTCCTCACGAATTTTCTTGAGCTTGCCTTGAGAGAACTTCTTGATCTTCTTGGCTTCTCTTGCTCTTGGAAACTTCTTGATATCCCTTTAAGCTCCAAATGACCCCTATTTATAGGTGTTTATGTAATATCTTCAGATTGCTAGCAACTTCTTCGGTATTTATCTCTTTAATATGAATTATTTTTAAAGAGAAGAATATCATTTACGTGTCCTTATTTGATTGGTCCATGTGACCAAATGCGCCACTTGTCACCATTTGATTGGTTTTGGACTTTCAGGCTTGTCAAAACACCTCATATTGATACTTGGCGACCTCTTATTTGTCGGTAAAATAAATATTTATAGAAAAGATAATTAATATTTAATATTTTAATTTACACTTGTCAATTTTCAATTGGATTCAATCTAATCGCCAACAATATTTTTTCCCAATATTGTCTTCTTCTTCAATTGTCCGCCCAAACCACCCGCTGCCAATGAATTTGAAGGCTGCCATTTCTGCGTTGGAGAAGATCTTTTGGAAGTCTAGCAAGAGAGGAAAAAGATTGGGACGAGTGGATAAAATTTGAATTCTTATCTTTTGATTTGCCTTTTTGATGAGATATGATTTTTTGTATTACCAACTATAAAAATCTGCTATTTTCCATTTTGTGAAATTAAATATGTTTCCCTAATTTGGAAAAAGGAATTTATGCTCTTAGTAATCAGCGTGGTTAATTTCGAATTTCTTATTTTTCAAAAATATATTTGAAATACAATTTTCTAGATATAAAATATAATATTCTTGAAAAAAGAACCTATCTATTTGTATTCTTAATATATAAAGCGGAATAGTCTATCTAAATTCTCGACAGGTGGCGGCGTAAGTTTACGATAAATGTCAGTAGTACGTTCATTTTTCCTATATGTCAATTAATTAGCCATAATAATTATTAATTAATTAGTAATTTAGTATGGTTTTGAATTATGAAAAGAGCATATTATGTAATCATTTAAGGTTAAATTACAATCTTATTACCAGTTTACATAACTATTGTAAATTACTTACTATAAATTAAGTGAAATATTTAAATCTTATGAAATTTTATATTTAAAAAATATAAAATATATTTGAATTTGAAATTTAAACATATGTTTATATTACTCATCAATTTAAATTAATCATCATAGTTATAAAGAATATTTAAAATATCAAGTGCACTCACATATTGGAATAGATTTTTATATTCAATATTTAAAATAAAAGAAATAAATTTGATAATATATTTTCTTTAATAATTTTAAATTTTATAAAGCAAATAAATATTAATAACGTTTCACTATTATTCAAACTAATCCTTGATTCTAGAAAATAGTAGGAAAAATAATTGAATAGTAAAGAAACTACTAACAAACTATGAAAGAAAAAAATATTAGTAGAAAACATAACAAAAATAATATATATTAATAAAAACATAAGTAGTTCAATATCTTATTCATAATTTTTGGTTGTGATATCAATGGCAAGAAATAGAATATTGGGGTTTATTTTAAAAAAATTAAGAAACAATTGTGTAATAGTAGTAATAATATATATATTTTTAAAATAATAATAATTTAATTATTAATAATAAAAATTGAGTTGTTATTATTATTATTGTTATGGTCTTAAAATTGTAGTAGCAGTAGTAATAATAGTAATAATAATAATAATAATAATAATAATTATTATTATTATTATTATTATTATTTTTAAATTGTAGTAGTTTTTATTATTATTATTCTTAAAATAATAATAATTATTTTCTTTCTTTCTTTCTTTCTTTCTTTCTTTCTTCTTCTTCTTCTTGCTTGATTACTTATTGCTGAGCCAATGTGGTAGGGCAAAAAGGGGAGGAAGGTTAGTGTAAAGAAGAAAAATAGGAGGAAAGAAATTATTATTATTATTATTATTATCTATTTTTTTTTATAAAGTATCAACACCCTTTAATAATTGCTTATTTCTTGGTCTGGCATTTTTTTTCTCTTCTCTCTCTCCCATATTTTTTCTCACTTTTTTTTTCCTCTTTACTTTTCAACTTGATATATTATTTCTCTTTCTTCTCTTTCTTCCCTTTATCTCATATCTTTAGTTTAATATTTAGTTTACTTTCTCTTTTTATTTATTATTGAAACAATAAAACTCAATTTAATTTTCAATCATTCTTCTTGTCTTCCATAACATATGAATTTAATTGTCAATCATTGTTTTTGGTTTTTCATAGTATATATAGCATTATAATTAAACATGTGAAGGCCCGAAACCTCTAGCTAATTATGAAAACAACTATTTTATAACCATCTCACAAAAAATATGATGTTTTATAAAGTAATGAAACCAAACACGCATACTAATATTCCAAAAGGAAAGTTTACATAAGTCGTTTATTACATATACACAAACTTAACTACCAAGTTTCTAGCACAACAAATATAACTAACTAAACGCCTCGAAGCGCCCTCCTAAGTCTTCCTCATTCCTATCTTCTTGTGTCTCAAATCCGGCTAAAACATAATAGAAAGGAATGCCAACATATACACATGTTGAGTAGAAATTCGCATAAAATATGAAGTGTTCGTGTGAAATTGCATATTGTCATGAAGAGCACACAAAACGATATAAATTTCAGCTTTGATAGAACCATATAAATTTCAGCTCAAAAGAACATAACATTCCAACACATTGTTACCATTTTTCAACCTCGATGGCTGGCTATCTTATCTCGCCATGCCGTAATTCAATTCCAACGGATACTCCCATCCCAACCAAACACATCGGTGGTTATATCCCTGGCATATACCGAAATCCTACGACCCACTTTAGTACATGAACTCTCCGTTCACGCAAGGTGGGATTATGCAACGATGGAGAGTCGAGAACCTTTTTAAGACCAGTAACTCCATTGCCGCCCTGCCGAACTCGACTACATCCACCCCTATCACATCGGGCCTTTATTTACACAATTCCAATATATTTGAATCACAATTCCAACACAAAACAAACTATTTAAGCTGGTTATTGTACACTTTTCAACATAGATTACCACAATTTCGAGTTTTGTAAAATCAACATTTGTAACTACAAGCAGAAATTTTCAGCCTTCAAACTACTAAATTTCCAATTTAAAACCTATTGAAACTCCACACATATATTCCCAAGATTGTAAAATAGACTTTTAGTTAGTAAAATTTCGAATTTTCAGCTTACGAGACCTGGAATTTTCAGACTGCAACGCGAAACGTTTTAGCACGCAACTTTTGAGATTTCCAGCTTTCAGAATCGAAATTCCAGCTTTAAAAATCCTGTAAATCCAGCTTATTTTACACTAAATTTATAGTTTTTAAACCAGGTTTTCAGTTGGGAATTTTAGGAATTTTCAGCCTTGCAAAAATCGAAATTTTCAGTTTCGAAAACAAGATTTTCAGCATGGAGTAGTAATTCCAGCAGTTTCACCACTCAAATTCTTAGCTTGGCAAACTTGAAATTTAGTTTTGATCACATAAATAAGACTGTAACAAGGTGTAAAACATGATAACATAGAATTCAAGCATCACTTTAGCACAATTGCAATAATTTCTAGCATGCTTATTCAAGAATTTTAATCTAACATGCTCATAGAAACATCATATGCATATATATAGCAAACACATCTTGTATCCCGTTAGACCCAAGATGGAAACCAACTTGTGGTTACCTCCTAGGTCTAATTGAGGAGATAAAATGCTAATAGTTTGATAAAACCTAACTCTAGCTCATGCCATGAGCAAATTTCTACCTTGATATGTCTTTCTTTCCTTTGTAGGGTTTGAAGTAGTGAGAGTGTTTGAAGTGGTGAGAGTGTTGGAAGGTTAAAGGATAGTAGGGGAAATTGAAAGAAAACAAGAAGGAATCGAATGTGGGTGTGGCTGGTTTTTTCTTGTGTGTATGGGTGATGATTTTGTGTTTTTCCTAAGTAATATTACCTATAAGCTAATGAGAAGAGATAGAATTAAAATAGAATAAACTCATTTTCCAATTATTACCCTAATTGTCCAAGTATAGGATCTAAGTAACTTAAGTGTAGCTCTACATCGACAAGGACCAACCATCTATTCATACACCTAGAAGGAGTATTACAAGTGTATCATACATTGTATCTTGCAAACTTGGAGGATAAGACTTTATATATACCAAGTATTTAATATTTTATATTTTTATCTCCCAAATCTCCCAAAATACCGTCCACCCCCCCCCCCCCCCTTTAATCTTGAAAATGTAGATTCTTTCTTGTATTGCATAGAATTATTCATATTAGAGAAACAAATAATATCTAGGGGTAGAAAATACAATTTACCCATTTCTTAGGATTTTTCCAAAAAGTCATAAAAATTATGATAAAAAATCTTCTAAGTCTAGGTATATACATATATATAAAACCGTGTGTGTATATATATATACATCCATGTATTTTCTTGAATTTTATGGTTTGTATGGTTATTAACAAAGACAAGAATGAATCTTACACTTGTACATATTGCAATGAAAACGAACATTTATCAAAAGTATTAACATTATGAAAATTCATACGTAGAAACATGTAAATTGTACACATTTAGGTATATCCATATATATATATATATATATATATATAATCGAAAGGATAATTCGGTTCCTTACGAAACATGTAATTAAATTATGTTTCATTTTTATTTCACACACGCATTAAGTGTGCCACACCCACTAGTTATTATTATTAGTATATTGGGGACACTCGATGCACGTGCAAAATAAAAGTGGAATATAATTTAATCAAATAGTTGAATTTTAATAATGTAAAATTAATGTTTTGTTGAATTCTCATTATAAATACATATTGTACCTAACTATTATTATTTATACCATCTATTTGATTGTTTGCAATATCTTTGTTAAATTTATACAAAGTTTTAAAGTAAATTTTAAATGAAATTATTTCCAAATTAAAAATAAATAAAAATATAAAGTAGAAAAAAAATCTGAAAAAGAAAAGGAAATGTAAAGGGGAGAGACGGGACAATAGAAAAGAGACAAAAAAAAGGTCATTGGAGAGAAAAGAAATGATAGAGGGGAAAATTGGATAGTTAAAGGGTATTTTAAAAATACTGCAATTACACACACCAACAAAAAAATCAAGGCCTCTCACACTTAGGGAGAGTTTGATTGAGCTTATATGCTCTTAAAAGCATCTTGTAAGCTAATTGGAAGCTTATAAACTCCTTAAAAGTATTTAGTACATTTTTTTTAGTAAAAAATCTTATAAAATCCAAAAATACGTTGTTTGGAACTCATAGGCTCCAGAAAAAGAAGTAAACTCCTCTCAACTTTTTTTCTCCCTGAAATTGCTTATAAGTTGTCAAATGCTAAAAGATAAATATAAGTATATTAATTTTTTCCAATATTACACTTGTACTATCTCAAAAAATACTTATTTACATGAAATGAATTTTACTTTAATTTTTTTGGCAATCATTACACTTAAAAAGGCTTGTAAGCTCTCATTTTTACCAAACAGAATCAATACTTATAAACTACAAAAATATCTTATAAGTTATAAGGTCTCATTTTATCCAAACACTTAAAGAACTTATCTTTAAAATAAGATACACGAGCTAATAAGTTTCAATAATATCTTATAAGTTCTACTAGCCAAACACTTTCTTAATATATAGTATAGATTATAAAGGGAATGTATAAATCACCTTTTTTTTTTAGTCTTATTCTAGCTTGCAACCCATAAATTTTTTTCCTAACTTTTTACCATTTGTTGTACATTAATGACAATTATGTTATTATATAAAGGAGATGTAAATTGATTAGACATGCTTATCTTTTCCTAACTTTTTACTATTTGTAAATTAATTAACCATGGTTATTTGTTACTTAATTGGTCATTTGGTTACGCATGATTAGGCTAAAAATCCTAAAAATCAATATATGAGTACTTTGTCTCTTTATGTGTGAGACTACAAGTGGATGATAAGGTTGCATATTTCTCTTTCGGCATCCTTAGTGATGTGTCCTTACTCAATGTACTTGCGAAGATAGAAGAACTGCATGTAACAACTTTTTTCAGGTGACATTTCAGTAGCAACTTGCAACCCATATTTTTTTTTCTAACCTTTTACCATTTGTTTTACGTCAATGACAATTATGTTATTGTATAACGGGGATGTAAATTAATTAGTCATGCTTATCTTTTCCTAACTTTTTACTTTGTGTAAATTAATTAACCATGGTTATTTGTTATTTAATGAGCCATTTGGTTACACATGATTACGCTAAGAATCCTAAAACCCAATATATGATTACTTGTTTCTTCATGTGTGAGACTACAAGTGGATGATGCAGTTGTTTATTTGTCGTTTGGCATCCTTGGTGACGTGTCCATACTTACCGTAATTGGGAAGATAGAAGAATTGCATGTGGTGACTTTTTGAAGTGGCATTTTTATTGTAGGACTAAGCCTCTCTCATCGGAAACAACGCATATTTTGGCTATATTTGTCGTCTAATGCTCTTCTTATGAACAATATTGTTTATCTCATATTGGAGCAAAGCATAGAATAAAAATATTGAGACTTTTACCAAATTATAAATATCAGTGATCGCTAGAAAATTTGATTTTATTGATGATATAAATTAAAGAAAAACAATTGTAGGCTAAAAATATTAGCGGTACGTGTGTACAATGTTCTGAGTGTGGAAATTGTAATGACATTGACAGTATGGAAATAGTGCTTCAGGATGAGACAACTTGTTATTTTTTATCCTTTTATAAATTATGTTCAATATTTGTTCTTCATCCTCTACTGATTCCCTATTAACTACATTGAACAGAATTTATAAAGAATTTGTAGTTCTAATTTTAATAAATCATATTGGGGTTATAGACTTATTATTAATGTCATGCATAAAGAAGTGTTTTACTGGCTTAACATTTCAATCATTATATGATATTCTTATTTAATATTTATTTTTTTTGTAAATTCCATTATATTTCATTTTTATGAAAGCTCAAAAATATTTCTAATTCAATTATTTTATATATTTATTTCCAATTTTAATTATTTCTAATGTTGAAGAATCTAGCAACCATAAGTGGCAAAGGGCAATAGAGTAGAGGTTTTGGTTATATACATGTAATTTTTTTTTGTCTTAGCCATCCGGTTCCCGTTTATTGGCCAACCAATTCAAATCGAGTACTGGAGAGGCTCATTATAGGAGCGACCCTTCCAATCCAATTACTCTTTTCACAACATTAGTTGTTCTATATATAAGTAAATGTATAGATGTATATGTGTGTATTATGAAAAGGAGGGTTAAAATAGGAAATTTAATGCTTTAATAAGGTGTGAACAAAAAAGGGGAGAGTGGGCAAAAATAAAATATTTGATGCTAATTTAAATCTGGCAAGGTTTAAAATATACACTTTAGTGTATTTACAACTGCAGGTATACTACTTGGCTGGGAAAATTTCCTAAATGACTAGTTATTAAATTACGACTTATTAACATCTCAATTTTAATATTATCTTACTAGTTATTAAATTTATAATAACTACTTTAATACATATCAACATACATAACTCATATTTAATAACTACTTTAATATATATCATTAAATTTATATTCCTAAATGACTAGTTATTAAATTACGACTTATTAACATCTCAATTTTAATATTATCTTACTAGTTATTAAATTTATAATAACTACTTTAATACATATCAACATACATAACTCATATTTAATAACTACTTTAATATATATCATTAAATTTATAATAATTGCTTTAATATATATCAACATACATAATATATATCAACATACATAACTCATATTTAATAACTACTTTAATATATATCAACATACATAACTCATATTTAATAACTAGTAAGATAATATTAAAATTGAGATGTTACTAAGTCGTAATTTAATAACTAGTCATTTAATAACTAGTAATTTAATAACTAGTCATTTAGGATATTTTCCCAGCCAAGTAGTATACCTGCTGTTGTAAATACACTAAAGGGTCTGTTTGTATGGATTAAATAAAATCATTATCAAATGATGCTTTTATAATAGAGCTTATTTGTAAGCCAAATAATTTTGTATTAAAATATAATAATTAAAAGTGCTTCGAAATATGCAAAAAAGACCTTTTTCGTCTTTTTGGCTTCTGTTTTTTTTTTTCTTCTAAAAGCTCATCAAAATAATATTTTTTTGCTCTGAAGTGCTTTTTTTTTTTTTTTTAAATTAAAGACTTCTCTTCTTAAAAAAGTCCAAACAAACTCTTATTTCATTCATTTCAAAATTCGCAAGGGATTTGGTGCAATTAACCCTTATTATTATTATTGTTGTTGTTGTTGTTTTTGTTATTGCTATTGTTATTGTTATTATCACCATCTTCATCGCACTCTTTGCCCCCTTCTTGATTGTTGATTCCCCATTGTTGGCCTATTGTGCTTCCTTTGTCATCGTTGTCCTTCCCGTCCTTTGTCTCCACCTAGGAAAACGAGTAAATTGATAATATTTTTTAATTTAGTTTTGTAAATTTCGGTATACTTCGTAAAATTTATAAATTGAAACTTCAACCTCTTCCCTTGTATTTCGCTTTGGTGGAACACAACATATGCATACACACCATAAACCAATGTTTTCAAAATCGGACCGGACCGGCCGGTTCGACCGGTTCGACCGGTGACCGGAGTGTGGTCCGGTCCGAATGGGTTTGCAAAATCGGAATCGAATCGGCCCGCTGAGAACCGGCCAAAAACCGGTTCAACCGGTCCTGGTCCGTGGACCGGATCGGCGGGCCAATTTAAAAAAAAAAAATTGTTTCTGATTTTCAGATTTAAAGACGAAAAGCATCTCTCTGTCTCAATCAAACCCAGCAAAAGCAAGCATTCAGTCGTCGGTTCTGTTTCTTTTCCCTCTTGTATCAATTCAGCAGTGTACTCAAGTTTTGAAGAAAGGAAAAAAAAAAAAAAAAAAAACCTAGCCATCCTTAGCAACCGCCCGTCTGCCGTCGTCGCCCGCTACCCGTCTGCGGTTGCCGCCTACAACCCGTCCACCGTGGAGGAGCTTGAACTCCTTCTTTCTCTCCATTTCTGATTTTTCTGTTGGGCGGTGGACTGTTCGGTGAGTTTGGTGGGAGTGTGAGAGATAGTGGTTGATATTTACAAGTTAAAATATTTATATAATATGTGTGTGTAGCATGGTGGACTGGTGGTGAGTCTTGTGAGACTGTGAGACAAACTAGTTGGTATATACAAGTTAAAATATTTATATATTATGTGTGTGTAGTAGTGCCACACGTGCTTGACTGTATGGCTATGCAAGTGTGTGTGTATATTTAGGTGTTGGC